>VXBL01006287.1:2221412-2390911 GCA_013400195.1 Aramus guarauna | reverse complement strand
GTATTGGGGGTGGGAGGCTACTTTAAAAAAAAAAAAAGTCATATAGCTTTCTAACAAAGTCCTACACAATAGGAAAATGTTTAAGTGTTGACTTTCTTTGGATACTTATGACCTTAATTACTTTATTGATTCAAGACTTGCACTATATATATATTAGCTCTAATTTTTTTTTTTTACCTCTCATAGTTTTGCTACAGTTAGCACTAAAATTTAAGATATGTGAGATGGAACTGTCCTAGGGCTTTTTGTTTGTTATATGTCACAGGTTTGTTTTTTTTCAGAATATTTCCATATTAATAACTACTTAGCTTTTTCTTCTGACTCTTGTTCTCCCTGAGGAAATTATACCTCTTCTCCCCTTGTGGAAGGGGGAGAGTCACATAGTTTTGTTTTTTTTATTAATATTTTAATATTGGTATATATTAAGTGAGAATAGTACTCCTTCCTAAAATACCTAGCTTCCGTTGAGCACAGTAAATCATGAAATGATGTATTTATCATTCCTTTTTATTTTTTTAAAGGCATAATAGAGAGGAAAGCCATTTAGCAAATCAGGTACAAAACTAAGATCCATGTTTTAAGAGCTGCAGGGGAGTTGGAAGAAAATTGGCTCCTGTGATGAAGCGTTATTCAGTCCATCATGCATGTGAAGTCCAATTTTGCCCCTGAGGTGAAGAAACTGGTATTTTTTTTTCCTTCTGTATAACCTTGGAATTTGCAGGATTTTCCTCGTGTGCAGTACTGTATCACTTGGCAGTGTCTCTGACACATGTAATAATTTGGGATATGCTAAGCAAGGGGAGGCAATAGGTGCCTGGCTGCAGAGCTGGGTAGGTAAGGGTAGTAGGATGGGGACAGGACTGTTTTCCAGTCCCGCTTCCCCCACGTAGCTGCTCTTCATAGTGGGAGAAAGGGGATTTTATTGTTTGTTTTGTTCTGGACCCCTAGGAATTTTCATTGCTCTTGATAAGGAATTAATAAAAGTCAGCGGTGTTTGAATTAACTTGTCTGTGTGCACAGGAGCATCCCAGGGACCCTGAGCATTGTGTAAAACCTGTTTAAAGTATTAGGGAGTCATGGACACTTCTTATCACCCCAGCATCACCTGTGCTATAGGGGTCTTGTCTGTGGTTAGGACTGCCTCGTGCTCCTTAACGGTGATCTGAAGGTAGGGTAAATCAGCCATTAAATTAAAAATTGAGAGACTAAGTCAGCTCTGGTTGTTTGAATGGGCGTATTGCTATAAATCATTAATAAATATATCACAAGAGGCAGGAATGAGTGTGTGGTTGGTCCCCTCCCGGGCACAGCTTCAGCAAGCAGTATTTTCAGCGTTCTGGAAGCAATGTGCAGTTTTGGAGGGCATGGAGAGCAAGAGGAAAGGGAGATGTGCTGCAACAACACCTCTTCAGTATTTCCCTTCTTTCATGTACAGCTTATTACCTTTAGTGTCACCGTGATGCATGAGAGTGACTGTGAGTGATGTTGATTGTGTGCTGTGGAGAGGATGGAGCTTGAATTCTCCTCTTTGACTTTCCAGCACTTCTTTCTGGTACAGAGTAAGATTATTTTCTTGCCTTTTCCTGTTCCTCTTCAGAGCACTCTAAGAATACTAACAGCATTCTTGTTCCACTGTGCTTTACTGAGCACCAGGCTGCGAAATCCAGCTGGCAGTTGCACAGAGATTCATATGGAAAACTGTCCTGGCTTCCTCTTCTTAACCCTCTGTATGGCCAGCTATTCTATGTTTCAAGATAGAAATTAAAAATTAAATAACTAAGAATATAGTGTAGAAACTGCTGTGTGTACAACTCCGTAGTTGAGATTGATGTGCTAAGACTGTAGCTTGAAGATAGAGGGCAAATCTTCTGAAAATGTTAGTACTTTGCCCTGTAAAAGAGGAGAGAGGGAAAACAAACAACAACAAAAACCCTCAGAAAGAATAAGGTTTGAATAGAAGGAAAAATAATTTGAACAATATTCTGAGCAAAAGAGCCAGAAGGAAGTGGTACATGTTTCAGAGAGACAGATTGGGCAAACAAGCCTGGCAAAGAAAATCCTTGTAGCAAAGCTGTTAAAATGGTATTGTCTCAGAGCGGTGAAACAACGCTGCTTTCTCGCATTTCTCTGCATGAGTTAACTTGACCCCAAGCCATTGTTTCCTATGGAAGTGGAATAACTTGATAGGCAGTGCGAGGCAAAATTATTTCAAGTCTTTCAGCATTGCTTCCTGTAACCAAAAAAGTAAACACAGACATCAGCATGTAAACAGGATGCTCAGCTGTAAATTAGAGCAAGATGTAGCTTGTTCTACATTCAGCTTTTCCAAAAATAATTCTGCTTTAGTAAATAAGACATTCTGTATGTGTATCCTACTTTAACACATTTCAGATTGCTGTCAACGAACTGTAGGATTTTAGTGGAAGGTGTTTGCTAAATATCAAGTAAGGCAAACTGGATTTACTAAATCAGACCTCCTCTGTTTCTGTTGTTACACTTCTGTACGGAATATGCCTTTTCTCTATTTGGAGAAATGGTACTAGGGATTTACTGTTCTATTTGTGAATGTGGCTGTTCTTACAGAGCAGTCTGATGGTTGAGATACTGGGATGAATAGGAGGTGGGTGTGCTAGTTCTAGCACTGCATCACTGGGGCTTTTTGCTTTTTTTAAAAATATATTTTGGCAAGTAGGGCTGTTTTTTTTTGAACCTGATTCTTTCTTCTTTTTTTTTTTTCCATTTAGCTGCTGGCAAAAATGTGGGCTCTTTGGTTTCTAGATAAAACTGCTGCAGTTTCTCTTGGAAAACATAATTTGGACGTGTAGAGCTGCATCTAGTAAAATAAGCCATAGTTCCCACGGTATGCTGCATTGCCTGGGTACAGGGAAACTGTGGTACATTTGGCTCTACAGGGGACATGACAGCAGCCTTCCTGGGCCTTTGAGGAGGTTATTGAGAAGACAGAGCCAGACTCTTTACAGCAGCTCATGGCAGGAAGCTGAGGGGCAATGGATGTAAACTGGAATTACAGAGGTTTAGGTTGGATTTAAGGGAAAAACTTTCTCATCATTAGGCTAGTCGAGCGGATTTTGACCAGAGAGGTTGTGCAGTCTCCATCTGTAGAGATTTTTCAAAACCTGATTGGATAAATGTCTGGGCAACTATGGCAGACAGACAGCAGTTTTGGATCATTTTTGTCAAAACCTGCTGCACCTGTATAAACTTCCTTTTGGTGTATGTGAGTATAGTAGCAGGCAAAGCCCAGGAGCCTGGGGGATTTTTTTCTCTTGACTTTCCAGTAAAGGTGATGTTCTTAATGTTAATATATAGCAGGAATGTAGCAAGTACAGTGCAACATGGTGACTTCCTGACTCCTTAAACATCAGATCCAGCGTACACAAATTCCACTTGAGAGAATTTCCAAAATACTATTCTTATTAGGTTATATAAGTCAGATAAGTTATTCTTGACTATAAAGGTTAGGAATGGGACAAATAAACCACCTTTATTTTTTCCTTATCCAGATACAGCGTATTTTGTAACGCGCATCACAACTACCGTAGAGGAGCGGTGTCTAGCATCAGCAGTGAGTGATGTTGTTTGGAGGGTGAATTCAAAGTGTGCAGGCAAGTTGTAAATATAAGGGAAAGTGTTAATGGAAAAAGGGCAGTTGCTTGTGGCTTGAACTCTTTCTCCCTCCACGCATACACACATTGTGTTAATGCTACAGTTATAAACCAGTCAGCTTGCTGTATCTGTTTGTCTCTCAACTACCCTTTAGCTTAGGGAGAGAAGTGTGAGAAGGCGAAATCAATGGGGTACAAAGACTCCTTCCTTTCCTTCTCAGATACGTGTGCGTGTCATTGCTGTCACTACGTACTTGAGAGCTTGTAAGCGGTCAGTCTCAGTATAGCTAGTTACAGCGAGGCCAGATGAACAGGCTCTTCGATATTGATTTACCTTGGTTGGTATCTTGGTGTAATTTGCACTTTGTCTGCACCAGTAAGTGCAGATACATCTGAAATGTGGGTGATTTCCCACTTCCAGAAATGTAAGTGCTGCACTTGCCTCCGTAGCAGAGCCCTTGTGGGTTTAAATATCCAGGTGGTGATACTTAGAGTCATATCTTAGCAGGTTTAATTCATGCTGCAGTTGTTCATTTTGATGCTGGACATGACTTTAGAGTAGGAAGTGTTTTGAAATGAAAATGTTTGTCCAAGGATGTTTCTCCTTCAAGTCTGTGACTAAAAAGAGGAGGAGGACCCAAAGGAGCAGCTACCAGCTGTTAATGGTGGTCTACTGATGTGAATCTATTTTAAGTGATAGACCACGGAGAACAATGATGATGCTTTCAGCCCAGAACATACCCTTTGAGCAGTCAGGCAGTCTGTAGAATGGCTTTGGCCACAAGCCATCTTCATCTTAAGAATTATACTCTAGGCTGCCAAAGAATATTACGCTAGTAGCTAAAAACTGGGCACTGTGCGTGTCAAATGTCACACTTGGTGCCGAACTTTGCTCTCTGTTCACTGTGGAAAACACTTATTTCTCTGAGAATATTCTTAAATGCCGTTCTGATTTCGCGAAAAATGGCAAGGGAACCCAAAAATATGGGGTATTAGACTGTTGAGTATTAGGCAAGGACCAGAAAAAGTTTTATTGATCTCTTGAAGTAAAGACTAGTGTCAAACCTCTGTTATCTTTACCTAGTTTTAAATGTTCTGCCCTCCTTGCTTTAAGGTTTATATTCTAGAATGTTCCTTAGCTGGGTGGTACTTTGGGTGTCTCTGTTTACTGTGTGCTCTGAGATGATATTATGGACCCTTCAGTATGAAAATTGGCATGTAGCTTGCAGCTTAAAATAAAGACAGATTTCTGATGTTCCAATTCCTGATTGAAGGGTGCTCTGATCACTCAGTAGCTTTTAATTGGAAGTAGAGTCTCTAGTTCGCAGTGCAATGTTCAAAAATAGCCCTGTGTTTTTCATCAGTAGTTTTTTCCCCACAGTGTAGAAAAAAAATTAAAATGTAGCTCTACAGAGGAAGCCAGAGATGCTGTGTGTTCTGTCACAGCTGTAGGTGGTTAGATGGGGGAACAGGCTAAAGGACAGTATAAAACCTCAATTTCAGTTAATTGGTATCACTATCTGTTTGCAACACTTAGTACTAATGCTCTTAAAGGACATCCCCACAAGCAATTAAGCCGCAATGAAGTTGCCTGTGCCCCAAACTTTGAGTTAGTCACAGGAGCTTTGCATCAAAGGCAAGGAAGGTCAAACTGCATGAATCTTATTGCATCATCTGAATTCTAGGTACTATCTGAAAAGGAATGAAGATGTCTGGAGGTAAAGAGTGTATTGCCCTAAAACATTTAAATTGAAAAGAAAATGGGCTGTACTCTGCCATTCTTAAAACATAAGAGGTAAAAAAATGATAAATATAGGATGTATTTTATTTTTTGTATTATGAGCAACAACAGTGCAATACTTAGTCTGTTGCAGAGTCAGCCTTTTGGCATACCACAAAGTCAGACTAATTGCTAAAATCATAAATATCCACATCGTCAAGCTGGTTGCTAAAGTTATCCTGCTAAATCTTTATAAAAATTAAAAAGTAAAAAGTAAAAAGAAAAAGCTTCCTCTTCCCAAATTATCCTCTAATGACATTGTTGTTCTAATAAAGTGATTAGATCTCCTTATCCCAGCTAGGGATGCTGCTAAACGAAGTTGAAATACCCATCTTGCTGGGATTATCCTTCAGGCACAATTTAAATGACCCACCAGCAAATATATCTGCTTTAACTTGACATTTGCTGTCCTTGCTGCTTTCTCCTACTAGTTCTGTAAGACACCCTATTTTTTTTTCCCTTGGAGTCATGAATAGCGTTTTAAAAAAATACATATCTGTCTTTATATCTGTCTTTATTCTTAGAAATGACATTCTTGTTGATGAGCCCTCCACTTTCTTTCACTTATGAACCTTAAATTGTATGCTGCTTTGACAGCATTTTTGTCCTTGGAAGTATCCAACTACACCATCACACTTCAAAAAACCTGACCATTCAGAGCCAAATTGTTGTCTTGCTCCATGCACTGGTGCTCAGTATGAAAGTGAAGCAGACCAGTGAAAAGCTATTTATTATACGATGGCATCTTCAGACCTGTGTTAGCTTGAAAAGGTCTTTTATTCTGCTTAGGTTCCTACCTGAGCAGTCTGCACATTGCATTTTGCTTAAAAGCTAATTTAATCACCCTTAGTTTTAAAAGCTTTGGCCACAGGGAGTGAAACTGTTAATATCCCAAGACAATACCAACTGAAATGAGAATCAATGAAAACACTAAACCACCCCTTCTGCCATCTGGTAAGAGGTACTGAAGCAGTACTACCTCTCACATGGTCTTTTCTGGACTCCCTCTGCTTCTCTGCACTTCAGCTCTTTCTTTTATTCAGGTCAGCATCTCCAGCTACTGCTTGCTACTTCTCCCTTTGCCCAGCATTTAACAAAAAAGCAAGATTTTTCTATAAAATTGGCATGTATTTCTCTCTGCCAGTCTCAACTATGGATTTGTTTATCCTAATTAGAATTAAAGCCCGTGTACTACCAGAACTAGTGCAAAGAGATCAAGTGGGATTGAGTCATGTGTTTTCATTTAAATTGCAATCACAGAAGTGTGTTTGAAATTAAAAGGTTTAATAAAATATTCTTTATACTAGCCTGCATTAGGACAAGTAAATTGGGTTCAAGCTGTGCTTTAAAGAAAACCTAAACCCCAGACAAACCAACCCCCAGTTTATCCACTGTAATCTGGGTTGGGTTATTTTATTGGCATGACTTTACTTTAACTATATACAACAAATGGGTAGCACTGATCGAAGCAGATATGTTGATGAAATTCTGGTGCCCTGTTAGGTTTGCAATTATCTTTCAGTGTTTGTACTATTTGACTCCCTGTATTATAGTTTGCTTGGGTATGTAACAATGAAGAATTAAGCTAGTGAATTGCAGAACAAACTTTACTGCGCAGATTTCATACCAGTTCATGTATATATTTTCCCTGTAAAGCTATATTGGGACAGGGTATTAGCAGGCATGCTCTGGTCTATGCCAACCACCTGAAGCTACCTTTGAAATCAGCTGAGCAGTTCACTGCTGTCTTCTGTCCTTGTACCTTATGTAATCTTTTATGTCAATGCAAAGGAAATGCATTCAAACACTGGGTTTCATTATTTTTAAGCTAACAGAAGATTCACTTTCATCATGAGACTAGATACAGATTTAAATGTAGGCTTCATGAATGCTCTTATTAGGGGACTTCTAGAGAACAGAACCTGCTCTGCTCTAAAGAGCATATGATGGGGCAGAAAACACCACAGAAACAGCAAAGAGGTACAGCACTCGGGTATTCTACAGGCTTTTTAGATACTTAGGTTTGAATTATGGCAGGCACAGGCTGCCTGATAGCAAGAGAAGGAATGTGCAAACTCTTGCAAGCATAACTCGGAGCAGGTGCAAGGAAACAATCCTAGTGCAGTGTGATGGGCTATCCCTGCTGTGGATAATGCTTCTCTCTGAAGCTATAAAAGCTATGAGGTCCTGGAATGGAAATAAGTGTTAAAGTATTATTGTCACCCACCTTTACAGTGGAAGGAAGCTAGACCAAGGGCTTGCATTGCAAGCCATAAGCTAAATTCCTCTGCTTCTGCTCAGCACTGTATTGATGGGTCCTGTTGCATCAGTAGGATGCAACTAATGACTTGAGTTGCAGCTTCCCAACAAGTACACAGGGGCCTGAGTCTAACTCTGTCACTACTCCTAGAGTACAGTTTTGCTACAATTATGGGTTTTAAAGGATATTTCACTTTTTCTGCACCAGTCCCCTGGTGAGTTAAAATTGAAATGTTCTTGATTCTGTTGATTTATGTGAAAACTGTAATGCTATTTTATCAGGTTTTGATTTTAATTAGCCTGCTTCAGGGAAAGGATTAACATAGCATGTACAGTCCCTATTTAAGTGTACCCAGTATTGTACAATAGGGCAGTTTGTGCCAAACAAACAGCCGGGCCCTGCCCGGAAGAGCTTATATTCTGGTGGCAGAAACAAAAATACACAATAAATACAAACACAGAACAGCATGTGGCCATTGCAGTTGGTATGAAATAGAAAGAAATTAATTTGTTTCTGTGGTTTTTTTTCTGCAAAGTGCCTCAGAATTATCATGACTTGTTAATGTTTCTTTGTATAGATTGCCTCTTGATACCCTCCCCTTCTAAACATAGCTCCTATTCCAATAGTCTGAATGTTCAGCAGCTACCTTTGCATAACTTGCACTTTCTTTCCTTGTTTTAGAGTCTCTTGTGATAACTTTGCTTCCAAGTTATAGAATGTCTCCACCACTGATGTTCCATATGGTCACTTCATTCATATAGTTCATTTAATTAGATTCCTCTATAGGGAAGCATTGCACTGGGCATAGGCTGTAGTGACTCTTCTGATGGATCACTGGGCAAAGCCCTCACTCATCAGCACTTCGATTGGAATGTGGGTTTAATTATTTAAATAGTTATGAAAAATAATAACAATCTATGTTCAGAAATCAGTATTAGATATCTTCTTGAAAACATTAAAAAAGCAAATGTAAAGAGGTGTCTAGAAGCTAGTGAGGCTTGCATTTGATTTTTAAAAAAAAAGATTTCCTATTTATAAGCAACAGTAAAAACATTTGGACAACACTCTTATTCGCTATTTTCTTACTCTTCTGACAGCTAACTTGTTAGGATGAATCCTTCCCATCACGTGCAGGCTTTTTTTTGGTGTCTTGTCAGAGATAAGGTGATTGTGTGGAAAAACAATGATGATAGGGATCTGCAATTACTTGTGACTGATGAGCATATCTGACATTGTTTCCTGGCTTCCACTGATACTTCTAGGACGCAAGAGCAAAACAGACAATTTCTTCTGCCGGCACAGTATATATATTATGTTCAAGACGCTGCTTGCCGTGAGGTTTTGGGTAGAATTGTTACACCACAGTGTGAAAATATTAGTAAAAAACAATGCATGTCTGGGGACCAGTCTGTTAAATGTTTCTGTCTTTCAAGTTGGTACAGTACGAGTAAAGAGAAAATGAGTCCTGTGAGACGGAGAGCTCTTTCAGTTGTCAGTCCTCCAATTAACTCTGTAAGGGCACATCAGAGCATCTTTGATGTAAAGGCCATCTATCTTTTCCTCCTAATATGAGTGGTGGCAATATAATTATTTTTGAGTGGTGGAAGAACAAGATTGTCTCTTTCTGGGCGAAGTTTGTTGTCTTGACTCGAAAGTGTTGGTATATGCAAAACCAGCACTGGGCCCTGTAGCAGGTTTAGTTATTTTAAGCTGGGCTTTTAAAATATATATGAGATTTTAAAGTTTCTGAGAAGTTTTAAAAATGTGAACTAGTCTAAGGCTGAGGTCTTGGAGCTCAAATAGCTACAGACAAGGTTTTAAATTTACCACTAACCCTCAAAACTACCTCTATCTTGATGACTTAAATAAAATACTGTTCTCTGGAAGGGTAAGAGGATAATATTTAGTTTAACTGTGCTTTATTTGGTACTTCACAAAATGATCAGTTGCAGGACAATCATTAAAATCATAGGCTATAAGTCACTGTCCTTTGAAGTAAATTATACATTGCAAGATATGTGGGTCTTTGTCTTTTATCACACCAAATGAAATGTGTCTAAGCCAGTGGGTTGTTTTTTTTTTTAGGTTGTCCCTTATTTTGCTAGACCTGCTGCTTTTAAATCGAATGTTATGGTTTAATAAAGAAAAAAACCTCTTACGTTTGTGTTGGTTTAAAAATTGCTGATTTAAGTAACTTTCTTGCGAAGTACTGACTATAATGCAGTTCCTGATGAAACCAACCAATTAAGTAATTAGGGGTTGTTTCCCTCCTCTTCTCCCACAATCTCCTTCAGCAGTTACCTCTTTTGCTCAAAAAACAACTGGAGGTCAGGTTATGTGAAGAAACCCCATGATGAGTTAAATGATCAAGACCCAGAAAAGCCTGGAGCACTAAAGTCTGTAGTATTCCTCCTCCATTTGGAACAAATTACTTATCCCAGCTTCAAACCTCAATGGGGGTGAATATAAATTGTTTTTTATTTAGTCTTAATGTTGTGTTCGCCACCCTACCTGCGCTCTGAGTATTTGCTGTAAGCGTGAGCCCTGCAGGTTGCCAAATGACCACTTGCAATGCTCTATCTTTCTGTTCCTGTTCTAGTTTTATTGTGTTAGCCATCCTGGATTAGAAGGTGAAACATGAGGTGGTGAAACCTGGAGAGGGGGGAGGGAAGTCTGCCTGGAGAAGAGCAATGCATACATCTCATGGTGAAAAGGCGTAAGAGGATCTGAAACTGCTAGGCTCTGGTGAAAAATTGGATAGATGAAAAAGGTTATATTCTATAAGCAAGATTAAAGGAAATTAAATTGGAGGATTAAAGCTCAGGTTCTGCACTCTCATTTTCCATTTCAAATCACAAACACCTTCTAAAACCCACCACTGAAGTGATTATTTTTTAAATAATTAAAAAGGTAGGAGGCAGGTTTTCTTCTCCATAATCTGTGGTTCTAAGGTTTGTCATAGGAACTATTTCTCTTGTGAAACAACTCTGAGTGTTGTGGCGACTTGCTTATTAGAGATGTTGATTATATTCAGTCATTTACATCTCTTTAATGAGTTGGTCTATGAACATCTTGAATTGCACACCCTGAACTGTTTTCATAAATTAAAATGACCTGTTAGGAACCCCAAATCCTGATCTTATTGAGTCAGTGACAAAAGAACTTCTGGCAATGCATGAAAATGTCTGCAACAGCCTCAAGGACTCTAGGGCAAACACTGGTACTTCCCCTTTTTCTCAGTAGTTCCAAAATGGCAACTTTTTTGATTAACAGAATAGAGATTGTTTATTAAGAAATAACTCTTGAAAGACAGTGTATGGGGCCAGTGTAGGCAGGAGAGTGATTCTTTAGGAAACAGTCTCTTGTTTGCTTTTATATTCTTGTAATCTGACAGGAGAATGGAGGCAGAGGACGGGGGAAGGAGGGGGGCGTGTGTGCAGGAGGAGGAGACTGTGTTCACTTATTGATTTGCAATTAATTTTTTAAATTGGAATACTAGCCCCTGCGCCCCCCCAGCAAAAGCTATATACTGGAGTTATTTGCTTGTACCAATAACTGCTGTCTATTCTGGGCAGCTATCAGAAGCCAAAAACTTCTAGACTGGGTCCTGTTGTCCATAAAAACTACAAGCTTTGAATGCTTTAAAAATATTGTAAACAAACTATACACAGACCTTGGGGTATTATGTTTTGCAGCTTAGGATATGGTTTTCCTGAGCTGGAGGGAAAAGGCTGAGAAAGTCCCTTGCAGGAATGCATTGATAAGAAATGGTGAACTCTCATTCCATTTCAGTATAACGGATTTTAAAGTTAAAAGAAAATGTGATGTTTCTATTAAGTAGGCAGTTGTCATCTTTACAGAAAAATCCTGCTCTAGTTTAAGCTTGGACGAAAGTCAGAATCATTTGCTTTTGCTAGTTATTCTACTTTGTAAGACATGGATCAAGGAACAAAAACTCCAGGCTAACTATAGAACCACACAACTTCTTTTGCATCACTATGCGCTATTTAAACCGGTGTTCAATATGAATTAGACGTTCTTCCAATTGTGTAAAGCATGTGTGCTTACATGCCTTTTTTAGGAGGCATTTCACTGCTTATGGGATAATGAATAATTAATGGAATTGTCTAAATATGTCACATTCGTCCTCGTTTAGTTATTCTTTTCTAAATACTTGGGGAAGCCATGCTAGCCTTCTAGGCCTAATTTTTGTAATCTTCTCACTTTCATAATGCTATACAGCTCTGCTGGCCTCAGTGGATTGTATTTATTGTGTAGTACTTCGTTGTATAGAGAGTAGAAACATATACTGAGCAAAACTGGAGTTGTATTAGGGGGTGCGTTGAGGCAGGTATGATCAATATTTAGGGTGCTTGATACACGAACAGCAACTAGCAAGTTTATACGATCCATTTAATGTCTTTATTCTTTAGAAGCTATTGCTATTGGCAGACTTTATAGGTAGATAGCACTCATTTTTGTTGGTTTGTAGTGTACTTTCCAAATTCATTATTTAAAAGGTCATTTTCCAAGGTTGCGAGGTCTAAAATGACCACTCTTGGCAGCAGTTCCAACTGTCTGTTCATTTCATTAATTTTCTTGCTGAATCATGGATTAGTTCTGTAAAATACATATATCCATTTAATTCCTCAGTATAAAAAGCAGAGACTGTTCCTAAAAGGGAATTTTAAACCTTCATACTACATTTGGCAGATGCTTTTAATGGTATTTAATTTCTTGTTTTCCCAGGTGGGGTTTCCATTATTTAAATGTGTGGTGTCTTTAGCCTATGTAAGGAAGTAAGACTTGACATTCCAGGCATGCTTACGAGTCCTCTTGGTCTCAGAAGCTTCCTTGATTAAATACCGCAGGAGTGGACGATAAGGGCCAGGACTGTAGGTCCCTTTCAGACCTTTAAAATGACAGTGACAGTTTGAATGCCTGCCTTCTGAAGTGGAATAAATAGTCCTGCCAGCTACAGAGATCCATGTCCCCAAGCAAGGATTTGAGAACATCACCCTTCATAGTGTCAGTCCATAAACGTGAGAACTCGGTAGGATTTTTTTTATTGTTCGTAGGTAGAACTCTTAAAAATGAGATTTTTATGTGAATACTTCTAATATGACCCGAAAAGGCAGCATCTTAACCCGCAAGTACTAACGGAGCCACAAGATGGCACTTTTGCTTCATGCAACTACTAAAGCTCAATCACTTAGCAGGCTGGTAAAAAAACAAAAAAGAAATAAACAAACCCAACTTTAAGCTACAGAAGAAAAGCAAACTTATTCTTGTAAGCAGCAATTTAAAGTCAGTAGTTAAAAACAGCAAATGGATTCCTTTCAACCGAGCCTTTTTTGTAAAGCAGAAACTCTTTTCCTTTCTGCCTTGCACAGTATCTCATGGCTGACTTAAATGTCCATAAAATCTCTTTGAGGTTAATGTTCAACTTTTCCATGTTTCCATGAGTATTTCCAAATTACCAAAGATACTTTTGATAAGGCAAGATGCGTGTAAAATCTTGTGTGTTCTATGGATGCGCTAATTTTATGTGTTACTTCCTCTCTGAAAAGCTTTTGGAAGGTTTAAGTTTATAATTTATTGTCTTGCATGCTCTTTTCTAGTCATGTCACGTAAAGTTTTTGCAAAATGTGATTACTTGGAGTTTTCTTCTTCATAGTGTAAATCTAATTTGGTTTTCTGGATGTTGGGGCATCACTTGCTTTTATGTGACTCACTTCTGGAGTATGTGGTCCTGAGGTACTATTTTAAAAAAAAAAAGTTTCTTTGCCAGCTGACTCAAGCTACTCCTGTTGGCTACACCTCTGTACTATGGAAAGTAGAAGGCTTCCTTCTCCTGCTGCCTGTAATTAGGCCAATCCCTGGCAAAAATGTTGGGGGAAGAACAATTAGAATGGCAGGAGGAAGACAAAGGTTTGGGCAGCAAAGTCAACCTGGTTTTAGCAAAAGGGTAATGAAATTTTAGATTTGAGTGACTTTTTGCTATTGCTCAGAGTAATTAGGAGGCCTGTCCAGGAATATTTGACTAAGATGCAGCAGAGGCACAAGACTGCAAAGAGTCGGCTTTGTGGTTACCTAACACATTTGGAGCCTTGTGTGAAAGCACAAGGAGTCATGGCTGGTGTGTTGATTTGCTGTTGGAGATGATTTCTCTGTTGCAGTGTTAGCTCACACTTTTGCCATATTTTGGACTATCTAAAAGTGGTTCAGAGCTGAAGCAAGGAAATGCACAACTCTGGTGGAAAATCTGTTTTGAACTTCAGCCTTAGTCTTTCATATGGAATGGGCACCATTGGCTTAAGTTACACAGCACAAAAAGCTCAAGTCTGTACTTATGGTGTGACTAACAAAACAAACCTATAGCTGTGGCTCTAACCCCTAGGTGGTCTATAAAAAAGAAAATGTAGGAAGGAGCATGGAAGGTAACAATTCTTGCAGGAGAAGGGAATATTGTGAATAAAACCTGACAAATCATGCTTTGAGTAAATTTATTTGTACACATAAATGCCTGAGAGTTCTGTTCCATTGGGCAAGAAAAGTATGCCTCCAGTTGCAGTTGTTTTACTTCTTCTGCTTAATGTTGGAAAAACTGCTTTATTAATGAGGATTGTAGATTAGTTCACCTGCTCTTCAGTGATTGCATTGCTCTGTGCTTTCTGAAATTGCTTTCAGAGCTATAACAGTCCAACCAGACTTTCCCATTAATACTTTATTAGCAGAAGCTACTTCTGTTATAAATGCCTGAAATTTGCTTTTCTGTCTGCTAGTATGTGTACCATGTGCGTGGAAGATTTTTGAAAGACTTTTTCTGCCTTGTCTGCAGTAGCTGTTGGGTTAAGATGCCTTTTTTAATAGTAGTTCTTATCATCCAGTGGGGAATACATCTTAATTGGTGGGTTTTTTTTTTTTCCTTCCCCTGCCATGGGGAGGGATGTGTCATAAATGTCCTTCTGGGAGATGCTTCTTGACGTATTTCTCATTTTTAAAATGAACATTTCTATTGCTAATTCTCTTAGGGTAAAAAAAATACTAACCCTGACTTCAGACAGTGACATTTAACAGGCTGTTACTTCTCCTGCCTTTGTTGAAGACAGCTGAGCTCTGTAGCTTGTGTGGTAGCATCCAGGATTACAGGACAAACTGTAGATTTAGGACAAAATGAACAGCAAAATGCTTTCAAGCAGAACTAAGTCATTAATCTGTATTGAGGAAATTCCTTTTTATAAGGGGTAAGTATTGTAATTGGACTGCAGTCAAGATCAAAGTTTACCTCTGGACACTAAGAGGCTTTGTGAAAGCAATACAATTACAGCAGTTCAGACACTCGTGTTGTTCGATCCTGCCGATATTTGTCAGACGCGGGACCGTGGTGCTCAGATGTTCGCTCCCAGAGAGCCGTGCTGGGAGAACCTGCGGGCCCGGCTGGCTCTGGGTGCACTGGGCTGCTCACATCCCCTCTCAGCTGGTGGGTCCGTGGCTGTAGAGTATCTTACCATGCAACTTCTATATGCAGAAACCCCTGCATATCCTGAACTGTCACCAAAAAGTCTTAAAACCAGGCTTGAACACCACTTATCTGTCAAATGTTATCAATCTAGACAGCGAGGCAGGGAACATCCTCTCATGGCGCAGGAGCTGCAGCCTCTGCAACCCGAATGCCGGTGACGGCCTCGCCCGTAACCTGCACAACCTGTTGTTGCATCGTGTAAAAAAGCCTTCCAGTTTTCCTCTCCCCACGTTCCCCGGCACCGGGGTCCCGCTCGCCTCCTACTTCGCCCCGGCTGACTGGGGGGGCGGGTTAGGGGCTCTCGGGCAGGCCCGGCCCGGCCGCTCACGGCGGTGGGAGCAGCTCTCCGCGCAGGTAGGGAGCCCCCGAGGTGGGCAAGCCCCGGCTGCTCCGAAGATGGAGCCGAGGGACAGCACCGTTCCCACAGCCCCCGGCCTGCCCCGCGGCGGGGGAAAGCCCGGTGCCGCCGCCCGCCCGGAGGGCCGCGTCCTGGGGTGGCCCCTGCTCGGCCGCCGGCGCCGCGCCGCTCGGGGAGAGCGCGCTCCCCGCTTTACGGCTGCTGAAAACCTCCCTCGGCGAGCGCGGGGCAGCCGTACGGCGCCGGGGCACCCGGGGCGGGCAGGTAACGGCGCGGCGGCGGCGCGGAGAGGAGGCGGGCGGGCAACGGGGCGGGTGGGGGGCACCGGACCCCCGGTACCGGTATATCCCCCCCACACACACAGTCCTCGGGCGGGAGGCCGGTCCGTCGGTCTGCTGGCAGCTGTGGAGCCCCTGCTGTCAGCCGGGGTTCGCATTCACGCCAGCGGGCAGCGGGGGGGAAAAACTTTGTCAAAGCAAGGCAGTTTCGTGGGTGTTTTTCTAAAAGTAACCGAACTCGGTAAAAAAGTAGCTCCGAGCCCCTCTCGGCGGGCTCCGTGGCTGCTCCTCCCTCCCCGCGGAGCCGTGAGGTGAGCGGGGAACCGCGTCCCTCCGCGCGGCGCCCGGCACGCGCGGGCGCTAATCGCTGCGGCGCTGCCATCGGCTAATGAAGGGTGAGTGACGCCGCGCGGAACGTAGAGCCTTGAAGTCAGCGCCGGTGTCTCCTTCCTGGCTTGAGTAACACTACAGTTGGCAGTGTCACAGGTAAATCTGCATTGCACACATGGCGTGAGCTGCGCTCTGCCGCTCTTCTGTCACTCCGGGGTCCGAGCTACCACAGTTACGGCGAGCATTTCATTATTTGCTTTCTGTACACTTGGCTCTTTTGAGAAATTGGACGCGAGTGTGGTCTCAGCTAGATTTGGAAACGGAATCTTGTGTGGAATTGTGCGTTAGCTCCTTAAAGCTTTTAAATATTAAAAGAGAAACCCCAAAACATAGTGATATGGGACATCTTGAAAACTTTCTGGAAGCTATCAAAACAATGAACTGGATGAAAACACGCTTCCCCCGCCTTCATTTTGTAAACGCCTAGGTTATCTGAAACACAAATGAGTAATTCCACTGGTTTCAGTGTAGGATAACACTGTAGTCATACTGTGTGATCCATGGTGTCTTTGGTTCCTCCATCTATGTGGAGCTTTTTGACTTCAGTAGGTTTATGTACGATAGGTCTTCCTTAACTGAGATGGCCTCAAAATTGTAATTAAAACGTACTCTGTAAAGGCCGTGGAGTTGACACTTGCAAACAGTGCTGAGGCATCTTGCTGACTTCAGCTGAAATTGGCAGCGTTGTTGCTAAGTCATCTGGACAGAACTATTCAGGGAAGAAATAAAGAATTTAGATTTTACCCCAATACAAACAGCCTGTTTCATGTTGGTTTATTTATTACTTGGTACATATTTCTTGCATTTACAGGCAAATTTATTTGTTCAGTGGTTAGCATATGGAAAGCATTAGATGACTGAAACTGTAATGATGCCAGAGTCCTATATATCAAGCAATGCTATATATATTCATAGAATCTTAATCTAAAGAGCTCTCATGAGAGTCCTAGTGCATCCGTAATCCAGCATTTATCTCTTTCGACAAAAGGCTGAACAATATCTTAGGAATTTTGGTCTTGTACATGCCTAGTAGGTGTCTTAATTGTATGATAATCTATCATAAAGTTAATCACGTGAAACAAGCCAAAGAATGATCTTCTGTAGGAGACCTTTTGCAGTTTTTTTCACAGCTGGCATTTTAGGTTAAAAGCTGCAGAGCTAGACACACAACACTTTGTTTAAAAAAACAAAAGGGAAAAAAGTCCTGCAGAAAACCGCCTTTCTCTAAGCTACTTTTCTCAAAGTTTCATCAGGTTTTTCTTGTTTTGAGTGTGTATCTAAATGTTGCAATTTTTCACGTCCTTAAAATAGAAATAATTTTACATTGCTGAAGATGTTAACCGAGACAATACTAACAGGCCAAATTGCTCGATAATGAAGCGATACTTCTGTTTGTGCTAATGGGAAGAGTTGAGTCCAGGTTGTTTATGTGAAGCAGGAAAAAGGATTAAGTGGTAAAAACGTCAGAATTGTCTAAGTTGATAAGAAAATGCACACGGTTCATATGAGTGTCACAAGCTGCAGATTTTTTTTGTGGTAGCAGCTCCCAGCAGTCATGCTGAATCATATGACTTCCCACTCTGTTAATCTTCATAGCGGAAGTCTTAGCTTGTCACTTACTGCGGTACATACCTGCATTATTTTTTTTCTCCCCTGTCTGAAATAACCTCTGGGTATGAATACAAGCTAGACAAAAATAGACCTTTAAAGTGCTTTTTCTCCCCCTTAATAAACAGATTTACTTCAGAAGAGTAGCTCTTAGTGATGCACATGTAGCCCTCCAGGGAATGTGTGCTGTAGATCTTCATTATGGTTAATCTGTCAAATAGACATCTTCTAGATCCTCAGACTTTCACTGGCTTTGGAGCTCCTACTCTAAATGTACTTTTGTTGGCCAGGATAGAATTCCTGCAGTATGATGTATTTCTTTAGTATAGAATCAGTGCTTTGTGTTTTGTGGTTTGGTTTCTTGTTTTTTATTATTATTTTTCCCCCACTGTAACATTTGCATCGGTGTTTAAGCACATGCATCTATAAATGGACATGTATTTATAAATGAGTTTATTAGAAGTATGCAAGGTCATGGGGGGAATTCATTGATAGGTGGCTCTGAATTAGTGATAAAACTTAAAACTGGGATCCTGTAACTTGCTTTCCTGTGCAGATAACTCTTTGGTGTACTGATTTGTGAAACAGCAGTCATAACACTTTCTTGAAGGTAACTATAACTAATCCAACTATGAAATATAGGTGCTATCTCCAGCTGTGAGATACCAAACAGATACTGAATGTCTTTTTTTGTTGGTTTTTTTTTCGAGGGGCAAAACTGTTTCTTTTTCCTGCTGTACGGATATACAGTGGTGTCATTCACTAGGGTTTGACTTTTGCTGTCTGATCTATTGGAAGTATCAGCTTTCTGGGACTATTTTTGCATGATTCCTTGCCTGATGCCTCTCAGCACGAACTGGTAACTGGTGTCAGGAATGTCAGTCATTATTTATTCTAATACTGTATGCCAAAACCTTCTGTTGAGTGGCCGTGTACAGAAGGGACCAACTCTATGTTTAGATCTTCTGTATAGGTTGCTGGCAATCCAGCAACCCCTGGGTCTGTGTATGGACTGCCAATAGCAGGAATTGCAGAACAGTTTTTTGTTGGTGTGAGGAAATGGACTTTTATGACTATAAAATTTTTGCGCTAGCACTTCCATGGAACATGCACCACAGCTTAGTTCACAAGACTGCTGTGTTAGTTGCCAGTTTCTGTAGCAAAACTGCTTTGTTGATATTTGTGTTTTGTTTGGATTTCCTGTATTGTAAATTTCTGAAACTTACATATGTGTTCTTTTGATTGCAAACCAAACTGCCTTGAATTGAAGTCCTCTAGGCATGATGTCTTTCCTCTGTCCACTTATATTTCTCTGCCAAAAGTAAGATTGCTAGAGCAGTAAAGTAAGCACTTGTTTTTGTTATTGACTTCTGTGACTGTGTGTCTCTTTTGTGTGTGGGTTGTTGTGGGTTTGTTTTTGTGCATATGGGTGGTTTGATTTTTAAGCATGTACTGGCTTTAGATTCAGAAGTTTCAGATTTCCAGAGCCATGTCAGCATAAATGCACATCAACACAGCTATACTATTTAACAGCAGAAAACCCCCTGATTCTTCCCACTCCTACTGTGCACTTAAATCGTAAAGTGAAGTGAGGAAAAGAAACATTTTCCTCTCTCCTGTTTTTCCCTCTAATTTTCTTTAAGATTTTAGTGTTCCTTAACTGCATTGCTGAAGTGGTTGAAAGTTGAAATTTGATGTGGAAATTGCCTTCATTGAGAAGTAACTCAGTGTTCTGAGTTATGATCAGTTGAAAACAATGCACTCTATTCTTGGAGCTGTAGCAACATGTGCATTAAAGCACTTTGTTTCTCCTCAAATATGCATCTACTGGTTCTGTCACTTGTGTATGCTTGGTTAACATCACTGTGCAGGGAAGTAGGAAAGGTCATCGTTCATTCTCCAGTAACTATATGGTTCCTGTAAAGCAAAAATCAAGTACAGCTCTTACAACTCAAACTAAGTGCAGAAGAGCAGTTATTTTCTATGAGCCATCTACTAGCCATGGGATCAGTTGGTCAGCTGGAATCTAGCAGGGAAAAAATGTTAAGACTTGAATATCTGAAAACGTAGTTGAGAAGTAATCAAACAAAGGTTCATGAATGCTGTTCTGGTTTCCTGTACAAACGTGCTTGCTGTTCTGTGCAACTGAGAAGCACAGACTATGTACAAGAACTTAATAAAAGTGAGAATATGCTACTATTTATTATTGTTCCATTACTTGTGTTGAAGATTGATATCTTGACTTTATTGACGTTGGTTGTTGACCTTGGTAAGCCTTGACTTTTAACTCAGACTGGTTAACTCTAAACTCTATACTAGTATGTGCAGGGTTCCTCCTTTATAGAGAGCCAAAGGATTCAGCCATCATACCATTCTTCAGTAGTTTCTACTTGAAAATCAGAGGGAAATGCCACCCAAGCACATGTGTGTAGGGAAATATGTAAGCGTCATCCGGGAGGTTGAATTGGTAGGATTGTTGGGTCTGTTGCCTTTTTCTCTCTTAATTTTTTTTGAGCTTCTCTGCTAAATATTTTCTATGTAAGTACGGACTAATTTATGGGAAATCTTGAGGTAAATGTTGAATATGATCCAAGCTATATATGACTGAGCAGAAAATGTACAGCATCTTTGTATTTGACACTAATGAGATCACTCCAAGAACACTCTGTCAAGTTTAGGTGTTCATACTTCAAGGAGGATGTTGAAATCAAAGAGAAATTGGAGAACTGTAAGAATGAATAAAGGCTGAAAATCATTCCTGAGCTAGAAATTCCAAGAGCTCAATGTGTTAAATATTGTGAAAGAGAAAGGCAAGGAGGGACTTGATTGCAATGTTTAAGTGTGTGCATTTTCAACAGAAATTCTATGATGAAGCAGAAAATGATGGTATAACAAGATCCATTGGCTAAAATGAGCCAGACACACTTGCAGTAGAAATAAGAAATGCATCTTCAGCAATTAGAGTAATTTATTGCAGGTTATGGTAGGTGTGGTGGTTTAATCCTAGCTGGTAACTGAGTACCACACAACTGCTCGCTCACTCATTCCACCCTCAAGGGGATGGGGAGGACAATGGGAAAAAAACCCACAACCTTGTGGATTGAGATAAAGACAGTTTAATAGGATAACAAAGGAAGAGAATAATAACAGTAATAACAATGTATATAAAACAAGTGATGTACAAATGCAGTTGCTCACCACCTGTGGAAGGAAAAACCCGGTGCCCAGTCTGTTTCTGAGCAGCAATCCCACCTCCCAGCTAGCTTCCCCAGTTATATCTGGAGCATGATGTTCTATGGTTGGGAATATCCCTTGGGCCAGCCTGGGTCAGCTGTCCTGGCTGTGCTTTCCCAGAGTCTTGTGCACCTGGCTGGGCATGGGAAGCTGAAAAGTCCTTGACTTAATGTAGACTCTACAACTACCCAATAACAGCTCAAAACATCAGTGTGTTATCAACACTATTCTCATACTCAATCCAAATCAAAGCACTATACCAGTTACTGGAAAGACAATTAACTCTTATCCCAGCTGAAACCAGGACAGTAAGATATTCATCAAAGGAAAATTTTAATTTATATGTGATATTTTTCCTTTAAGATGTACCTAATTTAAAACTTTATGGAAGTCAGAGCAGATGACGATAGTATTTTTTCTGCATCTAAATATATGAATCAATATAAAAAGAAAATAGTAAAATATGGCTCTTCAACCCAGGATACTGTTGAAATTAGAACAGAGCTGATAGTTAACTCAAGATTTTTAAAATGTCTAAAATGCTTGGAAACAATGAACTTGTTCTAGAAGTTCTGTACTGAAGATTGAAGATTGCTAGGTCATGTTGGCAACAAAATTCTTCAGCCATGGTAAGATGTCATTACACTCAATTTCTGCATTTGTTTGTCTTAGCCATTGTCTGTAAATACTAGATTAATGTGCCAGTTGCTAAGATTCCTTACAAGTTTCCATGAAAGTACTGTGGAAATAAAGATGGCTGTAGTCCAGAATGTGAAAAAAAAAAAAAAAGGTGACATTAAAAAAGAAATAAAATCCTGCTGTCATTGAGTAACTCTTATAGAAGAGAGCACTTGGGCTGCTTCAGAAAACTACTGAGTACAACAGGCTGGTTAACAGAAGAGCCTACTCTGTGTGTGTGAAGTATTGGAGGGTTTGCAAGGAGGGATTTGTAGATCCTGTGGAGATTTCAGGGAAATTTGTGTTATAATGCATTATCTCCTGCAGTGAAGAGCCAGCAGGAATGTTCTGAGGTTTTTAGTGTGCTCAGTTTTACATGCCTTTAGCAGGTGATGCTTTCAGGTCTTCGGCTTAGTGAAATTGTAGGCAGCATAGGGAGAAACAAAAGAATTGTAAATCAGAATAGTGAAACCTGCTTTTGACACTTAAGTTTGACAGGAAGAGCAGGAATCAAACTGAAGTGCAAGTTAGATAAGATATGACTGTCTTGTATAAATGCTTCAGATTTTTGGAGAAGATAGCAGGAATCAGCCTTCAATATGATAAGATCATCAAAATAAATGAAAAGGACCCAAGCCAATGCCCATCACTCAGCGAAACCAGTCTTTTTGCTTAAATCCCTGAAGATACTGAAGCAATGACCAGAGGATTGATTATAGAAGTGTGCCTTGGTGAACAGAATCACTTATGCAATGAGGACCAGCTGGCTATAATACTGCAGCAAATTAGAGCAGGAAAAATCTGTGGCTGGAAGGAGTTTTGAGAGTCTGAAGATGATTGTGCTTCTTGTCTCAAGTAATAATGTGCAAGTATCTACAGTTTTGTGATACATGCTAGAGAGAAAGCTAGATATTTGTTGTACTATTGATCAATGTAAGAGTTGGAGTTGTCTGTAAAAGTTGTGTGTTTGGATTTTTGGTTGTCGGGGTTTTTTTAGGGCTCAGTCAACAAATTTTAAGCCACTTACTAGTATGAAACTGTGTGGTGAAAAGTATTTAATGGCTTAGAAACCAGTGGCTGATAGATGCATGGAGTGCTGTTGAGAAAAACAAAAGGTATTTCAAATGCTGTAATTACAGAAAAAGCTGCATGAGTGCATGTGTAAGGTAGAGATGTTTGGTCATCCATTGTTTTTCTCCTTACTAATAGCAAAATGTAATTCATAGGTGTGTACGCATTTTTCCTTCAGGACTATTTTTATTTTTTAATGATTTTTTTAAATTTAGGCATTTTATTTAATGTTCTAAGTAGCTCCACACAGTTTCTACTTTTATATTTACATTCATGTTAGGGGTTGCCTAAATTTATTTCAAGCTCTGTCTTTGTAATGGTGATAAAAATTTAACTTTTATGAGAGAGGAATTTTTCTTCTATGCACAGACTTAGGCCTAAGACTATTGTTAATATGTGTGATACAAGGTGATGTAGGCCAAGTTTATGGTTTGAAAAGATTAAGTTTGGTAAAATCATAATAAGAAGTATCTGTGTAAAGCAATGGGTGAGAAATTCTTAAAAAAATAATGATTTGCAGAAAACCATGTGTATACTGGCAATTTCCAAGTAGACTTGGGTGTATTTATCTACCCATTATAGTTCTGATTTTACGGATGAATATGCTAAATGCTATTCAGAATTATTTGGCCATATGTTCCTGTTTTTATGGAACTTCATTTTGCGGGCTCTTTATATAAATAAAATTATTTTCTTCATGATGGCATGTAGTAAGAGGAAGAAAAAGAATGTTATTTCAAATGTTATACCTTTTGGAAAAGAGCAGATGGTGTTTGTGTGTGGGGCTTCAAGTAAGTTTTACACTTTGAAGCTACTGCTTAGTTCCAGATTGTGTAAGTGAAATTTAGTGTTTCTAGCTCTTTCGGAGCATACCAGGTTATATTACACTCGATGTCAGTGTGCTTTAAAGTCAGCAAAGGCGGGGAGTTACATTGACCCTCTGTAGCTTTATTTCACTGTATTTTCTGTATAATATGGATTGATGTCCCTGTGCAGGCAAGAGTCGCTTGCTCAAAATTTCGTGCGTGCCACACTTTGGCAAGACAGGAGTGAGGTGAGGCTGAATGATCTGAAGTCCTTACATCTTCATTCATGTCTTTTTACAGATGAGCGTAACGCTTGACTCTTCCAGTCTTTACGACTTCCTTCAGTCACCCCAACTTTGCAAAACAGATGGAGAGCAGTATCTTGGTGACATTAGCCAGCTCCTTCAATGCCTTTGGATGCATCTCATCTACTGTCACATTTGGGTCTCTACAGTCAATTTGGCACACTGTGGGCACTAAATTTGATACACACCACATCTACCACCATCACTACCCCCTCCTCCCCCCCCTCCCAAACAGTTGGCAGGTGATTAATTTTCCTATTTGTCTTTTAATATGAAATTTGGAATTTAGTAATCATGCCTGTTGTGGGGAAAAAAAAGAATTTGGTGGTAAAGTCTCAGAGGAATTCAGATAGGAACTGCATGCTGCATTGAAACATTAAATTATTCAACATGCCTTTTTTTATAAATGCGTTCTAAAAGATTTACATCTGTGAATTGCAGTCATCATACTGGGTGAGACTAAGGGCAGGGATTTACATTGTATTGCTGTCTAAATTAGTTGTCTTTCACTATTCCCTTGCTTAGTTTTTGGGGTTTTTTTAAAGACATTACTTGGGCATGTTTAAAAACTTACTTTCCTTGTGTTGATTTCTTTCAAATAAGTTGGTTTTAGAACTATGTCAGTAGGAACAAATTCATATGAACTCTGGCATAGAAATTATTTCTTGCATGAATATTTGAAAGTGTAATTAGAGGGCAGCAAAGAATATTGAATGCTGTAGATACACAGCTTGTGTCTACAACAAATAAAGGATTATGCTGGGGACTTACATAATTTTGTGATCTTCCTGTTGATACTGGCTATTGCTGTGGGAATCATTGCGGGGCATCCACAGTATGAAGGAACTGAGGAGGAAACTGGAACCTCAGGGATCGACTTGTGTATAAAAAGTAGAATGTATTGTGCCTCTAGCGAGTATAGTAGACTCTGAGGCTGAACTGTGGAAGCATATTAAAATACTAGTTGATTTACTCATGTAGAGTTCTCTAAGAATGCCTGTGGAAGAGAATAATTGACAAATTGGACTGCTGCTTCCCTGAACTATTAAAGGAGGTAGTTGTGATGCAGTGTCCTTTTCTGCATTCTGGAAATGGTACTGTAACAGCCATTTGGACCATGCATCAAGTGGGGGCAAAGAAGAAAAACTTGTAATTAAAAAGGGAAGATAGTTACCTGGTGTCAGAAATGTGGCTCTGAAATTTTTATTTTAGTAGTGAGGTGCTGCATTACTGCATATTTTTACTGTATCAATTGCAAATAAAGCCTATACAATATTGTTTATATAAGTGCTTACACAAGAGAGGCATATGTTGAAATACTTGGAGAAGCCTGGTCTTGTTTTCAGGCCAAAGTGTTGGCCCAGAGCTGATAGTGAGCATATGTTCCACATGCTGAACTACTGGTTATTCAGTGTTCTTTCTCAGTCACAGACAAGCATGCAAAAGTATCCAGTTCTCTTCCTGGGTGGAATGAGAACAAATGCAAAGATATTTTTAAATCAGATTGAATTCTTGTTTTCCTACCAGCTAATCACATATATTAGATGCTTGATGAGCGTCTGCTATTTGAAAAACAGATACAACATGGGCGAGTATGTCTGGCACAAGCCAGATGGTTTGATTTTTGTCTTCATGGAAACAGTAAAAACTTACATGTAGTGAGCAAAGAGGCTATGGAGAACATAGTGTTTTTGGGGTGGAGGGGTGTGTGTGTGGAAATTGCATCTCTAGTTCTGATCGATTATCAGATTTTGCAATTTTAGTACAGAGCTTTTCTTGATTACTGAGTTGTGGCTTCTTTTCACTCGCTTCATCCACCTACTTTGAAAATGAGTGTTTTGGTACATGCTTTCTCACTTTCATCCTTGGTCAAAAAAGGTTTTTTTCTTCATGTTTTCTAACAGCTGTTTTTCATAAGTGTGTGTGTGGAAAAATACTTATTTCCCATGTGGTCTAGCTAGCTTTTCTGCACTATTAATACTCTACCATAACAAAAAGTGATTCTGCAAAGACACTTCAGTCTTGATGTATCTTGTACGCCAGCACTTAAGTCTAGATTTTGAAGTTGAGTGGATAATTAACTTTGAAACTATGAAAGTTTAAATTCACTAAATTGGCATGTGTATTTCACATGGATTTCAGTTTTTAAACCAGTCCTAAAGAACACTTCAGTTTTCTAGAGCAAATAGGTCTGCTCTGCAGGAAAAAAAATAATATATTTCAAGTGAATTTTTGCTCTTAATATGAACGTTCAAAGGTCCAGCACTTCAGAATCTGAAAGTCCCAGGAGCAAAAAATTTTCCTGGGATGTGTTCAAACATAGGATACTTCTGTGGTACAAGTGTGGAGTTCTTGTTTGTTTGTTTTTTAAAGTTATTTTTTTGTTGTTCCTTTTTCTTTATAGAAGAACATACTGCTATTTTGTTTTGTTGAGTAATGTACAAATGGTTCTTGCACATGCACCATTATCCAGGTACCTCTGAGTATAAGGAACTGAAATGAAATACACATTTTCCTATATGTAGTGGTTATGTACTAAAGTATGTAAGTATGCAAGAATTTATTGATGTATGTGCAATCTTGATCAAATAGGCTTCTAGTTTCTGAATTGGAAAATAGTTCCAGAAAGGTTTAGAGAATATTTATAGGAATTTTTGAGTTCCTATCCTAAGAGGAATCTGAGATTGCATTTCTTAGGAACTATATAGTTTGAACAATTATTTCAAATTATGTGAAAGTAACCGGAGATGGTCTCCCTTTTGAAATAGGTATTAGTGTTTCTCTTATAGACTGCATGTACAGTGCTAAGATTGAAACGTTTATTGTCCAGTTGCTGATAGATCAGGGTTTGATAGAATTGTCTTTGTGTGTTGGTGTCTGAGAGCAGATGTATTGACTGTCTTTGGAAGAATGGGGTGCTGTGTAAGGGAGCTGTTTTCCAGTCTCTCTTCCAGTATAAGACTTGTATTCCAAGATATGAAGGGAGGGGGGCAAATGTACTACTGAATGTCAAATTATAATTGAATTATAGTAGCTAAAATACTTGCTGTCTTGATGCTGCTTCTTAATGCAGAATTGGGTTTAGTTTGGTATATCATTCAAACATAGATGAGAGATTTGAAAAAACTTGCTCCAGCTTTCTCAAGTTGAAGTCTGTTTTTGAAAAATAATACTGATATATAAGGACTACTTTGCCTCTTTGGCTTATTTGGGGTTTTTTGCCTTTATAAAAAAAATGTCTTTCCAGTTGCATAATATGTTCTAAGTAGCAAAGCCTAAGTAATTTATTCCTTTTTCTAGCGGATACTTTGTGTGATTGAGTTTTTTCTGAAGTCCAATTCTTTCTGTGTTTAACGGAGACACTTTTTTCCCCTTTGGTTGAGAGGAGCTAATTAATGACACTTCCTAGAAAGATGAGATAGAAGTGTTACCAAAAAAAAGAGGGCAAAAAATTTTCTTGCCCTTTAGTGCATAATAATTTTTAGTACTAGTTCAAAAGTCTGAAAATCACTGATGTCCTGAGATGGCATAAAAGTGCCAGTGTAAAAGATATATCAAAGTAATTGAGTTTTTCAGAATTGAAATATATGTGATTTAAAGGGAATTGGTCAAGATACTTAGATCTTAAAACCACATTAGTGGAAATTGGGGTTTTATTCTGTTACGAAAGCTTGCATTTACACTATTGATACTAGAATAAATTAACTGAAAGCTGTATAAAAACTTTAGAGACTATTATTATGGTGCTCCCTAGGGAATATTAATCCATTTGTTGTTAATCCGTTGTGTCGGATGAATTTCATCTGGAAACTTTTATTTGGTTACCTCGAGCAATGTGAAGTATTCCAACCTGCTCTGTGAATGTACCTCTATTTAAAGTGCAGATTGACACCAAGTTACACAGGTTTATGAAGGAAAGTGAAAGAGAACAGCATCTTCTTTGAAAGTATGTAGAAGAAATTGTCTTACAGTGATATGAGATGTGCCTCACAAACTGGCTTAAAATGCAGACTGACCCTTGTCCTGATTTGTTTGGAGTGGAAACTTGGGAGATATTTTACAAACAAAAGGAAGTCAGCAATCTGGAAATAGATAAAACTTGAGTAATTTGCTGATGGAAACCTAGTCATAGGAATTTTCTTGTCTTGGTTAGCTGAATAATGCTTTCTAGGAGCATTCTGTATGCACCAAGAAGTTTCTTAATTTACAGAAGCTAATGTAAATATTACCTCTGTCTTTCCTGATAATCTTACTTAAATTGGAGCTTTTCTTAAGTCTTAACTTCTGCTAGTCCTAGAAGCACTGACTGTACCATAACTTGCAGTAGTGTCTGTGTGATTTCTGTTTGTTTCAGAACTTTTTTTAATCCTCACTGTCATGGCATACTAATGAAGGTCTTCAGAGGTTTGCACTGTATTTTGTTAGTTATTGCAGCAGGTTAAAAATTAAAAGGAAGTGCCAATGAAAATTAATTTCATCAGGAGTACTTACTGCAAACTTAGTACTGAGAGTCTGGTTTATCAGGACTTCGTAAAGTCAGTAATAGTAAGTAAAGAGGGATTCAGTGTTCTGGGGCTTTTCCAGGGTGCATTTTTGAAGGCTGATAGCATTTTTGTTGTACTTGTTTTTCTTTTTACATGCTCCCTTGGCTGTGTTGTGTGGACTGAACAGCAGGTCAAACTCAAGCAAAAAGAACATACACAGCCTAAAATTTGTAGGATTTTGCTAATGGATGTAATGAAGTTAACCTGTTGGAAAGTGTGGATTTTCTGTTTTGTTTTTTCTTTTTTTAAAAAATGTCTCCCTATTATAGATTAATGTTACAAATATTTTTAAAATAGCCTGCTACTAAAATACATGCCTTAACTTGTAAACTTTCAAACTATTTTCATTAGCAGTTTAGTATCTTTCCATTATTTAGATGTGAAAATCTGAACAAATTTTATTTCTCTCCCTCAGCCACTCACCTTTTTTTTTCCCCCTTTTAGGCTTTTTCTGATGTTGTTTTGAGCCCAAGTTTCCAGAGTGGGGATGTGTGGGTGTATTAGGCAAAATAAAAGAATTATACCTACAGTATGTACCAATCCAAAATGAACCTGAGGTATCTGGTATCTAAGGTGTTAGGCTCTTGTAGTGACTGTTTTAGTCAAGCCAGTTTTGGGGATAATGAAACTTTGATCTCTGGATTTACATCTTGACCACCCAGTGCTTAAGTCAGGGCCCTTGCTCAGCAAAGCATTCATATTTGAGATTATATGCTTCCTTCTGCTAACTCTACAAATAATGAAGAACATTTGCTGAAATCTCAGTTACTTTGCCTCTTAATGAGGAGATAATTACTTCTTTCATGAATAAAGATCTGCCATCACTTGCAAACTCAGATGACTATAAATGCTTCACAAATGGCTAAACCAAAATATGGGATAGTGAGGGTTGCCCATTTAGTGCTCTGAATGCTTTAACAGTCCACTCTGACCTTCCTTGGTTGAATGTTAAGAGCTGATGAGAACAACCCCAGTTCTCACACATGCAGGGTCCCTTCCACTAAATCCTTCTTCACATAGGTTGGCATAGGAGCAGTAGTTGCAGAACAGCAATACTTAGGTTCTTGAAGTGAGCGTACAATACTGATGTGAGAGTACAAAACTTGCATCATGTTACGTCAGTGGGCATCAAAGAAATCTTTTTAGTTAATAGTAAAAGATGCTATGAGGAGAGTGGGGTCTCTGTCGCCTTGTTACACAGAGTAGAACACTGTATACAGAATAGACTATTGTAAAGGTTGGGCTACAATAATAAGTACCTAAGAAAAATCTGAATTGAAATGATTGACATAGTACAAAGCTAGGGTGGGAATCAGTAAAAAACCGCTAACAGTTCCAGCAATGGAAACTGGAATGTGTTTTTATAGCATTCTTTACTTCAAGAGTAACTTTCTGAGTTGGATTCTTAGTGAGAATTTGTGAAAAATTTATGCATAAGTAACAAATTCATGAATATTTTATTTCAATTTGACTTTTCCTGATCTATGCATGACTTTATTAGCTTTAGGCAAGCCCGTAAGGATTCAAACAGTTTTTTTCTAAAATTCAAGTTGTAGTACTATCAAATTTTTGTTTCCTTTTAATGAGTAGAGATCTTAACAGAGATTGCTAGAGAGCTGCAGCTCTGCACATCTGTAATTCATGCCCATTCTCATCCCAACATATCTGTTAGACTTCAGTGGGCTTGAGGTCAGATCTGCTGCAATTTTGATAGTTTGAAGGGAATTAATTTGGTGGAAAGAAGTCCATAAAAAGACTTTGAGTGTTTTGTGCTGCTCTTTTGACTAATGCAGACTTGACTTGTACAAGTTGCGTCCTTTTTGGTGTGCGTGTTCCTGTCTGTCCCCCCAGTCATATGATATACTTTAACTGAAACAAGTGGTCGCTAGAAGAGGTAAATTAGTGTTAATCAGCTTATAGAATGAGTCCAGTTTGAGAAGTGAAAAAAAATATAAACCTTAAAAATCCAAAAAACCCTGTTTATAAAGTAGTTTATAATGATATATTTATATATTACTGAAATACAGTTTCTCTAACCTAGTTCCAAGTTAAATGAAAAAATATTTCACTAGAACCAGAACTAAAATACCAACAGCAGAGCTAATATTTTATCTGAGTAGAAGTTATATGATTCTACAAACTCTGTATGGTCAAACTAGCATTACATCTACATAAAGTAAAACAGGAAGGATGCCGTGCATCTGTGTTCCTTACCTGCTGGAGCTACCCAGAGGCTGTTTGATGCTCTGAGGCTGCAAAATGTGGGGAGTTCCCTGTACTCCCTGTGTGCTGGTGTTGTGGTATTGCTGGATATGTTAATTGGACTGGAAGATGTTAAAAGCAGCTTTCCATGCGTTGGTAAGCCAGGAAACAGAAAACTAGTAGCTCTGTCAAATCTGGGGGATAGGCTCTTTGGGAGCTCCTCAGCTTACATCATTTGTTGTTCTCTAGACCTTATGGCTATTGGAAATGTAGCCATGACCTTTAAGAAAATTGTCTCCCCCCCCCCTTTTTTTTTTAAGAACTCAAGTTGGTTTTTCCTTTTTTTGTAATTATCCTCAGTTCACAAGAAAAATGTTCAGAATATGAATATCTGACTAAACACAAGAGGGAATGAACTTGGATTTGGAAGACGTGGTCAATATTCAAATGCAGCCACTGTTCCCTTGTATGGCCTTGGCCAAGGCTCCCTCTTTCCTGTGCTTTCACTTCGCTGTCTATAAAATGAGTGATGTTCTGACTTTCTAAAGAAATTTCTGAAATTGCAATAAAAAGCAGTGAATTACACCTAAGAATTAGTTTTCTATGGTCATATGACATACAAACCTGGTTCTGTCACTCTCTTTTTCAGCTAAAATTGTAATCTCATTGAATGAAAGATGAAGCTTATTATTAATGGCAATCAATGTATCAATAATAAAATATGTGCCAAGGCAGTTGCTAGGATAATAAATACTTGCAAATACAATTTAAAAAGACAAAGCAAAGGCAACATAAATAAATGTGACCTTGTTTCTTTGTGCACTTAGGTCAATGATTGCAACAGATTGCTTGTTTGTACTGAATATTCATAGTTTGAACAGGAGGGCTAAAAATGGATAATTATGGAGGCAATGACATGTTTTGTCAGGCTGTGTTAATATCCTTTGGGCTGTAACTTAATGCTGATCTAGTAGTAACAACATCATAGTGTTTCCAGCTTCATGTGAATCATAGTTTCTGATCGATGATAATGCATTCCACCATGACTTATGCTTCTTGTGTACCAGGCTTTAATGTGTTCTTCAACTTCCCCTGCAATGTATCTTCTAGCATAAGCTCTAACTAGAATAATAGTAATAGAAAAATCTTTTTTGATAATGAGGAAAGCTCTGCAAATACTCACAGCATATCACGTACAATTCCTGCGTCAGGGTTGCTTGGGGGACAGGTATTTTTAGTCAAAGATAAATGTCACAAAATGGATCTTATGGCAGAAGAACGCTTTGGTTCATCACCAGAGGCAGAGCAACTTAAATTAAAGCGCATTTTTGAATCTGTGTTCAGTTAGATATTTGTTTTCTGGACTTTTTCCTTGTGAACAGATGATATTTGAAACAAACAAAAAAAACCCCTAAACCTCAAACACTTAAAAAATAGGAAGTGTTCCAGAATGGATCACTGGGAGGAGCTTTTTTACAGCTTTTATGTATTAAATCAGCAGCAAAGGAATGATGAGACAGTGGGAAGGTGATGTGAAGCTAAACACACTTTGTCGTGAGAGAGGAATACTCTCTTTTAATAGAAAGTGATCAACAAAAAAAAAGTGAAAAAGTGTTTACTTCAAGGGAAAGGACAGAACTAGTTCACTAAAATTGTGAAACTTTTATTGTATATTAATGGAAGTGCAGTTAGGCTGCATCATGACCGATGGGAACGTGCTAAACAGGTAGTAGTGGTACAGCTGTCCATTAGCACACTGGAAAGCTCAAGAGTTCCAGATAGGAACAGAACTGTTCCGACCGTTGGAGTACTGAAAGGGATCTTTAACAGTAATACTATTATACCTGGACGGTAACCCACCTCATAAAGACAATTTGTATGTGTATCCTGATATGATAGTGAAAGGAGGAAAAAAATCTTTGTAAAAATTCTCCACCACTATCTCCATAATCTCTACTTGAGTGAGCATCAGCCAAGTGAGAAAATGAAAAATTATAACCTGCCAAGCATCAGTGGCAGACTGAAATGAAAAAATTGCAAGTTAATAACAGTAATGCCTCAGAAAAATTTGCTGGCCAATTTAACATTGCTTTATCCAAGGTCACATCTTGCAGCTGATTATTTTTAGTAATTTGCAGATGAGGACTTTCTTACCTTTCTTACAGGAAGTGAAGATCGGGCAAATGCCAGGTACAGTTTAAAACTCAAGGTTATCAATCTCCTCAGATCAAAAGTAAATCATGTTTCCTGCTTATTTGCTTAAGACTGGGCACAGAAATTATTTCCATTGTAGTGAAGTAGGACATCTATGCTATCCTTTATGGCAGCGATAAAGTCAATGTAACATGAAAACTCACAGTGGAATGAGGTTGATCATGGGATTGAAAGCAGCAGAAACTAAAACTTGCAGAGTGTCTTCTGGAGCAGACTCTTGCTAATGTTCATGTGATGATTTTTATCTAATAGTGTTAAAAGATTATGTTGCTCACTTTCAAGGTTTCTTAAGGAATGTGAAGCTATTGCAAGCTAAATGTGAGGCATACTGTAAGTGGAGTCCTGGGAAATAACCAAAGCACTTTACTGGAATCCAAGGTGTGAAAAATCATTAGTGAACTGTAGCACTTAATTTCCTCCAACACAATCTACACAGTGATCTTAACATTAGAGAGTGAACCTTGCTACAACATTTGCAAAGCATTGGCACGCTGTTGCTTATTTAAAATAAAGCATTCTGTAACAAATGGAACACTGCAAAGCATTGGCACGCTGTTGCTTATTTAAAATAGAGCATTCGTTAACAAATGGAATCTATCATTAGTTTGTGGAAACTCCTGCTCTAGGCCTGTGGTGTAAAGGGAAACCCTCTGTGCTGTTTTAATGGGATTCTGTGGTCCTTTTCATTAAGGATATGCAACATCCTGATACGCTGAGTGTACGCAGTGGTTCTAGGGAGATTTTGTGGTCTGGTGATTCAAAAATCTTGTCAGTGGGTAATTGTTTTTCAGCCCCTGAGTTGTTTCTGTGGATAAAAGAACGTGGCACTTCTGGCGGGGAAAGCGAAGGGCACTTCTTACTGGAAGACTGAGTACTCTGTAACTGCCCTGTTTTCTAACCATATAGGTATTCTCTGTCATTAAAATAATAAAAATACTTGAACAGTTCCATTCAAGGACTATCCAAAAGTATTCATTTTTATTGCTGTATGTGTGAGCTTTGTAAGCTAGGGCTATTCTGAGTTGAGGTGGCTGAAAGTGTTGCTGGAGTGCTTCTCAAGAGCAAGAGGATTAACTTGCAAAAGGTGTTACTGGTGATAATTAATGATCACAGTGGTCAGAAGCCTGAGTTGAAGTCTCAGCATCTCGAACCTGCTCTGCTGCATGTTTGCTCAATAGGAACAGGAGGTGAATTCCCAGCTTTCCATGGAAGTTCCCTATCGGATCACTCATGTCCTGTCTGGCTTCTGAGATCTGACAAGATCGTGGCTTGAACTGTTTAATTTTTCTCACTGTCATGCAATGCATCATATTGAGTTAGTTCAATAAGCCTAATCTAATGCTTACTGCAATGAAACTGTGAATCTATCAATACTTATTTCAGTAAATGTATAGCAAAATGAAAATTCTTTTGACAACTTCTGTCCTTTTCATTATCTCTTTTTTAATCACAAACTGTCTCTTAGTTTCCACACTTCCTTAAACTTTGTAGGCTGTCTTCTTTCATATACATCAGGCTGATGCCAGCAGCTCTCTCCTCTCCCAAACAAGGTTCCATCTAATGCATTCCTGCAGCAGAAGGAAGCCGAATCTTTTCTGACATATGCAGGCAGCTGTGGCAGGCAGACCTCTGGACCTAGGAGCAAAAATTTCGAGCAATATGAGACGTCAAACTTGCTGTTTTATTGCCTTATTTTTCTTCCTCCAAAGTAGTCTTGCTCTTTTGCAATGCAAGCAAAGCAAGGAAGTTTTAGTATTGCCGTTCTCCAGCATTACTCAGTTTTAGCATCTAGTGTTATGGGATGTCTAATATCCAGACTGTGACAGGGTGTGCTCTGTCCCAGGCCAGGCACAGCAGTACTTGTTGGATTGTGTTCATGTGCAAAGTGGAATTTCTTCACTGAACCTGTATGATATTTTTCCAATTTATACCAAGGCTGCTTTCTGTTTATGCAGGCAAGCGTGTATCTGTGTGTAATATTTCGAAGTATACATGCTCTCATATATACATCCTTTCCACCATTTTTATGGCAGTATAAAAGAGTCTTAGTGGAGATTAAATTCCCCCTCTCTTTCTGTAAAACATACCTGTAGTCAAACTTGTACTGTAATTGTTTTCTTTTAGTGTTGCAAATATTAAGAGGGAAACATACCAGTGAGAAGAAACAACAAAACATACAGAAGATAAATATCTGTACACATCTAGGCGTGAGTGTTTCTTCATACCTTCCAGGACAGAACTGGATGAATCGTCCCACTCTTCTGTTTATGGTAGGGGTAGTGTTTAAGTGCTTTGTTCTGCATCCTCCTCATGGGAATGAAATGACAGGGCACAACTTCCTTGTGCTTGCTTATATACGACCAGCTATATGGATGCATAGCGCTCTGTGGATGAAGGAGACAGCTTCTGTAGCTTATTACTTGCAGTCATAAAATTGCAGGTTTTTGCGAGCTAAGAGGGAGTGCAGCAGGCTGTTCTCAAAATCAGGCCATTTTTGCTTGCTGTTGTGAAATGATAGAGCTTGACTTTGCTTTCTGCTGTTCAGGAAGCTTAATGCTTTTGTGCTGTCTTCAGCCAAATGCTGATAATAGGCTCTATAAGGGAACTTTTGTGCAATGATTCATTTAGCAATGAACTTGCATGTAGCAAAAGTGGACTTGACCAAGAGAAAGGTAAGGTTAAAATGAGTATTTAGACTTTTTTTTTAAAGCTAGTCAGAGTAGATTAAGGCCACCGAACACACGTTAGCACTGTAAAATAGAATCACAAAGCTGCACTCTTTTCCTGCAAAAATCTTTGGGAATGTTACAGCTATTAATGAACACTTTTATATCTTCTCTCTTGTGGTGGGTATTTATGTATGAGGACTCTTGTAATTGTGTGAGAGATCTAAATTGACCCTTCTGGCCTTAAAGCAAATGTAAATACTTGCAGATGTTGTTTTGTGTGTTTATTCTTTTGAAAAAAATGTTTTAAGGTAACTCACCCTGTGACCATACTTTTTATAAGTATTTTTGTGGTAGGTCTGTTACTTTCAGAGGCTGATAATGAAATGATGGGAGAGATTTAAAATAGATTTCCTTTTTGAAGCTTGTGTGCTGATTATTAAAGTGTGTGAAAGGAGTTCCCTGACCCATTACAAAATACTCTTTTGGCAACAGAAAGCATAATGCATTATGATGACACTTATAATTGCAGTAGTTCCATAACAATTACCCTGGTAGTTTATTTTCATATTGTTGGAAATCATATTTGCATGTTATATTTAATTGAAAATGGCATGCTTTGCTCTATGCGCATCTGGAAATACTCATTGGGTTTAACTAGAGAGCAAATGTGTATTTACTTCACAGGTAAGCAAACATTTAGCTATTCTGACAGGAGAATGCATTTTAATATCACTTGCATGTGATAACACATCCCTATACAGCTGCATTTTTCCAAGTCATAGCCAGTCCAAGTACTGGTGGATACTGAATGCTTAGGTGTTTATTCAGCATATCAGAATCCAATGGTTAGGAAGTTTTGAATTGTGCCAGAAATTAATTTATGGTCAGGTGTTGGCCTCTGTCTTCTGATTAATTTGCCTCTCTTCAGTAAAATTATACGCTTTTGCACCAGGTGAGGTTCTAGCTCCATACTTCCACAGAAAAAGGAAGCTTTGAACAGTTGCCCTTTACTTAGCTTTTGCCACTCTTCTCCCTGAGCTATGATAAAACAAATCCTTTCTTTTGACAAAGAGATGATTGAACTTTTCATATGTAACTGAAGACACCTGGTTAATGAAGTGCCAAAAACTGAAGTAGGAAGGACATCTCTGTAGAGGATGAAAAATAAAGGTAATGGAGTGGTACTTTGGCACAGAATGAGAAGGCAGATTCGTGAGTAAAAAATAAAATAATGAAAAACCCACCACCCCCAAAAAACCAACAAAAAAGTCAAAACAGTGATGTCTGGGTTGGGTGTTTTACCTGTGTTAGGCTTGTAAGTTAAAACTAGAATAAACGCAGCCTTTCCTGTGATGGACTTGAGCATTCTAGAAATTCTGTTGACTAGAGTTCATCTTGTATTTTGAGGGTAAATAACTCTGATGAAAATAATTTCTTTGTATGCTTTCTTGTTATGTAGTTTAATCAGACTGTCTTGGAAAGAACCTTGGGATTAATATGAGCATTTTTTTGATGTGATGTCTACACATTTTGTTTCACAAGAGAGAAGGAAAGGGCTGTGGTCATTCTCCTATTGGATGGGAAAGAGCTTCTTAAAGTATGTTATCAATACTAGGTTTTTCTGCATTTTCTTTGCACTAATTATGTTATTGAGGTTAATGATTTTTTTACTTAAATTCGCAACTTAAAAAAATACTGTCCAGAGTGTGAAACAATTGTTAAATTAACAGTTGTTAATACGTAGTGATTGTAAGTCAAAATCAGGCTGGGTGTGGAAGGATTCTTAGTGCATGGAAATAGTGTTATCATCTGACCTCATTTTTTTCTCATTGTTATCTTCTAAAAGCCTTCTGATTAACAGAACTGTATAAAGATTTATGTTTCAGATAGCTCCAGGTACTACTTCTGTACACTTCTGAATCCTTCTTCTGTCTTCCGAAGCTGCTAATGTCTGTCTTTTTAGGGACTAAATTTTAAAAAAAGTTTCTTCCATCAATTCATACTGGTTTTTTTGGGTATGTTCAGGGTAAAAATATGGGTGACCTTGGCTTAAAAAAAAAAAAATAGTGCAAGATCAAATTCTGTTGCATAAAAGTACATCTGAAAAATTAAAGTCCTTTCCTACAGATTAAGGCTGCTGCCTCTCTCCTCCCTTTTAAACATTTAAACACAGTCTTTACATGATGCTTAAGCTTTCAAGTCAAAGTTACGAGGTGCTTTAGCCAGGCTTGAGTCCCTAAATGAGGCCCAAACCAGGACAATAACAAAATGACACAAAGATTGACTACACTGTGCTTGCTGGATGAAGTGAAAACTGCTGAAATATAAATCCTATATCCTGGGATTTCACTGCCTGCTGGAACTAATCTCATTAACTTAAAACCACCTGAGGCTTAAGAGAGAGATACACTGCTGTGAGAAATTATATTTATCTCATCCTAGGGGGAAATCCTTTCCCTCCCCCAGCTTACCTTACTTTTGACTTTGTCATTCTTGAATTACCAGGTCATTTCTCCCCCATGGGAAAGTCGTCATAGCTCACAGCAACGCAATTACTGTATCTGAAGTTCACTGCTGTATGAATGCTGAGATCACTGTTCAAGGTTTTTCTTCTTAAATAATTTCCTAAAGAAAACAAAGATTGGAAAAATAATACTATGTTAGCTCTGAAGGAACTTTAATTAAACTGCTACAGGAAAAGATTCCAGAATTAAAGACATGGCATAAGGAAAACAGCTTATTGAAAATATTAAGGTGTTTATTGCCATTGTAAACCAAATACTGAGTTTTCTTTAAACAGTAGAGTTTTAAGAGATTGGTTGCCTCTAACTGGTAATTGGATGCAGAAATTTCAAATGCAAGGTTGCATTTTTAAATCCAATGAGCATTGCCAGTGAGAGCTGTGTAATCATGTGGTTGATGGCCGCACTCTTTGGAGTGAGACTAGATCCCAAATCTACACTCAGTATTAAAGTCCAGCCAGTAGAAATATTCCCTTTGACAGGGAAGGATTTTGGGTGAGGCCTTATCTGATAGTCTTGCTGGACTTTGCAGCAAGGCAAAATGACCTTGTTGAAGTGTTTTTTAATGTTTGTTTACTTATGGAAAAAATAAATAATGAATCAATTTTGAGTTATCCATTAAACAGCTCACACGTAGAAGGATATTAAGGAGAAAAAAAAAGTAGTATTAATGCTGAGTTGGCTCTCAAAACAAAAAACTAAAGGCCTGATCTCTGAGCCTTTCGTGTGGTGAGCCTGGCCGTTGGCTCTTTGCTTCCAGACGAGAGCCATAATGACGTTTGGATTGGGGGGTGGAAGTTCCTTGCAGGGCTCTTGCAGGAGTGCCCTGAATACAGCTTCCTCCAGCAGACCTGTGGCTGCTGTAACTGGTGATGTGGCAGATGGATCTCAGGATTGGCAGTGAAATGGAGGTGCCAGTTGGTGTAATTAAGAGAAATGACCACTGAGGAAAACTGCATGTGATTTCTGTAAAATCCAGTTCAGCTCAAAAGATCGTTTGTGGACGTGAATGACAAGTCTCTCAGTTCAACATTAATAGTGGCTTATTAGCCCTAACTCACCATTTTAATCACCAGCCATTTAAAATGACCTCTATTGACAGCTTATGTATAGGGATGACAGTAAATGCAGTTGCAGAGCACAATTTTCACACAAAGATGAGAATATAAGGCCCTGTGTCTGTTCTATCCTCATGGTATGAGTGGAGAGCAGGATGGAGAGTTGCTTTGCAACATCCTTGTCCATTAGTATGGAGGACAAGATGAAGAAAAGGTTTGTATTTTCAGAATGTCTTTCTCGTTACTACAAGCAAAAGTGATGTGTGCTTCAGAGCATTTGATTGGTGTAACTGCTTTGCTGTATGAATGTTGGACCCTATTTTTCCCATGAAAGTCATGGAGTTTGGACAACAGTATCTCACTGGAAGGCCATGTGAGGATGTGCAGAAGATGTTTCCCTGTTCTTAAAAACAAAATAGGTTTACACATTTCGAGCACACAGAGAGGCCTGTTCTTCTCTTAATTTACCACCAAAGCCACTCTGTTTCAGGGACATTGATTGGGGTATAGATTAGACTAAACTCAACTGAGCCATTATGATGGTAAAAGTCAGTGCTTGACATTACAAAGAGGGTGTTTTAGGCGTGAATAATGATCAGTGAATTTATGAAGAACAGATAGGATGAAGCTTGGTTGGGGGGGATGGTTGGATGGTTAACTAGGGGTTTTTGGGTTTGAAGGGTGTTACTTATTTGTATTTGCATGTTAAACCTACAATTAATGCTTGATTTAGCAGTCTCTAGTAACAGATGGATATGAGCTATAATATATCTGATGTTTCCAGCAATGTTAGTGATAGCTCAAGTCAATTTGTGGGGCAGCTAATCAGGAATGTAGTGCTTGTGTTGTGATTTGTTCAGAAGCCTGCCTGAGTTCCTTGATAAATGGTACAGCAGTTTATTGGGTGAACTTTAATTTTATATGCAAGGCAATAAAATTTTGAAGTTAGGATTGAAAAACCAAGAACAAAATGCATTGAGCCACTCCAGTGTTTTAATGGACTTTTTGGTTCCCTGATATTTAACTGTCTCTGAACATTCAAGTGATCTAGTCTGTTGATGTGAATGCCCCATTAAAGCTATTCAAGGGACTACAATGAAATGTGTATGAGCAAATAGTTAAGTGCATTCATGTGTCTGGATAAGAAGTCCATGTAATTTACCTGGCCTATATTGTGCTAATTATGTGTTGTTGTGATCTTGTCTAGATGGAGGAGAAATTGGCCAAGTGGTTTTGTTTAATTGTATTGAGTAATGAATAAATCAGGGAAGGTATAAATGATTATGGATATTGTGTTGCTAAGAAAAGAGACTTATAGTGGTGTATGCTTGCTGAACTCTGTGCATTCCTTTTCAGCTCTGCATAAACAAGTATTCTAGTTTACTTAGTGGACAGGCTGTTAATTCTTAAAATAGCTGAGACTGGGAACCTGACACCTTGAATGATTTATGTGTTTTCTTTGTAAGCTTGTTTCTGTTTTGTAACCTTTAAAACATGGGTTTTATGAGTGGTATCATTAAAATTTATACTCCCTCTAGTATGTGATGTTAGTCATTATTGCTGTGATGTGCCTCCAGATCACCTGTCTGAATTATAATACAGCCTTCCTTGAAACTAAATAGTAATTTTTTCCTTTCTAGAGTAAATGTGTGTTGACTTCATTATTTTTCATTGGTGCTCCCATATTGGAGTAAAGGTCAGAATCTGGCCTTTTCTGCTTTCCATCCAAGTGTGAAAGTTTGTTAGGAGTAACTGCGTATTTCTAAGAATGAAACATGAAAGGTCTTTTAACTTAAAAGAATTGGTATCAGTCAGAAGAAACTGCCAGAGAATTTGTTTTGAAGTGTACTCTATTTTTTTGTTAACTCAGACTGATATGCTCAGTAGGTGATTAAGGCTTTGTTACACTAATTTTAAAATGCTTCAGCGAAGAGTGGATCTTCAGTAATAGAAAATACAAGCTAATACTGAAAGTGAATCACAGTCCTTGTGTCTGTCAATTGAGACTTCTTTTAAAAGATCTTATTTTGCAAAAGACTTCAAAGTTACGCCTTTAGTCTGCATCCTCAAATTGAAGGTGACAAAATGTTTCTTTTAGAAAGCTCTGCCATACTCTAAAGTTGTGGACTTTTTTGAAGCAAATGAATCAAATGGGAAATGGAAGTTTTGCTTAAGCTGTGGATTACTGCACTGATTTTCTGAAGGTCCTCAAACAAACTGCTTCTTCCTGCTCTGTAACTTGTGAAGGTGGCCTNCCCCCAAGATTTTACAGTGTATTTTAGATAGTCTAGTAGATTGTGATATAGATGAATTCATTGCAAACTGCCCAAACATGACTTAGTTATCCAGATTTCATACAGGTGATAGGGAATTGTTTTCTGAAACAGACTGAGCAGTATTTATTGCAGATGGCTTAGTTTGTTTCAACTCACTCATTTACCTCATGCAAAAGAGCTAGGATTTAAGCTCTTCTCAGCAGTGCCAATGAGAGGGTTTTTCATTTTGTGTTTTTTACAGAAAACTTACTGTTGTAATAACAAATGTTTTACTGATGTTAGCAGAGGATAAAATACTAATTTCAGTGCAGCCTGAGGCTAGTGTGATATATTCAGTACTGTCATCTAGTTCCATTGAAAGATATGTGATATAGTGCTAGAAAACAAGTTTGAACAACAAAAAAAGTGTTAGTGTTGGAAAACTTGAGAATGAAATAGCTCAGATTGGAGGTATGTCAGAGTAAGCACACTCAAGCATTAGATCCTCAAGCCAATGGCCTCTTTCTGAAATATTTAGTATCGTACTGCAGATTGTTGCAGTTATTAAAATTCCCTGTCTGCTTCTGTTCCCAGAATGATTACTTTCTCAATATTTGCAAGGCAAGTTTCCTGTCATGTTACAAATTTCCCTATTTATTTTTGCAATGTGAGCATCAGAGGTTCCTGCATTGGACACTTCCTAGAGCTGGAAGTGATGCTCTGTGGGCTTGTGCTCTCTCCTAGTATCAACTAAGGTCTGTTTTGAGAGTCTTGTCCTCCCTTCACCACACACTGCATCTAGGCTTTAATCAAAGTAATACTATCAAGTTGAGGTTTAATTTGCTGTATATGTATTTACAATTGTGAGTGGGCTTCATACATAAATGCCAGTGAGATAGCAGAGAAGGTAGAAAGAAGAGCTATGATGCTGATTAAAAGAGGCCGAGTAGAGTTTTTCATAGGGTTAATGCTTTCCAAATTGGAGGATATAAGATTGAAAGTGAAGGGCATACTCCTTGTTGAGGGAAAGTGGTAGAGTGGTCCTAATGCAGAATCTCATTAAAGCAACTGTCAGGATTCCTCTATTGTACCATCACCTCCCCTATTCTATAAGAGTCAACTGTCGTTTTGAGTGAACATACTGCCAAAGAGGCATTTACAAATAAATGAAAAATGTCACAATTGATTTTGCTCCTTTCGGAGTACCCTGCGTCAGCTTTGTCACAAGCCCTTTGTTATTCTCTTTTTCAGATCTCTTGTCTGGACATTGGAAATAACTTTGGGCTTCTTTTTGTTGACCCAGGATAAGCTCCCTGGCTTATGACTTTTTATTAACATTTGTGCAACAGTTAAATAATATTGACTTTTCAGTGCTTAAAAAGGATGAAATGCTAGAAATTCCTACCAATTTACCTGATGAACGTGTATCAAAGCTTCATAATACAATCCATGCTTGAGAATGCTGCTAATGTAATGGATTTATGTCTTAGTTTCTTCTGTAGAAGTATTTGTGAATTATGGTAATTACTTTGCAAATGTTGGATGCAGCAGTACTAGCCACATAAAATATATACAGATTTTTTTTTGTTTCTAAAGAAAATGTACTTCTAAGTCGATAGCATTCTGTTCTTCAATATTTATAACTTCTCATTATCTTTCAATGTATATTGTATAGTTATAGTACATATTGCTGCTTGTAAATGTATCAAAAGGTAAGCTGTTTTTCTCATGTATTTGCTGGCTGGGTAAGTGAACCTAAGGGGCAATATGAGTAAACCACTTTTAATGCAAAAGTGTTAGCAAAAGAATGGATATCTGTTGGAATTTCATGATAAGAAATACTTAAGATGGTTTAGATACAGCAAAGTATCTAAACTACTATCACTTCTAATGAAAAATGTCTTAGCTATTTTCTCCTTGAAGTTCAGTTTTCTGATAGCAATCAAAAATACACGGAGTGTTTTACTAAAACTGCTGTGAATGAGAATTTCATTAGCATATATAGAAATGCCCATGATCCTTTAAATAGGAGTTGAAGGTTTTCAGTGACAGACCTAGTGCTACAATTAAGAGCAATTTTTGTCCTTTTTGCATTTTCTATGATGTCCTGCAAATAGTAATAGGACAAGAGTTTACTACTTTCCACTAACTTCAAAAAGTAAATTCATGCTGTATAGAAAGAATTGCTTTGTGACATTTTACATATTTCTGAAGGGATTCTTCAACAATGATTCACACATGTTTTGTCATCTGGCAAACAGCAAAAAGTCTCTATTTCAGGGCATGTTATTTTCTGTCACAGTATATTTTAAAAAGTTGATGCGTTTTATCAGTATTGCTAATAGCAGATTTGAAAGCAGAAGAACTGAGGAAAATCACATGGCTGTCACTTTTTTGTACTCTGGAAGCTCCTAGGAAATCCAGGAAGGAATTGGATGTTTTCAGGGAAAACAAAAAGTGTATGGTGTCACCTGCCCTGTATACAGACTACTTTTCTATTCTTCTTTCATCTGGGATTGTAAAGCAGCATGATTAGCTCTACTTCTAACACAGCTGAAATTTCTTAGCATTAGTGTATGCATATTTGCCTGCTGTTTGAGTATTTTTTTATGTGATAAATTCACAGCCAGCTTTTACAGTTCTGATATACCTTTGGCTTAATGAAAATGAAAGGTGTTGAATTTGTTTTAAAACTAATACCTAAACTATTAACTTTTGTAAAAGCTTAGAATTTTTCTTTTTCTTCTTTTAACTAGAAATCAAAACTTGTTCACTAAAACTACCAAAGAACACCCTTAATTTGATACAGAGACACTCTTTTTTGTTTACATGTTGGTACAAACTTTGGGATGGAGCTCTCTAAGGCAATCCCCATGACTGTGTTACCAGCAGTGGGCTGCCCAACCTTGCTTTTGTTCTGTTTGTATTAGAAGAAAATCTGAGATGTGAATCCAGTATAGAAACAGAAAGTGAGTTCTGGCAGTGTGAAAACTGATGACATAATTTCAATGAATAAACCAGACAGTTCAAGGCTGTTATATTTATGTAATTTATTATTGTTGTTACTGTAAACAAAGAGGGAAGGAAGGAAAACTTAGATGAAAATGAATTAGGACTCAGCATTGTCAGCTCTGTGCGTTCCCCAAACTCCACCCCCCATTCGACTTTAACAATACATTAATTGTTTTGAGGTAAATCTGCATGGAAGTCTGTAGCATTTCAAATCTAAATGGGGCATGCACTTAGGAGTAAAGTGGTGCTGCAAAGGGAAATGTAGAACATTTCTGTAATGCCTTGAAACAATAGCAAGGTAGTGGCTAAATATGACTTCACAGATTTGCAGAAGCTTAGATTTTTTTGATCGCCAAATCTCTGCATATAAACATGGTCCTTAATTTCATAATGTTACTGATGTTGATTTATCCCAGCTTCTTCATAGAGCTGGGCATACTCTGATGCATAGTTATGCATATGTAAATCTCTGTACGTCAGCTGATTGCATATATGAGAATTACTTCCATATATTAATCTGAATCATGAGATTTCTCTCAACTGCTGGATGTCTCCACATGCAATGGATGAAATGTACTGATTAGCAAAATTACTATGAGTTAGAATATAACTTTAATGGGAGATTGTCTAAGATCTCCATCCATCAAATAGCAAACACAGATTAATAAAAAAACAAGAGAAACGTGAACAGCACTGCTGTACGTTCAGTTCACTAAGGAACTTGCAGGTAGGGAATGAGCCTAGGAAGAGCTGAAGGGATACACCAGGGTATTTGTGCCAGTGAGAATCCTTCCTGGTAGTGGGCCAGAGTGAATGCTGTACAGCTAATATAGGTCTCCAGTAAACTTATTTTCAGCCAGGAGCAAGCGAATAGGGAAGTGAACTGAGAGCTGCGTTTTTCTGAATCAGTTTCTGTTATTAAGCTGTAAATGAAAATGTTAAAACTAGTAAAATTTCGGTTTAACTGATTATGGCGTTCCCTCCCCAGTAATTAGATTTCGCTAGTCATGATGACAGTTACTTGTTTGGCTCCTGAACCCAGAATATTCCTTCAACCCCTTTTCATACAGAAATGTCTCTCTTCCTATTTAAATTTATAAAGGTGTGGTATTTCTAGGTCATGGGGATGTGCTGGTCTCATATTTCAGCAAGATGAATCACGGACCCTTCCCAATCCACAAATTAATGATTCTTCATGTCATAAGGTGGCTTTTTTATATATGAAGAAAAAGTAATTGAAGAAGGGGTGAAGTAAGGGAGAATAACCTGGTCAAGTGGGGAAAGATAATAAGATTTGGAGGAGTTGTCATTCATGGGTTTGTCAGTTCAGTTGTTGTAATTTCACTTTTGAAAGATGCATTTAAAAATCCTGAAGATCCTTGCTCATTAAAATCAGGCTAGTTTCTGTCACCTCTTCTTATTTGCACCGTTATTCCTTGAGAGTCTGTCTTACTCCATTGACTGCAGGGAGATCATTCATGGACTAAAGAAACTTTTCCTCACCTCTTTGTATCTGAGGCTCTGCTCTGTGCTGCTGCTGCCTTTTAGATGTTATAAAACATTATTATCCAACTTGTTTCCTCTGAACTGTTTTGTGTAGCTGCTTTATAAATCACATTGCTTCAAGTGGTGTAATAGAACTCATAGCAGAAAGGACATGTGAAGAAGACATGCCCAGGAGAAAATGCTAACAAACAATTTGCAGTTTCTCATTGCCATGGCTGAATGAGTTGGTTTTAGGTAATTTGCTATTCAAACAGGAATAATGAGGTAAAATGCATTTTACTCATTTTTGTTGTGGCACGGTGGTCAAGCCTGAGCCACTTAATTTTAGGGGTTGGACAGGGCAAAGGAAACTGCTAATCATTTGCTTAATTGATCATTCTCTCATAGTTGCCTTTAGCTGTAATGTGTTAATGATAGTGAGAGATTAACCATCAGAAAATCCCTCAAACCATACAGGAGACTACCATGAAGTAGCTTAATGGTGAAATAGTTTAATTGCTGCTTATTCAGCAGAACAAAGGCAGGGGAGGAAGCTCATGTGCTGACCCCTAGGTTCCAAAGGAGTCTTTAGTCAAAACAGTGACTTGAAATGTGTGTGCTATGATCATCTATGCATAGTATATTTGAGAGTGGAGGGAAGTGTCTTTGACTACATTTCCTCGAGTCATTATTTTAGCACAGAACATCTTGGGAATATTTTCAACGCTCAAAAGTGTTAGCAGGACTTAATGCATTTTAATTTTTTCCCCATGAAATTGTAGTATTTGTTTAAGCAACAAATAATGATAATTGCAGCTGGGTTTTTTTGCATTTACTAGAAAAAAATTGTTTGAAATTCCATTCAGAATTGGTTCCCAAGTACATATGCCTGCACATAGATTTGAATTACTGTAAGAAAATCAATGAATTGCCATTGAGTTAATAGTATTGGCTCTGTTTGATAAGCATGTCCTTGGGCTCCTTTGAGAGCTATGAATAATGACGGCTGAACACAACTCCTATGACTCTTCTGTAGCTCTAGAAACAGGTTTTGTAAACTTGTCACTGATTCCAGTGGTCTTCAGTAGAGCCACGATTTCACACGATGCCTTCCTATAAAGGAAACAACTATGGCCTTCCATCCCCCACAATCTTTTGTTAGGGGTATTCCTTTATTTTCCACTGTTTTGGGGAAGAATTTGGCTCAGTGTTCTCAAATTAAGTTTAGAGATATAATTAAGATTTAACATTTGTAAAAACTTGACTTGCATGCAGGAGGTAGATTGTGAGAGCCTGCTATGCCGTGCTAAAATGACACATAAGTAGAGCATTGTTTTTCCTCAACAGAAACGTGTTGCTGTTTAAAGTCAATTCTCTCTACAGGGTGTCATAAAGTAATTAGAAGACCGTAACATAATCCTTCGATATCGCATATTAATTCCTTAAAGGAATTAATATTTTCTGACTGCAATAGTGTACGACTGACCATGGAAATACTACAGAACTATAAAATGATCTGTAAAACAAAGTATATTTTTTTTTCCCTAGACTAGCACATTTCTTTTATAAAACTCCTAAAAGGCTCATGCTTCTAGTGATTTTTCCTTGTAGCAAACTGGAAGTGAAAGTATTTGTCTTAAAATTAAAAATCAACAATGCTGTGTACTTTGCTTTAAAAAAACTGCATGTAAAATATTTGTCCTCTGTGAGGACTGAAGACTATTAGAAAGTCTGTGCCAGCACAAGAAGAATCTCTTTTGTTACAAGTGATGGTGAGTTTTTGCAGCTAGTGCAAACTAATACTGCGATAGCTGCATACTGTAAACTTAAAATATGAGAATTCTGAGCAGATTTTTTTCCCAGCGGTGGATGGAGAGCTGAGTTTTTCTAGTTGAGACAGTGTTGCAAATTAGTCTTGATTGTGATTTTCTTGGATTTTTTTTTATGACCAGTGCTCTAAGCATGAGTTTGAAATAGAGGATTGTGTTGACTGGAAGGGGAGAGGAGCTGCCCATGTGCTCACTGCTCTGATGGAGGAAGACTAGAAATACTATTCAGTGAGTTTGATCAGAAAAGATTCTGTGTGCAAGCCCCTCTGAGCTGCGATGTTGCCCTGCTCATAGCAGGGCTTCTGAAACCTACAAGGACATTATTTTACCGTCTTTTTATTGTGCCCATGTAGGACATCTTTCTGATTGTGCTATGAAGTGTATCACACCTTGAAAAGTTCTTTCCAGCCCACCAGACTTGTGTGTTTCTGTTGTGTTTCAGCTTGTACTTAGCATTTTAATTTAGGCATTAACTCTTCTTTTACTAATATTTTCAGCAGCAGTGGTGGAAGTAGGTTGTTAGAAACACCTTTGCCTATCATATCACAAAATAAGACCATTTCCTTGAAGAATAAATTAGGCCTTGACTTCTAGTTTGCTATGGCAAGGGCTTTGGGATGTGCAACAGTAATTCAGAAGTTTAAGGAAACATTGAATTTGGCCAACCTTGACTACCTTGCTCAGGTTGATACTTCTGTAATCTTGTAGGAGGTTACATGCCTTAGCACAAAGGAGGCCATGAGTGGCTCCATACATGCAAATTAGAATTAAAGACTCTTGTGTGACACTGATAAGCCTTTGGTTTCAAGCAAGGTACTATAATCACTGTTTGTTAATTGATAAGTATCTGCAGTAGTGTGCAAAACAAACTTTCAAAACAGCCAAGGTATAATGATCATTATTTCTCTTATAAATATTGAAAAATTAAAGTCTATACTGTTCTAAATATAGCACATCTGAGTTCAAAAGTGAGGGTTTCCTATACCTTAAGACCTATGAAGGAGATGATCTTCTTGGGAGAGTTTTGACATTTGTTTTAATGGAAGCCAGATTAAGCACAATTGCTAGGTTAGAATGACATTTAAGCGATCACCAATATTGATCAGTGATCACCAATGTATTGAGCTGTTCAAGCTATTAAGAGACTCCTTTATGTAACATATTGTCAATTCTGCGGATTTGGTGGATTTTTTATTTATTTATTAGAATGTGGCTATACCTGTATGAATAAACCTTCCTAATCCTGGTGATGTAGATGACAAAACTCTGATGGATTTCAGCAACATTATGAATCCATCTCTTGGAGATTCAGTTTATATGTATAGATACAGTACTGCTCAAAGCAAAATATTTCACAATCCTGGTATGAACACTTTCAATGCTCTAAGGCATCTCAATGCATTATGGAAAAGAGCTCACCTCCACGGAGATAATATTTTGCAATGGTTTTATTTTCACAAAAACCAAAGCCATAACCAAGAGGTGATGACCTAATTTTTGATTAAAAAACCATATCATCCCAGCTCCCTCCCCCAACAAAACACCTGGACAGCAAATAAATAATATTGTAATTGAAATAACGGAGATTTCAGCTTCAATAAGGAGGATATCCAATATATAAGGCTTGCAGAAAAATGGAACTTAGAAGCCTGAGGTTTCAAAGCATTGGTTAGAGACAGGTTTGGGGACTTGAAGGTGAGCAGGTCCAGCTTTTTGGGACGCTTTTCTTTGAGGGTTAAGTGCTCCTGTTGTTTTCACCTCTGCTCCTCTATGTCTGCTTGTGCCTTCTATCAAAATCAGCTAGGTCTGCTATCATCTTAAACCACTCTGCATTGGAAGTCAATGACTCTGTTACTGCAGACCTGTGGATTTGCTGGGAGCTCACTGAGTAACATTTATTACAAGCTTTATATTAGCTGTTATTTTTACAAAGTATGACTTTTTTAGATAAATAGGATCCTTTATCCTAGACAGTACTAGCACTGTTTCAGTCAACAGCTGTATGATGAATATCTTTCAGAAAATGATAGTTTGGATTTCAGAAATACAATTTCATGAGCTCAGTTTACCTCATCTGAAAGACCATTTTGTTGGTGCATCACTTTAGAACTTTTTCTTTAAAACAAAAGATGACACTTATCCATATTCCCCCATTTACAAAGTGCTATGCCAAAACATAAATACACTTTTTTCCCCCCAAGGTAAGTAATAAATACCATCTGTTCATTCTTGGACCTCCTAAAACTTATTCAGTCCATTTTCTTTGCTGTTCTGTCTATGCTGTTGTCTTCATTTCTCCGTAAGTTTTCTTCCTCTTAACAGACACACACACACACAAATCTGCCTAGTAGATACATGTTGGAATGTAGGTAGAAATAAAGGAAATGGTGGGGCAGAATTAAAGTGGCTAGCAGAGACAGAGCAGAAGACAGGGTATGTGGCCCTTGGCATTTTAGTTTTGCATAGTTCGGTGGTTCTGCAATGTTTGTAAGAATGCATTTGCAATAAGAAGTGAGACTGCCTTGTTTTATAGCTTTTATAGTGATATTAGTTGCCTCAACCAAATGTGAGAAGCCTGCTACCTTTTCTCCCCAGTGTTTTTCATTCATGTTTTTCCTATAGCTTAGGATCAGCTGAAGCTTGACAAATGCAGGTGTTCTTATGACTTGTCTTCAAGCTATACTTCAGATTTTTCTCTTGCCTCCCTTTGCAATAAGAAATATCTGTTCAAATGTTTTTATAGTTTCTTTATGATAGGCATTTCAGATACCTACTGCTGAATAAATAAAACTGCCTTCCTACCTTAAGGAGCATGGGATGCTTTTTCATTTGTTTTTTCAAAATCTGTTGCAGTACAGAATGTAGTTGGTTGTCATAGTAAAGAAGATGGTCTGGCATTGAAATGAGAACATAATTAAAATTATTTTTTCTTTTCTCAGGACTTGGAACAAACTGTTACCTAAACCTTTTCTTAGAGGTATTACACCTAACAAGTTCTCTTGAGAGAGATGGCTGCAAAGCAGCTAGGCTATCAACAAAAATACTGAATGGCTGCATTCCCTGGGGTTTGCTTAAATTTGAAAGTAGATAGGAACTGTGAAGAAATATAATGCAATCCAGTAAAGAAGCTGCAGCATAACTCCAGTGGCCTCAGACACAGTAATGTACCAGTATAAAAATCTCATATTAACCTGGAATATAGGTAACATCATAAACCACCCTAAAGTTGCGTAGCTTACGTTTGTCCTTGATGTATCATTTTCAATGTCTTGTGATGTCGAGATCAGTTTATGCTGTAACTCTACGGAATGCAAACCAGGTCTCTCCCTCCTGTGCAAAAGGCCCTGTGAACCTTTGCTGGGCTGTCTGTGGTAGGTTTGCTAAATGCAAAATGACCGTTGAGCTGAAACAGCAGTCAAATGGTGTTATGTTCTTGGTCTTAATTTTATGGCAGGTTAAGGTTCACTAAGCCACTGAAGTTACTTGCGGTCTGAGATTTTTCTTTCCCTGCCCACATGAATGTACGTGTGTACACAATGCAGTCATAACACTGGTCTTCAGGGATTTGAAGCAAGTGGAGGGGGAAACAGTAATTCTTACGTGTTTCAATTGTTTCCTTTTTAAAAAAAACAAACTGGAATGTTTGTTAATCTGTGCAGTATTTGTTTTATTGTCATCCTTTCTCAGAATTTGCGAATGCCTTCCAATAAAGGATCAGTAGTAATGGTTTTGCGGAGTCACAGCCCTTCTCTTTCCACTTCTGAAACTTGGATTGAAATGTAGTGACTCGTTTGTTTTGAGGAGGGGCTTGATCCAGGGCTCATGGTGAAAGGTGTGCTTGAATTTGAGGAAATAGATATTTTCCCAAAAGTAGTGTTTTACCTGATTACTTTTGCTGGCTTTTGGTGCGTTCTGGAAGTATCTGGAAGATGATACCCTAAGTGGATCCTCTTAACTGAGAAAGAATGCAACTCTTAATTGAATTATCCAGAGACCTCAATCTGTATTGTAATGATGTTACACTCTCGAAAAGGAGATGTGGTGATTCATTGATTTGGACAACAGCTTTGAAGCAGCAGGGGACAAATTTGTTGATTATTGCTGTATGCAGCTGTACATTTCTCTTACTTAGTGGTGCACAGTGCTCCAAGTGTTCTGACAGTACGGCAGAGCATCAGGGAGAGTTTACTCAGTGCGAGTGATAAACTGAGCCTCACTGTATTTCTGCTTCCAGCTGGTGGGCGACAGAGCAGATTTGATTTGGATGTCTTGCTGGTGTGAGTTAGTGGTCCTCTGCCTGAGTAGCACGCTATAGCCAGTCGCGTGGGAATAGCGTGGGCTAACGTGACTCTCTGGCTCCTCGGCAGGGCTGGCTTACAGCTGTGTGGCTCTGACCGCAGCCTGGTGAGCAGGGTTCTCGCGGCTACCTGGGTTGTCTTGTCAGTAGTGAGCTAGTGCATTGGTTACCATTTGACTTTCAATAAGAGCAAAGTTTCCAAAGACCTGACTTGCAATGTTACTATCTAGGTGCCTAGTAGCATTTTTTCAGAGTTGCTAACATGCTTAAATACTAAACTTCCCTTGAACAACCTGATCCTTGTAAACCTTTGGAGCTTAGGTAGCAGCCCACTCCAGATGTTTTGGGGAAATCCAATTGAATATCTCCATTATTATGCATTCACATACACTTGAAAACCTGGGATCAGGTTATTGGTGTCTTACCTATTGGACAAGTGTGAGAATTTTAACTTGCAAGAATAGATCTGCATTACATAGTATCCCCAAAGTCATGAAGCTTAAAGTTCTTATTGAACTGTAGAATTCCTTCAGAACACAGATTTTTTTTTTATGGGATTTATTGCAATCTAATTTTTTCAAAAAGTATTAAGGCCCATTTTCTTTTACCTTCTAGACTTCTTGCTGTTTTATTTGGAGCAGAGATGGCCTGTTGTGAAAGGGGTTACAGAAGAACATCCCACGTTGACATTCTGATGGCGTTCTTTCAGTTCATATGTGGGTGTGCACATACATGCAGCAACATGAATACTAGCAACAATTCTGGCTGGTCAGAGAAGGTGTATCTACAGCTTTGCTTGAAATGCCTTTGTGATTCAGGGATCTATGCTTGTTAGGTATCTTCTGTGTTAGTCTGTACGTGCGTATGTGCACAGATGGGATGCTGCCAGGTTGCTGTGCTGTGTTAACTATTAAATTATCAGATAAGCCTTTTTAAAATAGCGTTTTATTGAGGTCAGCTCAAGAAATCAAAGGCAAAGGGTTGCAAAGCTGTCTTTACAGACTCTGCGTCCTTGAAAATAGAATTTCATAATTACTTAATATACATACCGTGTGTGTGCTTGTATCTGATAATTTTCTTTTTAAAAAGTCAATTAAAAAAAACACCTTAATGAAGTAGTTTTAACATCTGAGTGAAATACAGAGGATGATGAGTATCAATGTAAAAGATTGTGTTGCATGCAAGTTCCAGTCAATTTACATTGTCTGGCTTTTGTAACTATTCAAAACTTAGGTCATGTTGAAGTCATTAAGCTACATTGTTTTTAGCCAAACACATGAAAGAAATAGTGAGTGCAACAAGGAGCTCAGGTAACTTAAATATAAAAATGTTACCTCTTCTGGCAATGAAGGCATGTATATTCAGTAGGTGCTCAGGAGTAGACAGTGAGCAGGCATGCCTGTCTTCAGTTTCAGCCATCTTTCTAGCCAGAGCAATAATAATTTGCAAGTTTACAGGGATAATTTTTCTTAAGGCTGTTGGTTCTTCTTGTAGTGCCTCCTCAAAAAAAAAAGTAAGCCAGGGTCAGTGGCATCATTAGGCTTTAAATGGGGACAGACTGCTGAAAGAGTGCTCTATTACTCAGCAAGCCATGTAGGCATCATCAGCTCATCACTCCTAATCTGCAGCCTAAATCTACAGCTTCTCTATTGCATGACCCAAAATGTAGACTCAGCCCTGGTGTGAAAGACAGGAAATGTGGATCAGATTTCATATGATGCCTTTTCCTTCCTTTTCTAATAGAAAACTAGTGAAATGAATGGTGCTTGAATAAAGAAGAAACTAACACTTCCTAGAAATATGGATGGCTTTAAGGACTGTATATGTGCATACACAAGTGTATTTTTAAGGTACCTATAGGCAAAATTTTTTGTTTCTGTGAGGGTCAGTCTGGAATGATTAATTTAGAAAAGAAATGATCTAATTCCAGCATTACCTACTGAAACAATGAAACTTTATAGTCCATTAGTTTTGTATGTAAGACTCCTATGATGATATAATTTTCATGACTGTATTAAAATGTCATTAATGTGTTCAGTAACTACTCTTCTATGATCCATTAATTGTAATAGATGAAATTAGACATGAATGGAACTTATATTCTAAAAGACTAATTTTATTTGTAATAACTGTAAGTGTGTAATCCTCAGGTTCTGGTCTTATAAAGTAGCAAAACTGGCGATTCCAATGTCTTAAAGTATCAGTATTGATAAACTCCAGTATGTTTTGTAAGTTGTACAATTTGTAAATTGTAAAGATTTTTATTTCAGAACGATCCCTTTTGGTGCTATATTGCATTAGTGTGCTGTGTTGCAACAAATCAATATGAATTTAAATGAAATCTGCTGTACCCTGCAATAGCGGGGAATTACTATGATAGTAGTTTGAGTATTTTCTTATTCACAGCATAGTTGGCCACCTCTAATTTGTTTACTTCTAAGTTGTATCTGTATATCCAAAAGTAAAATCAGGTTTTGAAGTGGGTTCTCTTCGTTAAAGAAATAAATATGCATGTTAATTTTGGTATCATTTCTGGTTGACCACGGCAATTAAACTGTAGGATCTTTCCTTCTGCACCCTCAAACTTGCACATGGGCAGGGGACAAACTGAGACCAACTCTTGCCCCTGTTTCAGAGAGGACAGTAAAGCGAAAACACATAAATAGATGTTATAACTGCATGTGCACTGGGGTTGTGACAATGGCTCCAGTATTTTGGTGCTGTCTAACAGTCTTAAAATTTTAAATTGATAACCTGTCTTGTCTACATGTGAGTTCCTGATTTTCTGTTTTGTAGGAAAACAAACTACCCCTGTATGCTTATTTGCCTCTTTTCTTCTTGTTGGTTCTTTAAATAACAACATTTTTAGACCTGTCTATGCTGTGGCACAATAGAAAATGGGAAAGAGTTAATTCTACCCTTTGCTCAACTTCCCTTTTGCAGGGAACTCCACATGAGGACACAAGCAGAAGTTTCTGATGCCTGTCACTTTTTCTCTTCCACTTTGTTAATTTTAGAGGGATTAAATTGATGTTACTATTTGTGGTAACTTGCATTAGTATCAGGTTTGTTTATGACTGATTTCTAAGTTTGGTTTGATTGTTTTGTTGTTGGTGGGCTTTTTTATGGTTTGAAGCTTGAAAGAAGGCATCACAACAGAAGTTGCATGGAAGATATTAACAGAAAGTGAAATTTTGTTTCAAAGCTCCTGTGGCTTTGAAGTTCAGTAGAAGTGAACAGTAGAGGCAAACTGTTATTTAGTAGTATCTCTTGCATCTTAAACATTTCAAATTAAAAGGTTGTTTTGCATCTGTTCCAAAAATCCAGATAGCAAAACCTACTTGTGGTGTTATGACTGTGAATGTTAACTAACTTCTAATTGAATGGGAGTTGCTCAATTTATCTGAATAAAGCTATTGTTTTATTTGGTATCACTTACAATGACCAAACTCTTACTGATTTCTGCAGGAGATGCAGTTGGCCTGTAGTAAACCTGGTGAGTCTGTAGATACCGTGCTGTAGAAAGAAGGCTTGATGTTTGGTGCACTGCCCAACTGCACAAAATGGTGTTTTCTGGCAGCAGTGTAGGTAGATGTGCACACTTTCTGATGACTGTATGCTTTTGTTTTTATTAGAAATGTTATTTTGGATGCTTTGAGAAGTTTCTCTTTTTCTCACAATCAGCACATGCATTTTTTTCCACTACTCTCTCATATCCCTTGTGTTTCTAATTAACATTTCAAAATCCCTACTTGTCCCCTGTTCTGAATAATCTGTACTTGTTTGCATTCTGGTAGCACACATCTACTGTGAATGCAACGCCAATTAATCTTATTTTTGGTGGTTAAAAATAAATAGTCTCTATGTATGAAGTTATTCTCAAACCATAATATATTCAGTAGTTCTTATCTGACAGGCCTTGAGTTCATAAGAGCTGGATTAAGCAAAAGTTTTAAACTCTATTAAGGCTGAGTAAGCAGATATCTTTGTCTAATCAGGTAAACACACTGCGCTTCTTTATACCTCTCTACAGGAGTCTAGAATGAAAAAAGACAAGCAGTAAATAAATATCTCAAAATATATCTATTGTTCGTTAAAATGGGCTTCACAAGAAAAATATTCTTAATCTGCAGATTTCCTGTTTGCTCTAAGGTTACCAAATCATATGCGAATATGAATTTCAAAGGCAAAGCTTAATAACTGAAACAATTTTACTGCCTTTTAGTTGCAGTTTTACTGTGCTACTTTTTTCTCTTAAACTTGATCATTTAAAGTAATTGCAATAATGAAGTAAAGAATAAGGTAAAAGCAAATTACAGCTAAATGCTTTGAAAAATAAAAACTTTGACTTAAAATTTGCTTTCAGAATGTTCACACCCATCTGATTTCAAGAACATGTCTCTTCAGTGCACACTCACCCTCTTTTAAAACAAAACCCAAAAAACCCCTTAGCTCTCCTGAGAAGGATTAAGATATAACTTAACCAAGAATGCATTGAAATAATCAAGATGAGGCAGTTGTTATAAGCTTGTTTATGCCTATAATGTAAAGAAAAGAGGAGAGAGATGTTTGTATTTTTCTGTGGTGGTGTGTTTTGTTTTGGCAGAAGACATCAGGCTAATAGCAGTAAAATAAACGACATTTTTTAAGGTGAATTCTTTTTTTCTGCTTGTCAAAGACTTCTTTTGAATGGTAACTTAAGTTTTTCCTGAATCAGAAACACCTTCAGTAATATAATTTAAGTATTATCTTAAGTTTCTTCTCTTGTGCTTGGTTAGATCATCTCTTGCCATGAGCGAGACTAGAACGTATGGAGATATGTGGCAGCTCAGTGTGGAGATATAGTGTATGGCTCAGTAAACATCCAAAATGAGGGAGATGGCAGAGTGGTCCTCTTCATGAGAGCTGTGAAACACATAATTGTCCAAAGCTACTGTACTTAGAAGTTAATGAACAGAACCACATAAGTAATTCTGACTATATGAGGTCAGTGTCACCTTGGTCCCTGTTGCCAAGTGCCGATAGATCTTTAAGCATAATGCATTTCGTTTCTCAGCTGTGTAGTTGCCTGGTGTAAGTATGGTGATTGTGGCTTTATTTCAGAACAGGCAATTGCTTTTGTAACTTAAAATTAAACCAAATTCCTACACTTGGATTTTTACAAATGTATCAGTGGCATTTTCTTTTCAAAGAAAAAAATAATGTATTTAAATGTGTACTAGAGCTGACCCCTGAAATATGTACTTCACAAAAATCCCCTTTGTGAAAACTCTTCATGAGACTCTTGAAATGGCATCTTCTTTGACATCTATGTTAAGAAGTTTGATGCATGAGATGTAATGTTATAAATTGACAAGCTTATATACAGTGTTATTGATCTCTGAGCTGCAATTATGCTGTGAGGAGGGGTCTCCAGTATATGTTTGGCAGTCAGTAGTATTCAACACTTAAAGCTTTTCTGTACATTATTTATTTATGGATAAATTAGCTGACTTTGCAGAACTTGTTTGATAGCTCTGTCTCACTGTGTTTCCTTTTGCACAGAAGGAAAATTTGGGTCTAATATTGGATCTCAGAACTGATGGGAAGTAATATATGTCTTGAAATAGAGAGGATTTATCAAATGTTTGAACATTAGGAATCAAGCTGGAAATTTGACCTATGTACTAAATGTGTGGAAGAAATGAGTCCACTAGTTTTGTGAATCTGAGGGTTACAGTTATAGACAGAGAAATTCAAAATACTAAATTAACCAAATTATGGTATTGCTGTTGGTTTAAATATTTAAATCAAAGTTGTGTATCAGTCTAAAAGATGTGATTTAGCTTAGCTAGGTGCTTGAGGGCTCAATGCAGAGATCAGAGTTAAATTTTTTGGCCTGTGCAATGTAGAAGGTCAGGCTGGGTGATCATAATTGTCCTCTATAAATGCTGTTTGTCAAAAACAAACATTCAACTGAATGCATTTGAAGAAGCATGAAACAGCATTTATTAGAAATGAGATGTCAATAGATTACATGGGTTGGAATAAGCAGATAATTGTGAAACTATGCAATTAGACTGGATGGATAAAATGAATGGCTTTAGGAAACTGATGAAAAAATTACTGGTTTCATGTAAGCTTGAAAGTGACATTGATTTATCTTTTTAAACTAAAAAAAAATCTTCTCAAACTTTAACACATACATAGAACTTACTGCTGTAATTATGACTTAGACTTGCAAAACTAGGGGACTGTCTCTTTGCTTCTGTATATATATTTAGTATACAAACAAGACTCCTTGCATACAGTTTTTGTTTGAGCTCCATCGTACTTAAAGAATATGGTGCCTGGGGAAGAGAAAAAGGGAAGGTTAAGGAATTTGAAAAACAGGCTCCCAAATACATACTGCAAAGTCTGAATGTGCCCATTCCTGTCTACACACCTGCACTTAATCTGTTTTATGCACTGTTGCACGTGTGTGGAGGCAAGTGGCAATAAAAGAAACCTCTATATTGGCTATTTGCTTTCTTAAGAATTTCAGATACCTGTGAATTCAAAACTTACATGGTGAGTGATCTTTTGGGTAGAGTTTAGTGAGCTAAGAAAAACTGCCAGAGCCTGATTAAATCCCTAGCAATATTAGCTTTACACAAAAATTGCTGAAGTGAAGTGGCAGTGTCTCTATTGTCTTGATAATGAAAAAAAATTCAAATAAGTATAAATGCAAATGCTTTTGAATCAAATGGACATTCTTTAATATGCAGCATATGGGTCTTATTTTCTGGGTACTTTTTCTATTCCTCTTGGTGATACAGGTGAAATGTATTGCTAGCCTGACAGGACATTGTTTCCTATCTTATCCCTCAAAATATCCATAAACAGACCGGTGGGTGGCTTAGGAAGATTAATTTTGTGCACTGATCAGTGGCTCTGAATAATATCTTTTAACCTTAAATAAGATGGGAGTTTAGATTAGGTCTTTTATTTTAACTTTTTAAATTAGTTGCATAATTTTACTGTTTGACTTATTCTTACAAACTACTGGTCTTTGTCCTGTTGCTTTCCATGTAGTTCCACATGGGAAGTGGCTATTTGCTCCAACAAAAACAAGTTTACAGGAGTAGTGCCTTGATTTGTATAGGAAATATACTGGGTTGCCTGTCATGAACCCTAATCATCTTAAAATGTGTCAGAATTTAGTAGTGACTTTTCCCATACCTGGAAATATTTAAACAGATGCCCATGGGAAAATTGAACAGAGTAAAGCAAATTGAATCAGGTTTAAGAATTCATGACCTTTCTGTCCTACATATCAAATTCATTTTTCTCTAATGCTGTTCATATTGTGCTGCATATTAATTGCATATTGCTTATTCTTTATTCATAATATACCACTGATAATAACATAAAATTACATTTTTAATTCCCAATGATACCTTAATTTAATGTTTCATTTACTTCTCTTCTTTAACTAATCTTCTGTCCTCTGAACAAATTTGATTAAAGTTGTTGCATTTATTAAAAAGAAATGGGCTAAAATATATCAGTTTGGTCCCACAAGGAGCCAGTATTAAAAATTCCTTTCTGGGGTATGCCTTTCATTGCATGGCGGATTTTAGAGGAGGAGATGGTTGATTAAAGCTCAGAAATTGCTAGGATATTGAAAAGTGGAAGAAATTATCTGCTTTAGGTACTGCTTTCTCATTTTCCAGGTAAGCCATTCTACATTCTCCTTTCTCTTGTCTTCTGAAACTCTAGTAATTATGAATTTGTGAGATTTGGGATGGGATGTGGGAGTGTGAGGAGTGATTTCAGGTGATCTATTCTGCCTGCCCCAGGAGACTGTCTTTCAGTCTTCACTGGCTGTCAGGCAAGTGATGGGGAGAACTCACTCTGGGCTTGCTTCTCTTTTGTGTGTATCAGGCTGAGCAAAGCCTTGAAAACATTCTGGCATGGGATGAAGGTTCTTAAGGTTAAATGCTCTCCTTTCACTGCATAAATGGAATTGTGGAGCTATTTCACTGGCATGCGGCAAGTTTTTAATGTTTGGACCTTGTTTCTTTACATGTTGAAGTGAAGATATATTGCAGTGCTATCTAGATGAATTGCTACAGCTGTGAGTGTCAGTCTTGCCATTTTTATGATGCGGTCAGTATGTCACATTTCGCTTGTGCCAGCATACGTAGTTCTTGAAATCTTGCAGTGCAAGCTTACTAAGTGGTTCTGAATAGATGCCTCAAAATCCTGACTTTGAAGCTTTTAGGGAAGAGAGAAAACTGGATGGACCAGAAAGTTCGTAAGTGTGCATTGGTTCTTGATGGAGGTTATTTACTGATAAAGCATGTCTTATTTGGGCTTTTGTGTTTGTACAAGACAAAAATCTTAAGTCTGTGGTTACATTTACAAGTTGAATTAATGTCTTGTGATTTTTAACTTTATGCTTATCTTGTCACTTTGGCTTTGATTAAATTGTTGGTGGTTTAACCTTCTTCATTTTCTATTGAATTATGTGATTATCTTTGCCCATTGATGGTATGCATTTCTGTGTAATTAGGATGCTGTAATCTTCTTGGGTTTTTGGTCTGTGAGATTGAGTTAATGATATCTTCTTAAGAAGTATGATATAACATAGTTAAATGATTGGCTAAATTGGTAGGGAGGAGATGACTTATCAGAGAGTAAAATTTAAACATAGGTCTTTTCCAAAATGAGCATTGTAGAGAAACACTTTTGAACTACTTGTATTTATTGTGATGGTTGTCCCTCTCTGTTCTCATTGTATGGCTGGTTAACTGCATTCAAAACCATTATTTTCTGCTTCTATAGTGACAAAGTTTTTTTGGAAGTGTGAGTTAATGAAATTTAATGTTGTCTGTGCTGGCTTTCTTAGGTCCTTTGAACACCCATTAAGTAGGCTAGCTCCTCACTTGTTAAGCACTCTGCACAGTGTGAATTAGCAAGCATCTACCTTTACTGTGTGCCCCTGTTTCTCATATTCATTCTGAATTTCATTCCTGACTAGTTTTATGTCCTTCTGGCCCCCTGCCTTGATTCTGCAGAGTCACAATATTGATTTTGTGATGCCACAATTTAGTACAATATCCCCGTAGCATTAGGATTCACCTCATCATCAATACAGCTGTTTCTTGGTCATGAATGTAAAAGCTTGTCTTCAGATGCCTAATACACCTAGAATCATAGAATGGTTTGGGTTGGAAGGGATCTCAAAAACCATCTAGTTCCAACCCCCCTGCCATGGGCAGGGACACCCTCCACTAGATCAGGCTGCTCCAAGCCCCATCCAACCTGCTCTTAAACACTTCCAGGGATGAAGCCTCCACAACCTCTCTGGGCAACCTGTTCCAATGCCTCACCACTCTAACAGTGAAGAATTTCTTTCTAACATCTAATCTAAATCTACTCTCCTTCAGTTTAAAGCCATTACCCCTTGTCCTGTCACTACAGTCCTTGATAAACAGTTGCTTTCCATAAACCTCTGTCAGTCCTTCAGTAAGCAAGGACCCACTTGTGGCTGGGTGACTGTGTCAGAGCTGTGGTGTGTTGATGGCCCAGCTTGGGGGCAAAATTAACTCTGTGCAGGGTCTGTGTGTCCTCCTGGCTGGTTTTGGGGAATCAGGATGGGTTTAAACTATGTACAGTCTTCTGCCCATGAGCTGATTCCAGCCATGGGGAATGACTCTCAGCTCCAGTGGCAAGGCACGTGTAGATTCCTTAATGTTGACAAAGTGAAAACTTTGTTACTCTCCTACAGCGTGCAGGAAATAATATAGAAATATACATTGACTGTTCCGAAGTGGGGAAGGTCTTTGTGAGATGAGGTGACATGCTGAAATTTCCTGTTTTTAATTTTAGTTGTAATAATCATAAACTCCTAAATTTAATAACTGTCAAATAGAAGACTAGATAATGATGCTTTTAGCTGAATTTTATCCATTTGGGCTTTTTCTGTTCTTGCTAACATTTCAATAATTGTAGCTTCTAGTGCTTTTGTGAGGAAGAACATTTCAGGAAATATGTATGTTTTTACTTAAAAACTAGTGTGGGAAAGAACTGCCTTTGGGACACTTCATTGTCTAGTAAATAGAAAATTGGCCATCTTGTCTAGACAGTGCTTTTGCTTAGACAGAGCTTTTGTCAAGAAAGGTTGCACCAGATGATCCTTGAGGTCCCTTCCAGCCTGGGGTGGGGGGATAAAATGGTGTGTCAAAGTACTTGCATCACATCCAGTGATAACTTGGTAGCATTTTTTTACATTGGAGGACTGTGCCTAGGAAGTGACACTGCTTTGTGCCATCTGACAGTTTAGTAGTGGGTCCTAGATGTAAAACAGGAGGTGGCAGGAGCAAGCAAGCAAAATTGACACTTATACAACACAGGTAGCTTTGCCTCTATCCACTTATTGTCTGTCACTTACACAGTTCTCATCCTTTATAACTTGACTCACTCTATATTACTACTTCTGTTTCTTGCTATGACTTCATTTCTACTTAAGATGCTTTTCTGAAAACTTTGAGTAAGAAATATGTCTGAAGGGAAATATGGGTTTTGTATTGTCTAGAAGGAGATCTGGCACTTCAAACTTATGCTGTTATGTTTCTTTTGCTGTTATGTTTCTTTTCTTCTCATCCAATCTGTTGAATGGTTCTTCTGCAACTTGCAGATATGCAAACTGAACATTTATACATGTGGTAATGGTTGCCAGTGTTAAAAAGTTAAGAATGGGGTGAGAGTTGCCTTAAAATACATTCTCTTTTGGTGCTTATTTTCAGACTAGACATTGATGCTTTTGTGAAAGACAAACTGGTTGCTCATTAATGTCACATGTAGAAAGTCATGGATATATCAGTATTTGACAATATCTGTTTTTAAATAATTTTACAAAATGTTCAGAAATAATTTTGGCATGGTATTATGAGCATAAACTCATGATCGTGCTACTGCCTTAAAATAGTTCATTCTCAAAGAATGGTTTAAGTGGTACTCATTCGCCCCCACTTAGTCTTGAGTTAGTCATAGACAATCTGCATAGATTAAAAAGAGGTAAAATAATGGATTTTTATCACTAAGCAGTTGCCCTGTGGGTGCACCAACTTAATTGTTGGTCATGAATGAACTCTTTTGCTGAATATAAAATACTGTCTTGTTGGCATTTTTCTTTTGTGGTTATCAATCATGGAGTCTAGAACTCATAAATAACCTTCACTATACTAGTTTTGACCATATATTTACAGACATTTGATATTGAGATAACATTTTGTTTTTAAGTGAAACTATATTCTCAAACTTAGTAAGTAACCTTCAATAAAGTTCAGATGAGCATAGCTTCCTAATTTTCATTTATATACTCAATACATTAAAAAGAATAAATATTCCAATTTATTAATATTTCTAGGTACTTGGTTGTCTTCCATATCAGAAAATGAATTGATTGCAATGTTTCTAAATTATTATAGATCTATAGCCTGCTTTATGTACATTCTGAAAAACACTCCTTGACTCCTTTCTTAATAAAAGCTTAAATATTTGTAGACATTACAGGAAAATCTACAGTACTTGGCTTAGTGCAGTTGAGGCTCTATTTTTACAAGATGTTACATAAACAGAGAAATTCCATCACTTGTAGAGCTTATTTTCAAAGTACACCAGGCAGGTAAGGGGTATGATGAGAAGCAGAAGCACAGAGAATAGACCCACCTACGTTTGTCTGGCAGACCATTTAAAAAACCAAACAACCAAAACACAAACCCCACAAAACAACAGGTTTCTGGATGCGAATTAGTTGGGCCGTGATGCTGCTATATGTATTATGTTAACATCAGGAGGCCTTTATCGAGGACCTGATCTCTACTGTGCTTTATTGCCAAGAATCGTTCTGTAAAAAGACATTTGTCCAAAATAACTCACATGTCAGATTTGATGAGATCCAGCAGGCTAATGGAACAGAAAATGTTATGAAGGCTGTGGTAGTGCAATACAGTAGTTGAGTTATAACTTAAACTTATTTTAGCTTGCATAATAGATATCAGGACTAGATCAACACCTCTGCATCAGATGTAACTGCCTGGCTTCTGTCCAAAGTGGGTTGTTTCATAGTTCTTGACTGATGATTTTGAACTACTTTGTGTTTCGGGTAATTGATGAGTTTATAGGAGAACATCCACTTTTCTGGTTACAGCTATTGGGTGTTAATATCAATGTGGTTCTGCAGGGTAAATACTGATAAATGAAAAATATAAATGTATGTTCTATTGTGAGGAGCAGTAGAATTTTAAGGTCATGTTTCTGCTTGCAGAAGGATGGTATATATCCTAAGGTAGCAGTTGTGTAGATCTAGCACTCTGGATAATGACATCTTTGGTGTGTAAGCACCAGTGGGGAAAGAATTAGCTTTTTGGAGGTCTTTGTTAATTAGTACACATGTGCTGGAAGATAAAAAATGATAGCCTTTTTGGTGGGGTGAGAAAAAATATCCAGGTGAAAGCTTTTACATTATGGAACAGATGCATCAGGTTAGTTCTTCAGCTGGTATAATTTGACATATTGATGACATGGATTACACTATCTAATGACCTGGAGATTATTCAGGGCTTTGCATGCTTTCTTTTTCAGAAAATACGAAGGGGAAGTAAGAGACCACTTAATTAGAAGATGTAAAAAACTGAGCAAAAAAAGGAGGATGATGTAGTTAAAATATGAAGATGAAAGAATAACATTTTAACCACGCTGCTGTGTAGTCAGATTACATTACACTGCTGGTATATTGGAGGAAACCATATGCCTGCTGTCTGCAGCGTGGAGATGTATGGGAATCTCACCGTACACCACTCTACTGGTCTCTTATCTATTCTAGTGTGACAAATAATTCTGCTCAGCTTGTCAGCAGTGACAGTTGAGACTTTTTGCTTAGATGCCTTGACAGTGCTTGTATTAAGCAGCCAGGGCCATACACTCCATTAAGTTTTTGTAAAATGAACTGTCTGCTACTTGCTGTCTCACTGATACTGGCAGTGTTTGTGAGCTATAATCCTCTCCAGCTGCAGGTGCCCGAGCAAGTCCCTTCAGCCACCTGACAGGTAGTGAGTTGGGACGTTTTTAGTGGACTCTTGGGACATGGTATTTTCTTAGATAGACAAGATGGGATTCCACTGACAACAGATGCTTTAAAAGATGGTCAAAGTATATTGTAGAAGACAACTACCTTCTCTGAAATGAAAATATATATAAAAATTGTTTTTTGATACGTAGGCAATGGACACATGCAAATAAGTGGAAGGTACTGCTATATGGAGATGTGAGATGTGGTCTGCGTACCACTGAAATCTTGTGATGTTATTGCATTGTATACCACCTACACCACAGTAGATAAGTTTGAAAATACAGTGACTTTTAGAGTTGGGAATTTCATTTTTATGACGGAGAAATACTGATAGAGTTGAGTTTCCTCCATCAGGAAAAAAAATATTTTCAGAGCTGTGTCACTTAACTATAAAAATTTGTGCATCCTGTGTTAAATCTTGGCATGAAACTTCTCACCATAGGAGAAGATACAATTTTTTTTTTACATCTGATTTAACAGTTTTTCCCCTCCACTGCAGTGATTGCAAAATGGAACTTGGCAGACTTTACAGTATAATATGTGGGTTATAACATGCATCTTGGGCCACGTGTATGTGTTTGCATTTTAAAAATGTTAAGAGTGATGGAACCAATTTATTTAATGTATTTTATGTGGGGGGAAAAAAGCACATACTGAATATTAAAAGAGCAAGTCTTGAGAGAGTCAGAAAGAATGGGGAGCCACAGGCAAATAACTGGCTTAACACAAGGAAATGTGCACCAAAAGGATGGATCGAGCAATTGAAGATGGGATTATAATATGATAAATTGCAGCTGGTTCAGGAGAGGAACTGGCACTGAAGCTAAGCCTGATTCTTCAAAGCCTGCCAGAGGTTAGAAAAACGAAAACAAAACTTCTTGGCTGCACTTATAGATAAGTTTTGTTGCAGCCTAGGTGTGTAATCTAGATGCCCCATGTTTGGGGGCAGGTTATGTCTTGTTTCTTATTCCAGTATGTATTCCTGCAGCCCTCAGAATGGATTCATTTATGAGTATAGCTTCTTACATGAAAAATATTATATTGATGTGAGTGTTCTTACAACTACATGCACGCACTATCGGAGGTCTGTGCTGCTCTGGCTGTACTGGTGTAATAATAATGTGCTGTTATTGTCTGATGCAGTGAAAACTTTGCGTAATGATATCATGAAATCTGAGTTATAGCCATAATTCAGAACAGATGTAGGTCCTAGTTCTGCGCTGAAATCTGAGCGGGAGGAAGCTCGCTCCACCTACGGCCATTCAGTTTGGGACATGAGTCATGAAGATGGAGAGTGAACAAAGAGGGACGTATCTGGATTCCTGTCTCCTCTATACCCCCTGAGTATTAACTTGTAGTTATTTATCCTTTACACGCTTGGTGCCATGTTTCTTTCATTGACTCTAAACGTGTCTGTTTGCATGAGCGTGGGTGTGCGAGTTAGGTTTTGATTTTCTTTGCTTTCTGCAGAAGTAACTTTTGATGCCGGATTTTGTAAAATCTATTTTTGTTCATGCTGAGATACTTATATGCCAATATCCTTCTTGAAAGCATATTTTCTTAACAAGCCCTGATAATGAAAATACTGGCATACCTGTATGAGGTACAGTCATACATCAGTGTAATTAGAATTGGGATAAGGAGAAAAGATGCTTTTAAACTCTGATTTCAAACCATGAAATGAACAGACTTGAATTTCTTATTTTTGGCAGGGAATTAATTTCAACAGTAGTATAATATTCTGAGCTTGACAACAGAGATGTTTTTAAAAGTGCTTCATTATAAATTGGAAACAGTGCTTTCCTACTGAGTGTATAATTGGACTGTTTCAAAATAATTATCTCTGTGTTTATATTCTTAAATTGCCCTTTTCAGGCTTGGTTTCTTATTCTCTATGGAGTGATGTTTATTTTTGAAAGCAAGAATTGTATTACCTTTTTATACAGACTCATGAACTATGATTGTATTTTTCATCTTAAAAAAAGGTGCTGGCTATTGGAAGTCTGTTAATGAGTTAAAATTGGTTTGCACTCCTAAACACATTCCTGAATTGCCAGATAGCTTGCATTTGTAGTAGTTGGTGTTTTTTTAGTAATCTTTTTTACTTTCATGTACGTGTACATCTCTCAGCTACTACATATTAGAGGTGAAACAGAAAACAAGAAGACTACAAAGGTGTTATGCCCTGGTCAGAAAGACCAGGGCAGGTGACTAAGTACTGCCTGTCTCACATGCAAACTCAGAAATTGTGTACCATAACCCAAAGGCATCATTAATTTACCTTTAGTTGTGGTATTTAAGGAGGAGGTTATGCGTATGTTACATGAAATAAAATTTTCTGTGCTTCTCCTCCTGTTTACTTTTTCAAACCTTCCATGTTCATATTTTAAGCTTTGCAAGCATGACTCTGAGATGTGAAAGTACTTTATAAAATCACATGATTCTATGAAGTGGAGTCCTAAGAAAAATGACCCATTATTGTGACAAGATTACTGGAATATTGAAGAGTTGATGGCTCTTTCCCTTTGACATAACTTACATTTTAAAAAGACAAAAAAAAGACTATATTTAACTGGAACACTCAGCAGATGAGGCTTAAACTAGAGAGTGTGATTCTTTTAATTGACAGTCTCTCTATAACCTTGTAGTCTCATAAATTAACTGTTCTTAAGTACTAATGACCTGGCAAAGGCAGATGTTGTATCCAGCTGTTAAATGTTTTTTTAATGCTTCCTTTTTTTTATAGAGACAGTTAATTCCAGGGTAAAGCCTAAAACCATTTCAGTAAAAAAATTCCTAATGTAGTCCTCAGATGACTAACAAGAACAGTGATAGTATGTAAAAGAAGCATGAATGTATAATATTAACTACTAATTTTATAGCTACTTCTAATACACTTTGGCGATGGAGACAATGGTCTTCATTCCTTATGCCTTGGCAATGTGTGGTCTGGCTATGGGACCTGTAACTCTCCTTCCCCGTTGAGCCAAGCCCCTGGACGGCGGTGATGTGAGGTATGCGTGCACGTGTCGGGAAGGAGACCAGGCAAGGTGGGACTGGGGTAACCCATAGCTTTGCTTTCTTGGGTCTCCTGGCAGAACAATTGAGCATTGTGTGGTCTGTTGCAGAAATGAAGTTAAACTGCTTGCAAGGTGACAGAATATTCTTTCAGTGTCCCGTAGGTGTCTCATCCTCACCATGTTCACAAAGTCCTCCAGAGCTGCAGATGAGCCAGGTTACCTGGCAGCCCTACGCATGTGCTGCTGCTTGCCGTGCAGCTCAGAGATGTCTTCCAGGGTCTGCCCTGAGGGTCCTGCTCTGGCTGGCAGGATTGCTAGAGCATGTGCCAGAGCTCTGCTTCCCATTGCAGCATGTAATGGGTCCCACTCACTGCTCTGATGAATTGGGTCATTGTTCTTAACCCAAATGCTAGGAGTTAAAGCACTTGTCTACCTTCCAGATCTCTGAGGGGATTTTTGGTACTTGGTTAGGCAGCCTTCTCTTTCCATGTCAGAAGAGTTTTTTTGCTATAATAATACATTGTTGTTTTAGAAGTTAGGACTGCAAGATCATAGAATAGTTTCATTGACAACAATGTGGTCAAATGACAGCAAATCTGAGTTAGTGATATGCTTGGTGGTCCAAGTTCTACTCTTGCCTCTAGATATGTGATTCAAAACCACAATGTGCTTCTTGGAGGTGTCTGGAAGGTTTTCAGCCATCTGAGGTCTAAGTTGGCTCTTTTCTAAATGAAGGGGAGTTAGGAGGAGGAAAGGATGTGATTTATTTTTATTTTTTTAAACAGATTTCACTGATCAGAAAGAAATTCATTGCACATGTCTGCTTTCAAATGAGGAAGGGGAGAATCAATGAAAAAAGAGATCACTTGTCAAAAGTTTAGAAATAGCACATGTAGTACTGCCTCTTGTCCTTATGATAGGAGTTTAACCTTTGAAATGAGATATTAGTTACTATTGGAACCAAATTCTCATGCAAATCAATGAGGGTGGAACAGGCTATGGCCAATGATAAATCATTAGAATATTTGTATTTGTGAATATTCTGGTAAGATAGGTGAAGTAGTTGATGGTAAAACAACTACCAAGCACTTGGAGTAGCGTTTTGTCAGCTACTGTGTGTTGATGAGACTTCTGGTAATAGGTGTCACCCTGGGGAACGCAGTAGGCATGCATAGGATCTTGGGGAGGGTGTCCTATGTCTCCCAAATGTTTGCATTACGAGATGAAACTCACTGTTAACTGAGTCTGCTTATTTCCTTCTACAAATTGAAAGCACAGAAATGCTTATACTGAACCACAATAGAATTATTTGCTTAAAAAAAATGCTTTTTTAACTTAGACATTTTTATTCTTTGGTACATTACTAATGGACTGGCAAAGAAAAAGAAAGCTAGAAATCTTTGGTCTTAAGTTTAACCTGTGACAGGTTGCAGTCACAGCAGACTTTAAATCTATATTTTAGTGCCTCTTAGTTTTGTAACTATCTTTAAGTAAACTGTACAAACTTTGCCACTAATAACCCCAAAGATAGGCTCTTAGTCTGCATTCATCTCTTACTGGCTTCTTCACATCCTAGTGCCACATCATACATTTGACATATTTTCATAATTCTCACTGTTTTTTTTAGTTCGTGCCTTTTATACTCCTCCTAACTGTGTCAGAAAGCCGTCATAAAAATGATTTATTTTTGCTCCATATGGAAGTTCTTGGGTATTCAGAAAGATTATATGAGGGTTTTAGTGCTGACTTCATTAGCTGTGATCCTGTTCTTATTCAAATCCTAGCTGGCAGAACCAGTAAAATAATGTGAGGGTTTTTTTGTGTGTGTGTGAAATTATGTAATTTGTTTTGTAATTACAGGAATACAAAAGCAAGAAAAAAACCTTTGTCACTTATTATTACACAGGAAAACAAAGCATTTACATTTAAAAAACTTTTATATTGTGGGGACCATTGGGAATGATGCCATCTCAAATATTTATCCATCTCTTCCAGACAGTGTTGTATGAGGTAAGAAAGAAAATGCAACTACAACAGTAGAAAAGTGTTCTTACCACATTATACATCTATCATTCTTACCGGGAGGAAAAAAATGTGCTCTACATTACTTGAGGGTGCTGGGAGTAGGATGGAGACCAGTTCTGTTATGAGAACAAATTATTTTGCCCTTCATGTAACAGATTAGTGTTTTTGCAGCTGATTATTTTTTTTTTCTTTTCCCCCTGAATATACTACACTTATGTGGCTGTCACTGGAAGCTCAATGGTTACCAGTAATACAGTTCTGTATTTGTCACTGCTGAGAAAATGTGGAGGAGAGCTGAGTAGAGAGGTTTCCTCTGCTGAGAAGGGACCACTGAAGGATTGTCATGAATGGCAATGTTCCGCTTTGGCTCTGACTGGAGGAGACATGTGCGTCTGTCCCACAGAAGGAAACAAACTGAATTGTTCTGTGTCTGAAAATAGAAAACTAAGTTTAGATAATCAGGGCCTTGGTCATTAGGCCATGAAATTAATACTTGTCTGTGTGTTTACTAGCAGCATGATTGAAATCACAAGGCAAGAGATTTCTGTCACCAAATTCAATATTAGCACTGACATTACATGTTCCTGAAGAAAGGAGTCTAGGAATGTTTTGCGTGTAGTGATCAAGTTATCTGAGCTCTGCAAGCTGTTTCTTTGGCTTGTGTTACGGGTACTTGCACAGCCGGCATGAATGCTGGCTGTGGTCTTGAGGGCAGAGTCCCTGAAGGCAGGCTTCATGGTCCTCCCGTCAGTGCCAATTGAAGTGTCTTGGCCTCTTGCTGAGCTGCTGGAATTTTAGCCTGCAACTTGCTTCAAGAAATAAATGGAAGAATACAAATGCAGCTATGTGAAAACAAGAATGCAGCGTGGTTCTCACCATAAATACATTGGGTTGATTAATTTGTTTGACAGTTTCCTTGAACTTATGCCACTGACCAAAATAACATTGCTGTTATCTGTGTTGGTTGTTGCATCAAGCTTATCTCCTATCAAGCAGTTCAATCCTTTGTCTAAATAAGGTGGTATTGATGCTTATGGTTGCATTCAGAATTACTTTTGCAAACCTTTTAGGAACAGTGACCTGTTTACCCAGGAATTAGGTGAAAAACTCCTATATGTTGTTATATTAAGAAAAAGTCTGATAGAATAGGCATTAAGGAGTGACTGATATCAACAGCTGTCAGCTTCAGGCAGACTTCTGAGCTACGTCTGTCCCTTTTACCAACTACAGTAAAAGATTTGTGGATCTGCTTGGAAGAGTTTTCTTCAAGTTATTTGTTTGTGTGGTGGTACACTTTACATTAGAGGAACAGGCTTCTAAAGTGGTGTTATACTAAATGTTACTGAATCATAAGTCTGTGTGAAATATTTGCTTTGTGAATTTCTTCCCCAGTGACATTAATCTGGTTTTAAGCATGTGAAACTTCTGTGAAATTGCAGCAATTTTATTTAATTTTGTTGAATAAAGTCTCGTATCAGGAGGGAACCAGGAGGCAGTAGATGCTTATTGCTCATGATATTAACTTGCATTTAGCTTCAATGAGAAAAGCTCTTAAGCAGTGCTTAATTTTGAGCACAATAATCCTTGTGGTTGTCAGTGAAACCATTCTCCTGCTTAATGTTTAGTACACCTTGAGTGGTGTTTGTGAAGGGTTGTGTAATGCCCAATTCCATCCACTTTTATGTACTTCCTTGTCACATCATCTATAATTGGATATTAAAAATAGAATTTCTGATATGTAGCAGGCTGGTAAACTTAGGCAAAGAAGTAATTGTCTAAGGACTGAGCAAACTACTGTGAAAGTAAATATTGAAATTTGGAAGATTGGAAAGTTTTTTTTTTTTCTCCTGACTTCCTAAAATCCTCTCTATCTTGCTAAATCATGGATTCTCTCTTGATCCCAGTAGTTTGTGTTAATTTTATGGACCTTTATCTCTGCTTCTGCAAAATGCAAGGATAATTGGTTAAACTCTGGGCATTGGACAAAAGACAAAAAACCAACTGTAAATATGCATAGCCTGTGTAGGTTGCTTTGTTTAGAAATAGGGAAGTGAGACCAGTGATTTTCTGCATAGTGTTGGGATGATACACATTACTTAGGAGGCTCTGTCTCAAAACCAAACTTAATTGGGGTCATTCTTTAAATTTCTTGAAACCAAATTTGCCAATATGTTAAAAAGGTGACTGTTTTGCATGTTGATTCATTATGGTTTGGAGGCTGAGGTGAAATATTGAATTGGTACAGAAGTGTAAGGTTAGAAGTTGAATCACTACCTGAACAGGAACCACCCCAGGATCTACAGCCAGTATCTGTTCTTCTATACCCAATGGACATCCATGCTGGAATCTGTTGCTCTGCTTCCTTAATGTATGGCAATCCAGTCCTTGTCTTGCTTAAGCAGAGTCTTGCTTAGCCTAGTTGGAGCTATGGCTGTCTTCATTGGGCTGTCTGGTCTTCTGTTAGAGGTGTCACTAGTATAGTGCTTCTCTTGAAACTGAAGGACAGTCATATTTGCAAATAGTTGTCCTGCTTTTCGGAATCAAAACTATGACCATCACCATGACCACCCTTCCCACAGATGTTGCTCTGCTGTCAACTCAGGTCCTAATGGGAATGGTGAGTTGTCATGTTCTCTTAATAAACTCAGAAAAATGGTTGGAATGTAGTTTAGACACCTCATTGCTCATTATCAAGTAATTGGTGCTACTTGTTGAAGTCAAGTGGCTGAAATAAAGCAAGTGAAAAAAATAAAAATCTGGTAATGTAAAATTCACACCAACTCTGAGTCAGATCTTACCTGGTTGGGTGCTGCAAATGTATTGGTATGTACAAAATGGGCTCTAATCTGCTGTTGAATGATGAAGAACTTGCTCTAGAATGAGATAAACATTTTTAATTGCCCTGTGTCAAAGGGAATTCAAAGAACTGACCTATGTCAAAGTAATTTGTATAAAAGCCATTAATATGATAAAAATTTCTGTAAATATCCTTAAGGTATAGAAGTGTTACTTGGTATTACTAGTTTCCTCAAGAAAACTGCTGAATAGTTGTTGTGAAACTGCAAGGAAAAGATTAACTTTACCTGTTCCTAAGATTCTAAATTTTAGGCTACTTTAATTATAATTAAAAAACCAAAACCCAAACCCTAAAACAAACTCACCAAAACCCCTCTGTTAATCTTTGATTTGAATAGAATATTGCAGACAAACAGGGTACTATTTGACCGTTCCTAGTTATTGTATTTGTCGTAGAGGTTTTTGCCAGTATTACAGTTTAATGAACCTTACAAAAATAACTTTGCAAAGGAAAATATTTTTAAGAAAAAAATATGTAAACCTAATCAATGCTGAGAAGGCTCCAAGAGTAGAACTGCACAAGTTCTTCAAGCAGTGACCATTGGCAGTGTTCAGTGTAGCATTCCTTCCAAATGTAGTTTACCATGACAGTAGTGTCTGGTTAAATCGGTTTACACTATCAAGGGAGTGTTAGTTGTGTGGTAGTGATGGTATTAAAGCCTCTGTGCATCACTCTGCTGTAGTTCTTTGGAGAAATATTTAAATTACAGGCATAATACTCATTTTACTGAGGGAACTGCATAAAACATGTGAGGATGAAAGAGCTATCATGCTGATGAAGGGCTATGTTGAAAGGCATCAGATAGAGTTTATGTTGGAGCAACTGTCAGTGAAAAGGGTAATTAATGAAGACCCTTACACTCCTTTTTTTTTTTATTTTGATCTCTATTAGAATCCTATGAATACAGTAGATGTATTCTTTTGAATAATAACTAGCCTGAACCAAAATGTTTGTACAATTGATCCATCAGACTCAGTTACTGTTTGATTGGCTTTCTCTAATAAGATATTGCTATTTTTTTCTATTCAAGGACCTAATATTTTCAGAACTTGAGATTTGAAGGGCTGTGGGAGAGGTAAATGATTTTGCATGTCTTAATGACCAGAGAACAACTTAAAAATAAAAAAAAGCGGACCTCCCCTGCCAAGACATTGTGTAAAAAAAAAAAAAAAAAAAAAAAAAAAAGCTTATCACATACATATGTATATTTATATACCTATAAAAATATAACACATGCATATTGATAAATATACTTCTAATACATATATCTTTTTATATACCTAAAAAAAAGAAGCAGAAGCGCAGTCTCTTCACATCAGTTTGCCCCTGTTATGTGCATCATGGTATATAAAGGTTACCCATGGCTCTGTATTTAGCTTATTGCTGATGTGAAGTTGACACTTAAGCATCATAAAACATTTATATACTTTTCAGGATGCATTTACAGAGTGCACAGTTTGCCTCTGCGTCTTCCTTTCTCTTCAGAGCCTGTAATACTAATTTCTGAAGTTTTTCATTACGGTTTCTGACTTGTTCAGCATTGGTCAATAAATGACAAGTCATGTGTCAAAAGAACAGATTCTTACTACCATCCTGGAGTATTTAAGTTGATTGGTCTCTGGCAAGGATTGTAATTGCAGTGGGAATGACGGGCACTATGCTCTGCTGTCCCCTGACTGTGATTTCTATAAAAAGTTGGACATACTATAGAACACTTTCTCTCCTGTAATTTTTTTTAGTGTTTGTAAAGTTACTGTAGTCATCTTATTTTTGAAAAACTGTGAATGTCAATCCACTGTTATACTATCCTTCTAAAAATAAAACAAGAAAAAAAATTAATCAATTATTAAAAAAATTAAGGTGCAAATAGACAGCCAGATGAATGGTGCCAGCATACTTGATTCTTTGTGCTCTCTGGAGCACCTGATCTCCAAGAGCCTGGGTGCTACACTGTGAGCCAGGCTGGAGCGTGCTCATGGAAATTGTGCTGCTGACTCCAGTGGGAATAAAATTAGTGTTTATAGCTCTGCGTGGCAAAGCTTTTTGTTTTACTGCAGCTCATGTTTGAATGAGCTTCTAACATTCCTGATTCTCAGCAGAGCATTAGACCAAAAGGTTGATTACTACTACCATAAACCACTCAATGTATATACTCTTTTTTTTATTTGACGACTCCGCATCTCCTTTCAGAGGAAACGAATGGAATGTAATCCATTAGCACCTACAAGTTTTTGCCAGTTTTCTGTTCAAATTAGTTTTTCTATATTAATTTTCACATTAGCTGTCTCTTTGATGTAATAATTGAGTCTGCTTCAGAGTGGAAAAAAAAATCATTGAGGAATGTGTTTCAGAGACTTAAAAAAGAAGCGATTTGTAAAATTGCTTTATTTAATAAAACTCTGGATGATTTCTGGTACTGGTTTTTGCTCTCTTACATACTATTATACATAAAGATAGCTGTCTAAGAGGTGACAATATCTAGATTTTATAGTGTAATGGGATGAAACTATGGCACCTGTCTGTAAAGGACAGGTCTGTTCTAGCTGTAGTACTGATCTTGCTGGAGTTCAATAACTTACATCCTGTTAGCTTGAATTGCAATTCATGTTAGTTAATGACCTGCAATCAACCTGTACATAACTCTAAGTGCCTGATTAGTAGAACATTTAAACATAAGTGAATGCAGCATTAAGCATCTTCTGCAATGGGGCACAGGTGGTCCATAGATTTCTGGATGAGGTTGACTGGGAAAATTTCAGAGCAGCTCAGGAAGTGTTCTTGGGGAGCATCGTCATCTGTGCTTGTGCAAAATGTCAGTAATCCGGGAGTGGCGTATGTGGGGAGTGTATCAAAACAGTTCATATGTCAGGTAATTATGAAATAATTTAAGTTAGATTTTTGCAAGCCATTATAAGCCATCAGCTGGTGATGTCATGGTACCCAAAGCCACCAGTGACCTGTCATGTTGTTAGTTTTCGGACGCCTCTAGTTTTCGGACGCCTCTAGTTTTCTGTTATAAAATAACTCAATTTTAGTTTTTCTTATATTGATGTGCTTATGCTCCTTGGTTTGTATGTGTGTAAACAAATATATATACACTTGTGTGTTTATAAACACATCTCTAAAACAAAAATTACATACAGGAAGGCAGAAATTTGTTTTTTTTTTAAATAATTAGATGAAGTAATTTTTTTTCTGTCTAGATGGAGCTGTTTATATAATAACCTGTTGGGTTAAATAAAGTGTCATTGGGCTGCTGATTCATAGATGGTGGTAATCATTGTAGCTGTTAGCCTAAAGAAGATGTGTTTAGCCTTATCTCATGAGTGCATTATTAATAGGATAATGTTATTGAGGGTTGTCAGGAAAATCAATATTGAAATACGGTTGCCCCGGTCATTAGTATCATCAGAAGTAGTAGATGCCTTCTGGTTGGTAGTGTAAGGAGATCCATGGCAAAGGAAAACTCCTGACTTGCAGAGAGGAGTGTGCTGTAAAGTACACCATGCCTGTCCTGAAAGGCTGGGCAATGGGGAAATGAAAAAAAACCCCTTTGAATAATTGAATGTGGTAGTGGAGGGTACAGGAATAGGGAAGGGGGAAATGAAGATGACACTTTGCAGTGACACTATGACATTGATTTTCATAAATCTCCAGTTGTAGATTAATGAAAAGTTTTATTGTGCACACCGGGAGTGCTGCTCTCTGTGCTCTGACAGCTCATTAGATGCTCATTGTGGTAGGTGGTAGCAGGAGTGCTGAAAGCTCGGGATTGAGCAAGGAAAGTGTTTGCTACTGTGCAGGTAGCAAATTCTGGTGCTTGCTTCGAATTTTAGAGTAGCATCAATTTAATGCCTCGCTGGACTGAATCTTGTTTGGTGTTAGACATGCTAACTAATGCAAATTTTAACCACATGATAGATAGCTGGAACCAGAAATATCTCCCAAGTCTCCATTCTGCCACTTGAAAGCTTTAAGGTGTAAAAATTTATGGCGGACTTGTCCAACTTGTGCCATCGTGGGGCATTCAATTATGGATCTATGAGGCTGGCTTGATATTTTTCATTTTCTAAACTTCTATGCAGTTATTCATTTCAGGACAGATTCAAAGTGTAGTGTTCTGGAAACTGTGTCCCCTCTCTCTTAAACACTGTTGAACTGCTGCTGAGAAGCCTCAAGGGAAATAAAAAAGTAACTGAGCTGAATCGGATCACCGGGAGTGTGTTACATGCTGCCACCTGTTCACAGGGAAGAGGAGGACTTTGGGTAATGCTAGTTTAATGACTATTATTTTATGTGTGATCATCAAAACAACTGTTAATTTTTGTTACAGTAGTTTCGTGGTTTTTGCATATTTTGAAGTTACTTGAATTTCTGACAAATTGTTGGAAACTTCAACATCACGATGTTGTTGTGTTTCTAGCCTTTACGTGGTTCAGTGGCTGCTTGACTTTACTCTGCTTCTTGCCCAGGGTTGCGAAACCTAGATGTGCTTGGTGGGGCGACAGGACTAGCGTTGAAAGCAAATATGGCTCAGGGCATGGTCAGACTATAGCCACTGAGGTCAGCAGAACTGCAAGCCAGTACATATGGATTTTCAAGACTAAATAAGTTAAAACTTTTGGTAGGATGAACATTATGGCCTGCTGGAACCATACACATTGTTATTTTTAAACATTTTTCTTATGAACCTGTCTTTACATACGTAATTTATGGTCTAAACGCCCTCCTTCTTGCTGAAGCTGTAAGTGGTTTTGCTACTATAGATAATCATTAAGTTAGAGCATTTTTGGTGCTATTTGTACATTGGAAAAGAAACAGCTGAAATACTGCCAGGTTTGCTTGGCTCCCCAGGAAAATGAAGCAAGATCTGTGGGGGAAACACAAGTTTTGCTGTGCAGGGACAATTGATCACCTAGGAGAGCTGCTGTCTGAGGACTGAAGCTTAACCTGAAGTTAAAACAAAACTAATACTGCCATGTTCAGGAGACCTGCTCCAGGCAGAAGGTGAGGAGATACGGTGTTGGACTGCTTGCTCAGTATCTGGCAGGCAGATGTGTGAACCAAGTGAGAGAAGCTGTAACAGCTTCTCGTGGCTGCAGGAGAGCTTTTCCCACTCGATATGTGGAACCAAGTGTTACTGGGTTTGTATTTTACTGGAAGCAGTGTCCTTTGAAATGTTTAGGTGGTGCATTGAATGGAAATGCCAGCCAGTCTGCAGATCTGTGATTTTTACAAAGGTTTACCTGAAGTCTCCTTTATTCCATGTCCCATCTGTGTACATTTCTCAGTATTTTGCAGACAGGACATGCAGTTAGCCTGCTCTAGGCTGGGAATACCCAAACATAGTTGACCTAGTTGCTACTCTTGAGGTTAAGACTTGTGTTGTACAGTGGTAGGGACAGCAGCTCATGGCTCTGTGCTACATCTAGTAAGGTTTTGGGAGGAAACATCAGCCCTCAGCACAGCTTCCTCCCATGCGTGGGGTAATGTGAGGGGCTGCCGTGCTGTGCTGGGCCCCATACAGGTCCTGGAGAGGCTGTTCCAGACGTGTTTTTCTCGCATATTACTTAATAGTAGTCTGTGTGTTGCTAGTTGTGGATCCATGAACAACCTCAGGCGAGTCAGTGGTGAGTTTTATAATCCGCTCAAGGTAATGTAATAGAGGCATATTTCTTTCTAGCTAAAACTTGATATTTTTTTTTTCTTAAATAGTTCTGGTGTTAACTAATACTAGTATAAGGTAGTGTAGATAGATGTAGCCCGTATCTCTCTCTAAATCTGTCTCTAATCCTGTCTAAAGCCATATGCTTGGCAGCTTATAGTCTTAAGTACAGGATGCAAATGTGAAACATCAGGAATGTTTACACTGAGTGCTAAGGTGTGATTTGTACTAAAATAGTTTTATCTAGTGAATTCATAGCTAAGGATTAGCAGAAGTCATATGACTACCAGAACTTGATAATGTGTGAAAGCTGTGACAAAAACACTTGTGATGCACTTTTGTTAAATCTCAGAAAAAAGTTTGAAGACTCATGTATAACTAAGAAATAAAATGATAAACATTTCAGTAAATATGTTTGAAAAGTTTGACTGTCAAAGTCAATTGATGGAAACTCTGCAGGCTTGTTTTGGGGAAGCAAAAAAATATATGATGAATTTTAGGAGTGTAAGCCCTGTTCACTCTGACAGCAGTTAAGTTTTCCTCTAGCAGAGCTTGTTCTCTTTAGACAACTCTGTGCTGCTCTGCTGTGATGTGGCTGCTCAGATGTCTCCAGAGGTCATAGCACCCAGCTGAATTGTAATGGCTCTTCATTTCATACTGTGTGAATTCATTAAGGTTGGATTTTTCATTGTGTTATGGTTTAAGAAATGGTTTTCCTGTGTACACATCCATTTGGTTTTGTGCATTTGAAAGAATCATGCATTAGAAAATTTTTGGTTTCATGCATTAGAAAATACTGATTTCATAATTCTTTAACCGAGGCATGTCCTTCCTAGAGAAAAGGAGACCTTACAAACAAAAAAAGGGTCAGTGCTAGACAGAATGCAAAACCAAATAAATAAAACCCATTAGAAATAGTGGAAAAAATCTTTTGTAGATGGTTATTGAATTACTGTTCTTTGTCTAAAATTATCTACATTTATTACTCCATTCCAGAAGAAGAAAACAGAGGGGCAAAATGAAGTATAGAAACTTTTTTCCAAGCTTTTCTTTTCCTTGAAAGCAAGCACTTGCTATTCTTCCCCTTAAGTAGGTTTTTGTTTAGCTCTAATGTAACTTAAATAGTTAATGGCAGGGAAAACAACTGGGAGAGCCATCTGTGGCAGCCTGTTGTCCATTCCTACAAAATGAAGGGCCTTAACTTCAGTCATGGCTTAATTAATATGCAGATTATTTCCACTATTACTAAAGCTGATGGGCATTATTCTGGAAAGAGTCACCTGTCTTTTTTTTCTTAATCAGAATCCATGTTCCTACTTAATCCCTGCCACCTTGGCATGCATTAACTATATAATACATTGATGTATAAATAAATGTAAATACATATCAGTTAACAGTAGTTAAATTTGTCACCTTACCTTGCTTGGAGTGGTACTTTGGGATGCTTTGTAGTGAATGTACAAAGCTAGCCTGGCAATGCTTCCTTCGGCTTGGGAATTTAGCTACAGTGGAGCTGTGTTTTACATTGCTTGAAAGTGATGTGGGCTGATTATTTCAGTGGGTTATTTCCCAAAAGGTAAAACAGTGTCAGTACTGTTCCCAAATGGCAATGTACTGTTGGTAATTTCCCAAAAAAGAGGAAAGTGACAAATTTATTTTTGAGAGAGGAAAAGCAGAGTAGGACAATATGTGATGTGTCAAACAGCTATATAATTATAGAAATGGGAAGACAAAAATATATCTGACAAACATAAATATTTGTTATTTATCCCAAATCCTAAAATTGGAAGCTGATGAGAAGCTTCTCTTACTTTGTAAGACGGACTTGCATCGTCTCTCTCCTGTGTTATTTTTCTCATTGTTGCTAATCTTTCCTGTCAATGCTTTCCTAACTCCCTTAAATCTCATGGTTTTTCCAGACTTGCTTGAAACTGAGAGGTAGACTAATATTCTTTTCCCTGAGGTATACTTCTGACTGTTTGCTTCTGCTAGAGGGAAGAGGTTAGAGATGGAGTCTGCTTAATGTGTATGTACTTGAAGTTTTTCTTCAAGATGATTAGTGCTTGAGCTTAATGAAAGTATGAATCCCAAACTTCCTTTAAAATGTAAACCAGCAACTGGGGATAAGTAGTGGTTAACTACTTAAGGCTTTGTTCAGTAGTTGGAAACCTGAAAGACTTGATGTTTATGACATGAATTTTCACTTTCTGTTCTGTTGGTGGGCTTTCTATACAAGCAGCAGAGTATGAAAACATACATTTTAAAAAGTGGTGAAATGGTTTTAAATTACTCTTAAAAGTGTTTCTTTTTAGAGATGAACTGTCCTTATGTGCTTATCAAGTCTTTTGCAAGTTGAGACGAATCCATGATTCTTCTGGCTGTCTGCAAAAAAGTAGCTGAGCAAGCTCTTGAAATCTATTTAAAGATAAATTGCAGAAGTTACTCTGACATGCTAGCTGAATTTTCTAGGAGTGTTTGCCACTCTAAAGGGTGTGCTATAGAGGCACGTACACACACAAACAGGAGGAGAGACTGGTAAAGGAAATAGGAATATTAACCTCCATGCCTTCTCTTTAGCTAAAGCAGAAAAATAAAAGTCCTGATTTTCATCCTTCTTATTCAGAGTTTTTCCCTTAAAATCAGAATTTCACAATCAAAAATTTCACAATCTGACAGAGCAGCAGATTGGGAAGTTAGCAGTGAAGCAAACAAACTCCCATATCATACTCTTCTGTGCTTGCTACCCCTTTAAAAAAAAATCTCATTCTTTGAACATTCATGTGATAATCTGTAGTGTAATAGATGCACGGGTTTCCTTTTGGTTTGTTTTTTCCTAGTGTGCAATATTTACCAATTTATGTATTCAGCACAAGCTTCTGAAAACAGTGTAAGTAGAAACACCTTAAAGGGGATTTACAAGTGCACGTGCTATTTGCTTTACAGATTCAAAGAAGAATTTGATATGTTGGTGAATGAATCTTGAGTTCCTGAGTTAGTTGTAGAGATGCGTATAGTGTGACTTGGCCTAAAGATGTTCTAACAAGTTGGGTTTACTGGTGTGAATGTTTTTTGTGATAGCTCTACTAAGTTCAGCAACTTTGCATTATTTATAGCCATCTGCTTGATGTGTTGAAGGCTCTGGCTCAATTAGATTACCTTTTAGCAGTAACAGCTCTCTGGAACAGTACAAACAGACATGTTTCTGGCTGCTGCAGAGTAAATAAGAAAGTAAATGAAGTCAATGGTGTCTTCCTGCAAGTTTCTTTAACTACTTTACTTATGGAATAAAATGGACATGTAACGAAAATATCCTGAACCAAAATCTGTGATTACCTTTGCCCTACACTGTGAAAAGGGAGTATTAATGTATAGAATCACGGAATCATAGAATGGTTTGGGTTGGAAGGGACCTTAAAGATCATCTAGTTCCAACCCCTCTGCCATGAGCAGGGACACCTTCCACCAGACCAGGTTGCCCAAAGCCCCATCCAACCTGTATGGAAGTATCTGGGTATTTACAAAGGATTAAACAACAACAACAACAAAAAAAACCCACAAACCACACAACAAAAACAACCCAATAAGTTACAAATGCCTCTGAGCTGCTGAATTTTCAAAAATATACATTTCAGGTTTGTAAGATAGAGGTACTTCTAAACTTAATTGGGGAGAGGGATGTGACTTTTCAAACAAGATGTCTAGAAATACCAGTCACGATTATGGAGACCACAGCATACTGTAATCCTGTGGCCACAGGCAAGTCCTTCAGTCTTTCAATCCTTTCAATCTCTGTAACAGCAGCACTGGGAGAACAGCATTCCTCTTCTGCATGATCTGGTTTGGAGAAAAATTATGTTCACAAATGAGTCATTCACTGTGGAAATATGGGATGAATGAGGTAAATTGCAGTGACTCCCTCTTGATTATGGGTGGAGAAAGGAAAAGATGATCTTTAATATTTCTAGAGAACTGTAAGCTGTAAACAAGAGTGAGTGGCTCCAGAATTTTTCTGTGTGATGAATAATCAGGGTAAGATTGAGAGGCAAAACAATCTGACCTTTGTGGCTTCTCGTTACAAGGGTTGGAAGGTGAAAAGATGACCAAGATTTTGTGCTCTTGAAGTCAGCAGTGCTGTAATACCAAGGAGAGCTCAAGTATGCATTCATTTATTTGTGCTGAATAAAGGGGTATGAGTAGATGCAAAATTTAAGCTTCTTATTGTGTTCCTGCTAAAAATCTGCACCTGGGTGGAGGTGCCTTGTGTCAGCAGCTCTTCCTGAGAGCCAGCAGCTCAAAGGGGGTACAAAAACTGCAAGTTCTACAGTCAGTCAGGAAAATTGCTCTGGGAAAACTGTATTCTTAGTGGAAATGCACAGGTCAGTATATTCCTTATTTTTTCAAATAATTTTTCTCTGTTGAATTTGACTTTTTTAAACTGCTTAAGAAAATCAATAGTATATTAAGTCTTGGTGTTACTAACGTTGATGCAATGGAGCAGTTTGTATAGTTGGGAGCTTCTTTGCATGTTGATTATTGTTTGTTTACGGGGGAAAAATTAGAAGGGTGTGGAATTCTGCCTTCATGGAGATGAACAGAAGCTGTCCACTTTAAGGGCCATGGGTAAATGGAGCACACATGATATCAGTAATGTTCTTGCTTGTAATTATGTAATTTGGGTTTTAGCATCTGCTTCTTTCTTAATTGGGTAAATTACAACTGATACAAATCATTATGACAATGACAGTAATTGCAGATTGATCAATTAGAAGAACAAAGATGCTGAAGCTAATTTCATCACTCCCCTAAACATCTCGGGCTGCAGTTGTATGGAAACTCTGCCATTTCTTCATTTTGTGGAAGTTGTTTTTCACTTTCAAGCTGCTTCTCAATATTCTGAAATCAGCCCGTTATTATCTTAGCATGACATTTGGCCTGCAGTTCCCAGCTAGGAATGAAAAAGGCTATCATTGGTCCTCTCTGCACAAAATAGCTGGGCAGAACATTTCTGTATACAGGAACTGTTATTCTCACCTTTTGAAGAGCAATTTCTTTGATGACTTGGAGAATATTTGACCTTCAAAGTAAAAGCTGCAGGCGGTACAATTTGCCTTCATAGCAGTTGCGTGGAGGTTTTTGGTTTTTTTTATATGTGTCTGTCTTGTTAGTTTTGAGAATAATCTGTCACTTTTCTGTAAATTGTAGTGATCCTTGTTGAACTGGTTAGTCCCATTTGGACTTAGAACAAAGTTACCAATATTGGAGACTGTAATGTTTAAGAAAACATCCTGCTATCAGAGGAGCTGCAAGAAGGACTTCAGGTGAATTTGGATATATTGTGTTTGGCAAATTTAATCTGGAATTTGTGCTTCTAAATTCTTGAGCACATTTAAAAACCTTTTTCACTAATTCATAAAAACTCAGATGTACTCTGGAATACTGTAGCACAAATAAACATTGTCAGCAATTTAAAGATACCACAGTTAGCAAAGAAAGAAATGTTTTTCTGTTGAAAAGATTTTTGCACTAACATTCAAAGATTTCACTGAAAGAATAAATGTTTAAACTTTGCTCTGTCAACTGTTGAGATTATTGATGTGTTCTCTAATTTTGACCCAGAAAATTTAATACATTGGATTGACAAAGTTAGTGTCACAGATGCACGCCAAGGTGTGTGTGTCCGTGTGTCCAGTTACTGTATCAAGGTAATAACTGTGTTCTTACCTGGAACTGTAATATTTTCTAAAAAAGCGCTATTTCTATTGAGGCATAAGATTATTGATTAAAAAAAGCTGGGGGGAAAGTCTGTACTAAATACTGATTTGTTATTGTACATAGCTTGTCTGTATTGATATCTACTGTATTGCAGTAGGTATTAATATATTCAATTTAATACTAAGGTTTCAATTTCAAATTTAAACAAAATTATACAATTCTACTTAGGATTGTCTTTTCTCTCTGAATACTGTGTATTAGCAAACTTTTTGTGGCTAGTGATTTTGCCAAAAGCAGTGGAATTGTGCTAGATTTATAGCAGAACAAGTACACAGAATTTTGCCCTCTATTAGACGGGCCTCTTTCATTCATCATACTACCTAGGATATCTTTACCTTTCCCTGGATAGGTTGACCAGGTCTCTTCTGCTGTACGGGACTGGCTTTGGGCTGTAAAACAACTCTGAGCAGCTGTATTTGGGAGGTTAGTTCTTTGCTACAGTTTCGTGCTGCTATTGAAATCCAATCTGGTGTAATATATATTGTAGTGACTTTCATTCAGTGGTTAAAAAGAATCTGGAAATTCAGACCTCATCAGTGATCTGCAGTTTCTTTCTCTTTCTGATTGTTGCCCTTTTGCAGGAAGGGGTTGCTGGTGTGGAGATGGCATTGCAACAGATGCGATTTTTCAGTGAGGTCTATTTGCTTTGCTATTAGGGCATCTGTTTTGAAGAAAATGGCTGTTATGGTATGTTTGTGTAAAGATGTTTTTGCTACTTGATGCATCTGTAGAAGGCTTGGGCAAAAGGCTAAAAGCTGGATTTTATGGAGTATGTGTTAAACTTCATGTGATATTTGGCTACATCTTTGGACAAGGAGCTGAATTAGTTCTGTGTTTTGGTTTCTGGAGCTCTAGTCCACTCTGTGGAAACTAAGTGGATAATCTGTCCTCTGTTAAAGCAATGTGCTGTTCTACTTAATGCAGAAAAACCTTCAACTTTGCTTTTCATTGTGGGAATAAATGTATCAAACTAATCAACAGACTAGAAGAGCTGACCTTTGTAGCAGCTGGGCCACAAATTCTTGAAAAGCATTGCTGATTTTACTCAGTCCCTCCTGAATTGTTTTCATGAATTATTTTTATTCCCAGTAAATTATATATAACCAAAGGACAGCAAGCGCTTGTTAAGAGTGCTAGAATCATTCCCTTTTGCTCACGTGTAGTCTTGATGAGAGCCTGGTGCTCCTAAGTACTGTATGTGCTCCTTTCCTTGGGGGCAGATGCTTATTAGCCTTCTATAAGATACGGGACTGTAAGAGCAAGTAACCGCATGCAGTTGTTTACTGCTAAATAAAAACGTGTCTAAGTTCTTCCCCAGTACAGAAAAATCCATTTTCATATAGCTTCATCTTTGAAAAGAGCACTTTACAGAAGATTAGGAAGGCACTGTGCGGGGGAGACGCTCCATACAGTAAGTTCAGCTTAAAACTATGAGAAGTAGCCAGTGTCTTTCACAGGCAGTAAGTTAACAGGTAAATTTATGACTGCCAATGAGAAAGACAGCATGATTCTGAGAAAAGAAAACTATTTATCTAGGACTATTTGAGTAGTTTAGTTAAAGATGAGACAATTTACTAATAAGAGGGTGGTGAAATTTCTTGGAGATTTAATTTGTAAGACACTAGGACAGTGTTTATAGAACAAAAAAAGTCTCTTAACCTGAAGTCTTGTGATGTATCGGTATTTAAAGCAGTGATAATGCTGTTAGCAAGAAGCTTTAATTGCATGATTATAGACCAACAAAATTAGGCTCACTGACGTGTAGCATGATAACCTGGAGATGTGCTAAACTCTGAATTTAAAGGTAAGACTTTTCCTCTCTGCATCTACATAATGTCAATATAATAAAAATGTTTCTAAAAGCATGTACTTCAGGGATTTGGTGCATGCCCCTGCATATTTCTGTGCCAGCCAGCTTTTTGATAGGCTGTAGGAATTTTCAGCACATTGATAAGGTTCAGCATCTCAAAGATGATTATTCACCTGATGCCCTTTGAAAACTCCTTCTCTATGTGCAAGTTTCCGATCTTCAAAATGGTTATCTCTGAGGATACAGTGTGCATAAGTCCATCAGCAGTCCAAGGTACACAAGGGTTATTGTAGCGAAGCCCAGCAGTCCGCGCAAGTTGGTTTCGCTCACAAGCTGCAGTGGGAATGCTCCAGCCATGTGTTTTGTTGCCTGTGCTGAAGAAACATGGTAGTGAAGCACTCAAATTGCCTGTTAACAGAGGACTAAAGTTTATGGTGACAGGTCAGCTTGTAAACATGGGCTTACTGTTCTGTCTTATTTTGTGTCTATGCTAATCTGTACCTACTTGCTATAAACAGAGAGCTTTTATGAAAATTATCCACACAAATCGGATATTGTTTTAGATTATTTTGGTAGGGTTTTTTTTTGAGGGGGATGTGGTTTCTGGGAAGTGTGAGTTACCAGCAGGTGTAAGTAACAGGAATGATGATGAACATAACTATCCTTTTTCTTCCATAAAGTATTACCTCAAGTCTGTGGCACTGTCTGCTCTAGAGCAGCATACTCGTTTTTTGCATGGATGAGGCAGGTATATGCCTTTTATTACTGAGACTGCGCTTAGCAGTGCAGTTGGGAATAATTAAACACAGCTCACAGCAACATCTTTGCTCATGACACAGTGATTCAACACTTCATGTTTCTGAGCAAGGGATAGGGCTGCAGCCATCCCATAATTGCAGTCAGCCTCATATACAATGAGCGTTTTCTGCTTGGGTCACATGCTTTGCCCATCCTCTGCACTTGCACTCTCTTAGGTAAACTATAGCAAGTTAACTTACATAGGAGTTACACCCTGGAGATAGCAGTCACATAGCATCATTCATTAAAACAAAACAAACAAATCTACATAGTCTCTGCTGCTTTTCATTTTGAAATAAGAAAATGATCTTGGCACAGGGCATTTCCTGGGGATTAATGACTGGCTGGGGTTAATGGCCCTTGGCTGCGCTGTGGGCTGTCAACTCCTCCCTGCTGGTCATTAATCTGCAGGAAATGCCCTGTGCCAAGATCATTATTGTTGTATTTGGGTTCTTTGAGAGCTGAATTCAGGAACCCGCACTGCTCTAATGTGTGAGAGCCTGCTGGGTTTTCTTACGTTTAGGCCTTGCATGTTGTTTTTTTTTTTTCCTGAGCTTATCTGGTTTCCAAACGTTTCACTTAATGGAAAGTGACTGTAATGCTTCAGGTCCTTTAAAAATATTTCACTGAGCAGCAACCAAGGTAATGCTGAACTTTGTGGTGAAAATAAAAGTTCTGTGTAGCAAACAGTTTTGGAAAGAATATATACTTGCGGGTAGTCTGTGTTTTTTAGCATAGCCTAGAGAAACAAGTGCTGCGTTGAACTTGGCATGGGAACTTGAAGACGGTCCTGACAGGCGGGGCGCCTGGGCTTTCGGTAGGATTGCAGGACTCATGGTCTGCATAAGCTGTGGAAAAACTACTTCAAGAGAAGATGGTTCTCACTTTAAAGATATTTTTGCTTTCTTGGAAAATGAAGGGTGAGAAGAGATGCACTAATTTCCCCCCCTACTACCTGCCTGACAGTGATCAAGAAGTAGGGTTTCTGTTCATTCTCCCCATGCGATTTCAACATCGAAATGTACAACTACTTTTTTTTTAATAGATTCTGCCTAGTAAGTTCATGAAGCTTTGTTATGGAAATTTGTGACTACTGTCACATTTCTTTATTAAAAACAAAACCCAAACCTACATCCCACCTCAACTACCATTCTTCTACTTATTAAGAAACTATTTGATTGTACTAGATCATAATTAGAAGTAAGGCTATAAGGAAGTGGAGCTCATAAGGCAAGTAGTAAATGTGGTGTTGAGGAACTCAAATGGTGATAAAATTGGTGTGGTACATACTTCTAATATTCCTGAATGACGTTTATGAATTAATGATTTCACTGAGAAGAATAAAAAGCAATGTTGTACCCTTACTTTTTTTCTTCTTAGATGCTTTTTCCTTGCTCCGTTCTTTCTCTGCTCTTTCCTTCAGAAGCTTTGCAGACAGGCAGCCTGTGCTGTCCTCTTCCCAGTTCTCAGATGTATCACGCTGTGAAGCTGCTTTGGGTCAACAGGAAACCTTCCTAACGTGCATTTCAGATCTTGAAAATGCCACAGTGTGCATGAGATTTGAAGATAGCAGCAAGCTTAGTAGAGACTGTCACAACTGTGTAGACCTTTTGATGGATTTAGTTAGGATTTCAGCAAAGAGAGGGAGAGATGTTTTATGAGAAGAAAAGGTCCTGGATCAGGTCTATGTACAAACTTTTATAGATCTTCAGATTCAGTGTGGGGTTTGGATTTTTTTGGGATGAAAGTATATTCACAACCCAGTCCTTGTGCCTACAAGTCAAGGCTTATTCCCTTTATTGTAGAGGAAACACTCTGAAGTTGTTCCCTGTAGTAGTGATTATGAACTCTCAGTCTGAAATTTTACCTAGAAAATATGATATGACAAGAAATAAGGCTTACTAATAACATGTTATAAGTAAACAATACTATTATAGCTACTTAGGTTGTGTTTTTATTCCAGAAGGAATGATAGTTCCTACTCCGTTGCTAAGCCTGTAACAAGAAGACAGCCTGCCATGTTACTAGGTTGTCACGTGCTTTTTAAAAATAGATGTTCTGCCACTTACCGGTGAACATCATTTGAATATCTGAGACGATGTAGGTAAGTCAGAAAGTTGATATTGTTGTCGATGCACCCGAGAGACTCCCTTTGCAAAAGCAAAATACAGTGAGTAGTAGCAGTGCGAAATGACAGGGTTGCCTTTTGTTTGCCTAATCTAGGAAGATGTAAAGGAAGGGGGAAATTTTTTTTGCTTGTAAGGAAACCTTGCCCAAATTCCACAAGATCTTTTTTCTGCGGCTAATCTGGTAAAGTCATCTTTTATTCCTCTCATTCTATAAACTTTATGTAGAAGGTACCTGGTCTGTGCTGCAGCCTTTTGGGTTGGTAGGCATCAATTTTCTTTCCAAAGCTTTGCTCACTTTCTTCTAAAGACTGGTTTGGGTTTTTTGGGTGGGTTGGTTTCTTCTTTCCTTTGGAGGGAAGGAGGGCGAAATGGGTCCTGGGGGAAGGGCAGTAGGCCGGGAGAAATGGATTTCCCAGCCTGTTTGTCCTTTTCACCCAGCTCCTAATGACTGCCGGGAATGGGTCCCTGGTACCAAGCAGCGGGGAATCCCCTTTAGGCTCTATTGACCTTGGTAAGGGCAGGGAGGGTAGTTGCATTTCTGTACATGAAGCCTGGTATGTGGCAGCGTATGTGTGTACTTGTATATGTGTAACTAATTTCCTGAAGTACAGACAATAATAAATCAGGCTCTGCATCCTTATTTGTTGGGAGTTGTATTCATAACATACTGTGATAAGTCTACTTTTTGTCAAATGTAACTTTCAGATACTGTTTGTGGTGTTGGAGATGCCTAAATATTTTACTTTGTTAGTTGCTGGATGTGAAAAAAGGTATTTGTCTCTTGTTACTTGTGTGCTCTTACAATCACTGGATTTGCAAATGGTTAACCAGCTAATGGTTATTTTGTAGTCTGCAACATAAACAAGGCTGTAGAGTTCAGTATGTTATTTATCTTGGGTAGGGGTTGGTGCTGTCTGTAAAGAAACCTGTCAGAAATTGAGTAAATATTAATTAAAAAATGTGGGTTGCAGATAACATTTCAATTAAAATTTTAAATGGAGAGTTCTAAAGCTGTTTGGCTGGTGCTAGAGCTGTCAGAATCATAACGAAGCTGAGTTAGTTAAGATTTTCTGATGGATGCAGCAGAATGCCAGTATTTGATGGTTATATACCGTACTAGTTTGACCTACTGTGGCTTTGTATCTGTTTTCAGAAATCATACAAATTTTATCTTACTGTAATGTTTTTCTGAGTGTTTACAGAGCAGTACATGTACTCCAATTCTAAAGTCAGAGCATGACGAGCTATGGAAGCAGGATGATGCTCATGTTTTATCTATTGCATGCAGTATTAATCCATTCCAAGGAAAGATGATTTCATTAGTTATTATCTTTGACTGCAAAAATTAATAGGTAGTTCTGTATGTTTCTTAGCTAAATTTTAGCTACTACTTTTCTTTGCTTCTCATTTTCTACCTGCCAAATATTTGAATGTGTTATCCCGATAGAGATGGAGGCTGTGATACCGGCTTATTAACTGTAGAAAAATAAGTAACTGTCAGTAACACTTTAAAAACTTGTTAGCCAGATACTTGTCTATATGTGCTGCTTTGTTTTGTTGGCTTCAGCAGAAATTTATCATTCTCTTTGAAATGTGGAACATCTTAGAGGAAAGAAAGACTCTTAGCATTTGCAAACCCCATGATACTGGGAGAACTCAGTTTGCAATCATAAGGAGAAGCAGTCATGCCCAAGAGACATCACTACTGGACTAAGAAAAATGTTTGCCAATCAGCAATATATAATGAATAATGAACAATATTTGTCATTTTCCCCGAAAGTGGGGCATTGCAATGCAAATGGTACAGCTGTTATTCTTTAATTGCAGCTGGATTAATAAAATGTCATTTTTACAGCCCATTTGCAATATACCACTGGGGAAAACGTTTTATTACCACTTTGGGTGTCTTTTAGTTAATAAATTTGTGCCTTTTGAGCATAAGTATTTGGCTTAAAATCCCAGATACAAATTTATTAAAAATTGTAATAGTTCCTGGAGACCATAAAATGAAATGGAGTGCACAAAATGTGCATTTCCAGTGCCCGAGTTTAAAACAATTTTTTGTACTTGACTAATTTCAATGTTTCCAACACTAGAAAGTATTGCATTTAAATAATTACTAAATATTTAACCAACCAGACATATAGCATAATTATCAAGAGATGATTTATATTTGTTAGTAATTAAAGATTCAGAATGGCACTGAGAGGATGTGGCCATATCTAATTTTTAAAACTCGCACAATGTTTGTGCAAAGTGGTGGCACTGCAGGGAAGCAGAACTAAATTTGAAGTCAGAAACTAGAGCAGGGCAGTAGTTAAATGATCTGATTTACAGGGTCACCTGGTCAAAAACAGTTGAGTAAGTCTTTTAAGGAGAACTTGGGTCTTACTGCTGGTTGAATGGAATCTCCCATTGAAGTTGGGGCTGAATCAGCTGTTGGCTGATTTCCCTTTCCTTATCACAGGTAAACTTTCTGAGCAACTGTCAGAGATGCAAACCTACTGCTGGACAAAAATGCTTCCCAACAAACTCCATCAGAGAACCAGGTAATTTCACAGTTATCTATGAAAAGAAGTGCTGCTCAAGATGCTGCTTTCCACATCCATATTCTTAGATCTTGTTAGATCTTAGATCTGTATTAAGCCATTATTCCCATCCAGTTACTATGAAATACAATGAAACTAATTGCTTAATTTTGAGATGAGATCCTTGCTTCTACTTTGATATTTTTCAAGTTTTAAGACAGTTGGTATATAAAGGTGAAAAAGGGGAACCACAGTGCAGATGTTGCTCATTGATGCTCTAAACCAGGTAGGTAGTAGCTAGCTATTTTCCCTTCCTGCTCCTGCTGTTATCTGCACAGTCCATCTGAGTAGATGTGAGTGGTGGTATTTTAGGCTTACAAAAGTTGAAGAAACTCTCCTAGAACTCGGACAAGATTTGTTGACTTTAACGTGCTTAGTTAAAACATAGTACCTGGTGGTTCAGGTCTTGTTCCTTTTACAGCATGGTATTAAAGTCAGTTGGTTAATTTGACCAAATATTGCTAGAATGAAACAAAACAAAAAACCCAGTTCTACTGCCATTTGAAGGGAGCTTACTAAAAATGTGCTCACTGTCCTTTGTGAAGGGGAAAAAAAAATATGTTTTGGCAAACAAGTTTCCCAGAACCCTTAATCCAAACCCTGTCAGCTTTGGGGGAAGGCTGAAGAGGCAACAGCCTAGGAAAGATGATACTCTCTGTTCAGAGAAACTCAGTTTCAGTATTAATTTTTTTTGCCAAAAATTTGATTCTATTCCTCGTTATAGTAGTGCTTATGAAGGTAAGTGTTTGCAGCAACCAGTCCCACTTTATGAAATGTGCACTGTAATCTTGCAGCCAGTATCTAGCACTGGTACATAATTACAAGCAAGTAACTCTACCTTTTATTAAGTGACAGTATTTTTCATGGTTATCTTAGTGACACGGAAAACCAGTTTTGCTATGGTGTTTACCAGTAGTTTTACTCTAGTGGCTAGCCGTATTTTAGATTGAATTCATTTCTGTTATTCTTTCATCCTTTTGAGATTTTACTCTGAAAATTGAAATTGGTCTGTGCGAAGGGAATCATCTCCCAGCTTTAGTTCATTCCGGTCTTACTCAAAATAAGTCACAGGACCGGATTAATGCAGCCCTTTTATGGATGAGTGTACAATTTAGAACAAGACTAAGATGAGAAAAGAGAAACTCAGAGCTTGCTCTGAGCAAACACTAAATGTAATGTGTCTTTGTTACTCTCTGATAAACCCTCTTATCTCTGAGCATTGTGTGGAAGGGAGGGATAAAAGATGAACCTAGCCCTCAGTTCAAGCGAAATTTGCTTAAAGGTGAGAGCAGAGTAAGAGGGACTATGTTAAACTTGAACTACAGTTACTGCATCTGTGTCAGGGTTTGAAGATCATACATTGCACAAAGCTTCTATAGAAGAGCAGTCTGGCTATAGTCCTGCTTTTTTGTTCTTATATTCCTTTCTGCATGGTGAGTGAACTTGACTGAGTTACTTTACATGTGATGATTGTACTTGTGGGAAAAGACAATTAAAATTTTTCTTTTTTTAAGTCTTTAAGGAACTTGAGCTTGAAAACACAAAATGAGCAACAGATATGAACTTGCTGTACCTCTTGCCACACAAAGAATTTCTTCTGAATTTAGATTTGAAAGAGTCAGAAAGAAGCAAAGAATGATCTAACCTTGAGACAATAACCTGTGTCATGTACTGTCAGTAAAACAAGATCTGTCTTGTATGGGCACTCATTATTACACCTTGACCATGGGAATCATGGCTGAAACCAGGCTTTCTATTAGACAGCTGGACATGTGACTTGCTAGGTACTCAACACAAAATCCATAATGTTTGATTTTTAATCAGATGCAGCAGTACAGACAGATGCATGCTGTTTGTATTCAGTAATATGCCAGTGGAAATGTTGCTGAAGGATCTCCTGTGAATTAATTTTTCTTTGTAATTAAATGTCTGAAAACTTGAGTGGGGGAGTTAGGAGAAATACTTCATGAGTATTGCGTCACCTGGAGAAGGTTAAAATGTAGAAAGTCTATTAGGCTGCTAATTCATGTTTGTGCCTTCTGAAAATTTTTCCTTTTCCCATCTCTTTATTTTCACAGACACATTAAGATTGGGGGTACTGATCTAAAGCACAGTAATCATTTGGATTTGCTTGTGGGGTTAGCAGTCAGATTTGTATTTATTTATTATTTTGAGGCACTAAGGAAATTGACTGTGAGCATTTATATTAAGTATTGTTCTGTCACCACATTTTTCGGTGTGTTCACTGCTATGGTATTATACACCCTTTGTGAATACAAAGATGCTTATGAAACGTTAAGGCTGACTGTATTTAATTTCACGTCAAGAAGGACTCCCTACCATAGTGTTCAGCTGAGCCATTGTGAATAACCCTTAGTCTTGAATACTGGCATAAAGAGCTTTTCTTTTGTGTGTGATGTGAGTGTTTTTGTGGATTTAAAGCCTTTTTTGTTGTGTATTTTAAAATGCAAAAACAACTGGGCTTTCAGCTGTGCAGAAGTGGCAGGGCAGTTTTGCTTTGCTGCTCCTTGGGCCTGCTAAAGTGGCATGTGAAAATCTTGATTGTGTGATTCAGTTTGGGGGGGGTGCCTATCTATGGACCTAAACAGTTCATGAATTTTTTTAATTTATGTACATCCAAAATAAGTATATATGTTTAGTACAAAAGCATGTGCCCAACTTTCGTCATTGAGCTTTCTTATTAATTTCTTGTGTCATGGTCAATGTTGGACTATATGTGAACAAGATTTCCATAATATCCTTTTAATATTAATAATGTTTTGTAATAGTAAAGCCAACAGGAAGATCAAATTCAGGAAACAATTTGGCCACAATTAAATGGGAGGCAAAAGTACAATTCTGACTATTAAATTGGATTCTTGTTTAAAACACATGTGGTAGAAGGATATGGCGGTCTTCAGGAAGCATAAAATGCAGTTAACCAGCACCAGTATTTAGTCACTTGCTAATACTGTATGTGATTTCTAATTACTTCTGTAGTTTGTCATTGTTTAACACAATCAAATCTAATTGGCCAGAAAATTTTTCTTGGATCGTCCTAGCCTGACTATGTTTTTTACTGTTATTGTTCCAGCTTCTTTTTCATCACCCCAACCTTTACTGCTTCATTAAGTCTTAAATTAGACTTTGACAATCAGTCTATTTTATTAGAATTATCAAAAGAAAGAAATATACATGGCAAAGTTGAAGGGTAGGCTCCAGTATCATATATTATTTTGTGCTTAGCAGTTCCTTGAGAGGTATCAAAGGCAGGGATCCTTTATTTGTAATTAAATACTCCTCACTTTAAAATCATGACTAATAAATGTCAAGTGCAAGAAGAGGCACTATTATTCAGTGGAAGTCCTTGGATATGTTTTAGGGTGAAAACGTGTAGGCATGAAAGTTGTTAGGTTTTGAAATGTTATAGGGTTGCTTTCATTACAAAATCCTAAAGTTAACCACTTCAGATAAAGCTCAAAAATCATTGAAACATTTGGGGAGCTCTTCTTACCCTACAGGAAGCTCTTGACATTTGTGGTAATTAAAAGTGAAGGTATCTATTAAATACTTAAGTTGTTCAAATAAACACCAAACTGGCGTGCAACTGTAAGAGTTGTATATATCTTAAATAGAGCTGGTCAAAACTATTCAGTGAAACTATTTTGTGGGTTTGGAGGTGGTTGGGGTTTTATGTTTTAATGAGACTCATAACCTTTGAGGAAACATTGACCTAAATGCTTTGGAGCCACCTGGAATGAGGTTTGTTCTTCAGAAACGTTCTTGTGATTGGCAGATCCAGCTTGGTTGTTGCAGAGCAAGGATTTACTGTCCCTTCTCCCTCCCTTGCTCTCATGTCTGTGTCTTACTGTCTCTTTTGAGGTAGGTGCTCTATGCCCTGTGTGGTTGGTTGGGTGCTTTGTTTGTTTTTAATGAAGAATAGGAAGAGACACCCCATTTTCATTCACTTGTCAAACCCCTGCATTTTGTTGTGATGTAGAGCCTCATTTCTCCAGTGTCCCAGCTGCTTGTCCTGAATCCTGACTTACCAGCATTAACTCAAGTAGTAGGATTCAATTCTCTGAAGATATAATTGTGTTTAGGGCCAAATTTTGAAATGTTACTTTCCTATTGGGCATTATTGGCAAAATGTTGTTAGTACCATTTTAAGGGCTGCAAGGAATTAGGTCGAATCTGTAGAGGAAAATGGTATTGTTACCACTTATTTGACTGTAAGTCTGTTTGACTAAAAGTTGCAGAATACATCCAAGACATGCTTCCTATTCTGTTTATTATTATTGTAACGTTTGGGTGCTTTCCTGCCATGTAGTGAGATAATCTCTCAGATTTTTTTTCCTGCTTTTTTTTTTGCCCCTCTTGCAGGAAAAAGTGTGTGGATTTTGATTTATGTAACAATTAAGGATGCATCAAAAATATATCTGGTTGAACTAATGTGGAGCAGATACTTTAACGATTGTGTTATATCATAATAGCACTGTAATTGAAGCACTGCAATAGAAATAGCATTGTAATTGGAAAGGCATTTTCTTTCCAGTGATGAAACACTCTCCTACAAAATGCTGAAGTCTCTTCTCAGTTTGTAGATTTTTTTTTTTTTTCGTATTGGACAGTTATTTGATGGTGATGGAAACAACCAGATTGGTTAGCAGAGGAAGCTATGGCGCTTTATTTTAATCATAATTTCTTAAAAAAAAAAAAAGACCAAGCACAAAAAAACCTCCAAAACCAAACAAACAAAATCCCCAACCACCTCCCCCTCAAAACAAACTCACAAAACCCCAAAACTCAAACAAAACAAACCACACAACCTTGCCTCCCCACCCCCGCTGCCCTTTTTGGTTACTATTTTAATTTAACTTAGTTACTTCACAGGATGTTACGGAAAGCTGTTTTCAATGCATTTCATAAGAGATTTTGTAGCATTTGATTTTCAAAATTGATAAATATGGCATGCTCCTTCCTGCATTTGTAAATGCAAGTCTATTCCATGTACTTTTCCATGCATTCACTTTTTTATATTTAGTTTTCCATATGTGCCCTGGAGAAAAGTATGCAATCCACTCTGAGGTAAACTGGATTTCAGTATAGTCTGTTTCAAATGAAATGAAATTGTTTATTAGTTTTGCAGTTCTGGAGAGCAGAGGCGCCCTTGGGTTTTTTATTGAGCTGATGAGGGATATGTTAGCCTATACATCCAGAGAGGACTGATGCTAATTGGGCTTTTCACTTTGATAAAGTCCTTGGTTTCAATGATGATACACAGGTCAGCCACATCTTTTAATTAAAAAACAAATAAAAATTAAAATCCTATGCTGGAATTACCTAACTGTTGAGCAGTTTATATATGCAAGTATGCTCTCTTGTGGTAAGCCATTTTATTGAATCCTCCACCAGTTCTAAATTATGACAAATTTTAGTGAAAACTGTCATTATTCTAATCTTTTTTTCTTTCATCCTGCCACGTATTTTAGCAGAGTTTGCAGTGTGATACAGTGGTAGAGCTCTGGATGTGGTACGTGCGACTGCATCTATTTTTGGTTCAGTACAGTGAGTGATATTCAGCGCTGAAGCAACACCTGACTTTTCTGGTAGCATCCAGCTTGCTGTGGAATAAAGCGCTGTTTGAGTAACAGTGATTATGTGATTTAGGGCAAGATACTTGTATAGCCTCTGAACATCTGGCAGTAGAGGAGGAGAGGTTCTCATTCTGAAGCTTCTTTATCAACTTTTAGTAACAGCATGATTTATGCTTGTTACGACAGCTAAGACACTGATTAACTAAACCTCTGAGACTCAGAAGTTTAGTCACTCTAGACTTTTCCAATAATCAATAGGAAAAAAAGGCAAAACAACCTAGACTTTTCTCTGATGTAGGTACTGCTGGGTGGCCTGAGCTACAAAGGTGTATTCCTTTGCTCAGCGCTGCAATAGTACTATCTCCAGTATACATACAAATTCAAGAAGCCTATAACCAAATATATTTCAGTTATGTCCTCTTGAAAAAATCAGGGAGAGTGTTTTAATCTTCTCGATTAGCCTAACATCCAGGAAGTATAATTTAATAAATATCTAAGATACCTGTAATCCTCTAAATATTTCTCATATTACAGCTGAGATTTCTCCCCAGATTGTTTACCTACTGAATAATTTACATATAAATCTCCTTGGTGTTTTGCCTGGAGCTGAGGATAGCCAAATGTCAGTAAAAACATGAGGTTATGTTCAAGTGATCTCAATCATGCAACTCCATGTATATACTTCAAGGGAAGTAAGTTCCTAAAGAAGGATTTCAGAGAATATTTTTTGAAGACCGTGAAATTCTGCAGTCAAAGCCACAAACACTTGGCACTCGTTGTGTAAATACAACTGCCATTGACTCTGGAAGCTTTGGCAGCCTGGCAACTCAAAGATCGTACTCCTGTGGTCACAGAGATGTTTTGATGTGTGCTGTTGTGCATGAACGTTTAATGTCAAAACAATCAATTATTCAGCAGGTGTGGGCAACAGCAGAATGATCTCATTGGCACAGAAGTTGGATAATGCGTAGAAGAGTAGGAGATGGATGGGATGAGAGCATGCTGGAGTAACACCTTGCATTTGCTGGAGCTTAATTTAGTTGAGGAGATGAAGAGCATTTTTAAAAGAACTTTTTGGTGCATACAAGTTGTTTCCTTTGTTATTCTTTAATTGCAGATATGTTTTTGTTAATGAGAACTGAAAAGTGCCATCGTGTCTTGCAGTTTTCTTCCATTTTTACGTAACCTGAAAGAAACAGCGAGTTTAAAAGGTTCAGCAGGAGACATGTTGACTCAGCTCCTCATGAGAGTTTAATAGGACCCTGAGCAGAAACCTGTGCTTGAAGCTTAATATAAATATTTTATGGAGAAATTGAGTAATATTTAAGGGACAGAAGTTGTTTAAGCAGCATCAGCAGTTTCAATCTGTAGACGGCAGGCAATAAATTACGCTGTTTGCTGTGATAACTTTGTATGTCAGTGTCACGTATGAATCTAGAGTTTTAGGATGATGCTGTATTACTGTACATTCTTACACAAGCATATGCTAGTGATGCAGTTTTAGTGCATGTTATTACACATAACATTCCTGTGCAGTCTGTTTTACCTGTAGCACATGAGTATTTTCAGTTGAAGACTGTTTCCATGGGACTGGTTGCTGTGCTTGGTAGTCATGTCTCTCCTGTAGTGGATTTCAACTTCGAAGTTGTTTTTTTTTTCTACTGTCTTTCACACTTCTTTCTCTTCCGTGTCCTCATCCACCCTCCTCTTCCTCCTCCAATACTTAAAAATCCCAGGAGTTTCAAAACAAAGACATGTTTTCATTTGACGTTTCCGTTATCAGCTACTCAAGTCAGAAATACTTCATCCATCTTTGATATTGATTCAACTTTCTGTAGTGTGTATTAAATGTGTATTAAATATAAGATGGTACACTTTTTTTCTTCTTGTTCAATATGGTCTCTTGAAGCTTTCATTTGACTGCTTTCGTGTTGGATCAGATTTTCTGTCTCTTCTTTCTCACCAGAGAGTACTGACAAGATAAATACAGAACAAGGCGGCGGCAGCAGCAGCTTCCATTTTACCCCCAATGACATCAGTTTAGGACACAGGATGATGCATGGATTAATAATAATATCAGTGTTTGAAATTTGTAGCTGTTCAGTGCTTGACTTTGCAATATTAATGCATTTTTGTTGTTGTTCAATTTTCTAGGCAGGCTGAATAATTGTAAGCAATCATGCGATACAGAATCATGGTAGTGCCCACAGACCTGACAAGCATCTAGCAGCGTGCCTGGAAGCTACAGATCTGTAAACAAGACCCTTCATGTTATCTTTGAGAGAGCAAGACCACAGTAGTTTATCATGCCAATGTTAGATAAGGATGAGGGATGCACAGCTTGTTAATGTGGTTCACATATGCTTCCAGATGAGCAGAAGAAATTTATGGTTTCAAGTATGTTAGGATCTGCAGTAAGATTTTTGGCACAACATTGTTGACCATGAGTCTCACTGCTCTGTGTCCATTCCTGCTCTCTTCTTTGGCATATCCATGTTTTCTCTGTCTCTTCTCCCCAACCCTTCTTGTCCCAGTCTGCTTTTGCTGCGCTATGGACTCCATTTCCCTAAAAGCAGACAGGTTATAGTAAGATTTCATGTTTGTTATTGGTGAATTAATGAAATCACCTTTCAGAAACCTGTAGAAACATCTGCTTTTGGATTGAGAAATTCAGAATTTTAACCCACAGAATGAATATCTAGCAGGTCTAGGTGTGTGGAACCGGATGCCATGCAGTGATAAGTTCAACAATCCAACATATAGGCAGTACTATCTGGTATGACTGTTAGCCATGTAAGCTATGTGAAAACAACTTTCCCCATTCTTTTACATTTTGTCTTGTTGACAGTTCTTCTTTTAGTGTCCAGTGCTCAAACTCATTTGCTTTGTCATTTTTATTATTTTTCTGGTACAATTATGAGCCTGTTTATAATGCACGTTCTTCTGTGTCTAGAAGAATAAAGAGGATGGAGGGGTTGCTCCTAACAAACTCCTTACTTTAATAGGTTAATGTATGGATTAATAGTAAGGATCATTAACTTTGGGCAGAAGGAGAATCGTATGGGAGTTGTATTGGTGTTGCAATTGAAAATATTTTAAGACCTGAAGACCTATTTTAAATGAGTGATATTTTATCTTTTATCTACATACTTATTTTTGCCCTTCAAAAGATGGGAAGAATTGGGTATCTTCCTTTTTCCATAATGAATAAAGTTATTTCTGTGTTGGAAATAGAGCCAGTCACCAAAGCTGGAGACAGTTTTTCCTCTAAGTGGGTGATTTCAAATAATTAATTCAGTCATACGCAGAATACTCCTGTTCTGAAAAGTGTTCTAATTTTTGTAGGTCTGCTGGCGAGCTTTTCTGTATATGAACCTTGAAACAAATTTCAAAGGTATCAATTTTCATTGCCACATTTATCAGTTTGGCAGCAGTTCATTCTGAGCTTGATGCTAAACATGATTATTGTAAGTTATTAACTATGCTTACTGTAAATAACACAAATCTGCTCAGCTCTGCTAGCAAAGTAGTAGGCTCACAGGGTGGTGCTGGAACATATATTTGTGACATATGCTACTGTTCAGAAATTATCTTTATTTTCATATTTTCATGAAAAAGAATACTATTTGGTGAAGAGGGAAATTTTAAGCAGTTATTCCTATCTTGTGAAGAAAACTATTGAGCATCTGGAGTGCCTAATATTTACTTTTTATCTTTCAAAAAGGAACAGTTTCTGTTCTCTGATCCTTAAAATCAAGCCCTCAGCTGAAAAACATGTAGAAATAGCTGGTTACTCTTGGTATTTAAAGTAACATTTAATCTCTCCCACTGGAGTCTGGCACCTTTTGCATTTGGTTATGGCACGCACATAACCCGGTCTCCCAACCCGTCCTCAGTCACAAAATGCTTACAACAAAACGTAACGGCAGTGAGTATAGCTGGAGGAGCAGAAGGTAACGGTGAGGTAGCTGTGCCTGGCACAGCGAACAGGAGTCACAGCTGCTTATCTATTGTCAAGTCTTTATTGGGCACTGCAGCTGAAATGGGGTCTTTTTTGGGGCAAACTTCCACGCAGTTGTGTGGCTCCGTTCCTGTGCATTAACTAGCTTTGGAGAAGTGATGGGGTGAGGCAGAGGCACATGCTGGTTGGAAGGTGGTACATGAAAATCAACAAATTTATAGCGTGTCCCCCTGAGGTGGGAAAGCTATGTGCAGATGTGTCAGCAGCAGAGCCATACCTGCTGGATGGAGTTGTAAATGTGAGTACAGTTCTAGAGATCTCCTGAAAACGGGGAGTGGGGTAAAAAAGAGATAGTTTGTGATCCCATTAGAAAAAGCCAAGGCTTGAACTTTAGTAGACACAAAGAAAAATCTTAATAGGAGGGAGGAAGAAGAGGAGAGATGCCACACGTGCCCTACCTGAGGGGAAGGTCTTGAATCATGGCTCAAGCTGTACTGTGCAGCAGAGACCCGGCCGTGGGACTGCAGGAAACCAGCTTGCATTGCTTGCTCGATGTGTCTGCGGAAGGTTAAATCACACGTGCGGTGCATGTTAGTGGCCCCTGGAGATTTCTGTATTGATCTGTTTCTTAATAATGCATAATAGGCAATCAGAGCTTTCCTGATCTTTTCACAGACATATTATCAGCAAGTCTTAAATCACAGTGCTGCTGGTGGTTGTGTCTGACCTGTCCTCCACCAACACTGGAGTAACTTTTATTTCCACTGGGATTACTCCTGACTTACCTAGTGGAGACTCAAGCTCTGTGTTTGGAAAGATAAGTCACCTTTCCATGGCCTTTCAATGGGGCAAGATAATGTATCTACATTTTGTTAAAATTTTTGTTTCAAAATAAAATCAGTACAAGTCTTAAATTTATGGGTTTGGTTGTTTTTTTTTTTCCTGCGTGAACAAAAACGTTGGTTTTGCATTATTAGAGTTGTATGTTCTGCCCTGTCTCATCTTTGCTCTCATTTATAAATCTCTTTTGTGGAATGGTTTAGGATGGAAGTTTTATTTTGGATGCTGAACTAAGCAGGACTTTGCAATTCTGATGTCACCTCTGTTCCACCTATTAGAACATTGATTTCTAGTAACGTATGCTCTTAAATCAATATGATCTTTATTGGTACTTGCTGGTGACATAGTTAAGTCTGGCAGCAGCTAACTGGGAGCTTACATTACAGTAGTGCAATGTGTTTAATTAGAAACCAAGCAAATGAGATTTCAGAATTAGTTGTTGCTGTTTGACACCATGTGCAGTACTTGTCTCCTGGACTACAGGAATTCATAGTTGCTGCTGTAAAATAGGTATTTTACCCTTTACCTTGAGAGTATGTAATTGATAGTGTAGGCTACTGGAAATTTGTGTAATTGCGTTACTATCGGTATTGTGTGTAAGTATTCATTGTGCAATGTGCAAACAGGTTATTAGTTATGTGATTTTGTATTTAACATCAGAAGTTAATTGGACTGTTAAAATAATGGAACAGCAACAATAGCACAAAATTTGGCTTGTAGCACTAATGTAAGTTTTGCTGTCGATATCAACTCCTGGCTATTCCTTTTTTGTTTCTGTGGTTTGTTGTGTTTTTTTTCTAGTAAAGGCCTAGTTAGCCATGGCTTTTCCTTATGTTGGTTCTTTTGTAATAAGAAAAAAGAAAAAGCCATTGGGTAGAAAACTCATTAAATTTTCTCAGGAAGTAGGAGAATTGCAGGCTATTTTGGATATTTTGAGTGAAATGTTTAATGTATTATTTATATCTCGCATAATAAATGTGCTGACCAATAGTAAGTCAGCAAAAACAGTGTGGCTGAACTGTTCAAAATGAATCAGCTCCTATTTTTCCACTAATCTTGGACAGATGTAGGCTGCTAGTGCTATAGTTCACCAGGTGGGTATCCCCTTGCCAGGGTTGTCCAAGGAAGGTGAAAACCAGAAGATGCCAATGGATTGAAGCTGAGCCGTCCAGGGCGCTTGTCTGGGCAGGAGGAAGGATAGATCTGAGATGCAGGTCCCACATCCATGGCATGTCCTAACCACAGAACTGCAGGCAGGATCAGGTGGGAATCACTAATCTTCTCTCCTGTTCAGTCAGGGGCTACTGGTGCCATGTAGTGACGAAGTGGAGCGTGACCCCTACCATATAGGGGCTGTCTCTTCAGAGGAGTGCTTCGCTGGTTGTGATGAAAGCAGGGAAGAGGAGGCCCTTCTCCCTGCCCATCCCCTTTGTGAAAACATGGGATGACTTAAATGCGGTGTCTTCTGAAGGATCAGATGAGATAGTGCAATTTGGGGCTGGGCAGAAATTCCTAACAATTCAGGATAAGCTAACTTGAATGCAGTCTTGTTTCATTAGCACACAGCTCTGAGTTACTGTAGTATGTGTAACGTGCCTGAATGAGCTCATCGATTACTACTTTGTCTGTCTCTACACCATAAAACATTTTACTGTATAAAAATGTATTGAAAGTTGTCTCCACGCTCTTTGTCAGCACTGAGACTGAGTCACCTTTTCCTGGACTCACAAGCCCTCTAGGATTCCCTGGACACAGGGGAAGGTTTTAAACTTGCCGAGTGCCCAAAGTCATCTTTGCCCGTATAGAGCCCCTGCAACTGCTGCTGAAGCCCCTGAGCTCTGCATGTCCCAGTGGGGGCAAAGCTAGAGGATCCAGATTGTAGATTTTGTAATGATGAGTATGTGTAAAACTCCAGCTCAGCCTTTGCCAGTGAGCCAAGAGTTGTTTTCATTTTTAAAAATTGGCTGGCCGTTTGGGGCAAGATGGAGAGGTATGGTCTAGTTTTTGCATTCTCCTTACTTAAAAAAAACCCCTGGGCACCCAGTATGGTACATTTCTGTTGGAATTATGTATTTTTTATTGCCAATTTATGAACTCTGTTGATATAAGGAATTTAATAAAAATGCTGACAGACGATTATCTATAGTTGTGCTATAATAAACTATTTTGGTGAGGTTTATAACTTAGCAGTTGTGAAATACAAGAAATTATTAGATGAAAATAGTTGTAAAGTCTGGAAATTGACTTTTTGCTATTTTTTATGATTTAATCTATTTAGAGAGAGAGACATACCTTCTTTTCACAACTGGAGTGAATCTTGATGAGAATACAAGTAAAAACATAATAAATATCTGACTTTTTTGTTTGCTAAAGGAGAAAATACAAGCCATTTTGAAGATGAACCTGTTGTCTGTGTTCTATCACAGAGAAATCTGCCTTTCCTCTCATTTACTTTATTTATTGTGTCTGAATATGCTGAGTGTATGAACCTTGCTTCTTAAAGTAGATAACCTTAAAGATAAAATAAGGTGTGTGTGCACTCTAAACCTGATAAACTGATACTACTATCTTGATAGAATTTCAGAGGACATGAAAGACATATTCCAAAACTTGTTAAAATTGGCAGAAATTGTGCAAACTTCAGTGCATTTTGGATCAGGCTGGCAGTGAAATGTATCACTGAGTATATCACTGCCAAGGTATTTTGTTCTCCTTCAGAGTATTATCCCACCTTGGTCATCTTGTGTTACACACCCCAGTCTTGCTGCTGTACTTGCTGCTTTGAAATAATGCAGTGGGCCTTATTCTCAGTTTGGGGCGCTCTAAACCAGCAAATATTTCCTTTATCTTGGTAACAAAGGCTGGACTGTGGCTTTAACATTGACAAGAAGCACTTGGAGACAGTGACTGACCTTTTGAAATTGGTAAAGAGCTGCCCCAGGGAATCCCGTTAGGAGCAGGGAAGGTAGATAACAGCTTCTTCCACCCAAAAAAAGGCAGTATTCTGCTGCTTGTTATTATGAGACTTAGTAACTAAACCCAGGTTCCTTGGCCTTCTCTTTCAATTCAAAGCAGCCAGCTTTGTTCTTTAAGTGGTAGATATTTAGTTATTTTTCTCTGCATATTTAAAGGCAAACTCTTAGAGCTCTTCTCTCAAAGGCAAAGCATAATGCCAACACAGGTTCCCTGTTTCTCTCCATGTAGTGACTTGTGCTGGCTATTCCTTCTTCCAGTCCTTTGCTGAGGACCAGAGATGCAGAGTGGATCAATCAGGTGCTACAAGGGTTGGTGGTAGCACTGGAATTGCATGTCAATCCTCAGCTGCAGCCTGGCGCTAGCTGGAACAGTGTATCTATCAAATGGCATGTGCTGCTGAGAGTTGAATTGCATGTATTGATTTTTCTCATAAATATATGCTGCTCTACCCATAATATAAGATGATGTAAGAAGTACTATGACTAGATGCATTCTGGAAGTTTTAGGTGGAAGAAATGGGAAGAGGGAGATAGGCTGGGTTGTTTTAATAGTGTTATTCCTCCTTAAAAATTGTAATTGTAGTTTCCTCAACATTTGATTCTGTTTTAATTGGCCAAATTTTCCTGACTGAGATGGTGGGATCCTTGGAGACGCTTGCTTTTTTTCCAGGCTTAATCTGTCATAATTTCAGGTCTTTCAACTTAACTTTTGAAATGATAAAATAGTAATATATATATCATCACTTGTGGGTGTGAGCTGGTCATTTTCAGTAGCAAGGCTGGTGATTTGTTGTATAGATTTTGCCTGATAAAAAGGCATGAAGGTTGGGAGACCTTATGAAAATTTAAAAGATGCAATAACTTCTCTGTCATGCTGTGGTCTGAGAACTTAATAGTGGTCATAACATTCTCTTGTTCTGTTTGCTTGGGGTTTCTGATTTTCAGAGGTTACAGATGTGACAATTGTGAATCCAAGGCTGAATATTTCATAAGAAACATTGAATCTATCCCTAACTTTTCAGCCTTCTCCTAAGTAAAGTAATGGCAGCACAAAGGAAGGAGAACCTTTCAGTATTTACATGTGATCTGATTGCAAGTCAGAGATCTTGCCTTACATCTTTAACAGAGTACCAAGAATTTATATGGCATTATTTGGATAACATTTTAATTACTTCAAACATTGTAATAAAAACTGACTTTTCTTAGGTTTGGAGGTAGTAACTTCAGATTATTGAAGCGCAGTAGTTCATAAAGTTCTTCACCGAGATACGAAGAAAGAGAAGTGTCTTTTGTACCATCATTTTGGTTTCAGGTTCTGTGTTCAAATTTTGGATTGAGAACGCCACCTCTTTTCAGAGGCTGAACAATGTTGTTGGAAAATTATGGTTTTCTTTAAATTCTTCTTTTCATCATCTGGAGTATGGGTGCATATTATTGCTTACACAGGATTGTGTAGAAATTGGAAAGATATATTTGGGTAGAAGGTTTTTCTGAAATACTTTTCATTGAGAGAGTGGGAAAAATCCACGGTAGTTATCAAAATTTACTGCAATCATGCTTCTGTGTTTTGTGTGTTTCAAAATCAGAAAAGTAAATGAAAGGAGTCAAAAAGGATGTTTCAAAACTGTTGAAAATCCATGCTCGCAATGATGCTTGGACCATTGTTCTAATCTGCTTTAGTTGTTTGGTAGGTCATAACAGTGGGTGAGTAATTTAGATATGCAACAAAGCCATCCCATTACTTCTTGGAAATAACAGAATATTTTGAGCTTTTATGCTTAGACAAAGACAATTTAATTGCAGTAACCCCTCCTGTGAAACAGTAAAAGTCAATCAGAAAAAATGTTGCTTCTGAAGTCTTAAAGTGGAATGTAGCTCGGTATTTCGTACCTGCAACTGAATGAGCAAATCATTCTTTTAATGAAGATACTTTGAATGCTAATCATAATAGCAGGAAATATAGAGCAGAAGCATATACCTTCCTGACTATGGTGATTTAGGAACTGACTCCTTTTGCAAAGGCTGAGATGGCTGCACAGCTGGTTTGGGTTCATATTTTAGACCATTGAAGGTGTTTTCTTGGCAGGGATGAGACTGCCAGAAATCATATCTGTTGTTTTACTCCTGCGAGGAGTTTCACATCGCATACCACCTGCCTAACCGCATGGATGTGGCTGTTCAGGGCAGTCTGGGCAAAGAGCAAATCAGAGAAGAAAGTAAGAGAAACCTAGTGGTGGTGTATTTGAAAAATGACTGTTGCTAGTTCAGGTGATCCCGAGTTCTGCCAATAATTAGCTCTGCCATTACCAGCTGCCTTTAAACTTTGCCCTAAACCTTCTCCTCAAATACACTGTATGTGTAATGCTTAACTGGCAGGGTAGACCCACTTGCTGAAATATTAAACGGCTTGAAATGTCAATCCAGAAAGGCTACTGAAAAAAAAAAGAAAGCTGATTTGTTTGCTCTGGTATCTGCCACTGCATTACTGTGACCGGCAGACCTTGTGCTGGGACATGAGTTGCCCTCTTCCCTCCAAGGGCAGAGACGGGAGAAACGTACGCTGAAGAGACGTGTGAACTGTCACGTATTTTGGTGAGGTGCTAGTCATAGGAGTTGATTGCAGGAGAAATCTTCAAAGTCTTTGGGCTACAATGGTGACATTAGTTTCAGTTAGTACTTATTCTTTGTGTAACTGTGTATTATGTTTTGGACAAGTACAATCTGTCTGCAGGAGGCAGAGCTATGCATCTGGTAGTGAGGACTTTGTATTTGGAAGACTTAGAGCTTGACTGTGCTACCATTTTGTGGTGATTCAGGGAGCTGTTTGGGAGTTTACCTCTCTAAAGAACCAAGAATAAAAGCCTGTAGCTGTGTCGCTTAATCCTAGTCCCTTACCTCTGGTGTCCTCACTAACTGCATTGCCCACTGATGCACTCCAGACCCTGACTTTGCAGCAGATGGTCTTCTCATGCTGCAGCAACTTCTGTATCTCCAAGGTTATACATAATGGTCTCTTCCACATGTGGGAGTACCTTGCTCTGTCCTCCAGTGTGGTACGATTGAAAGACCACTCTAACTCCTTCCTTTTCATCAGCTTTTCAAGGGAAACTCTTTGGTTACTGCTATTGTGTCCTCACATAACTTGTCAGAGGCCTAAAGCTTCTATACTAATACTGTAGTATAAGGCAGTGTGAGTAAATAAGATGGTGAGAAGAGAAGTAGTTTCCGTATGTTGTCCGTAAGAACTAGCAGACCTACTGATACCTCCAAGTACCATTAATTCTTGACTGGGGCATGCCAAGCTTGTCAGAGGAGCCATCTGCTACTTTGTTCTGTGTCTGTATATTTATTTATTAGTAAGGTGAGTCCTGACATCTCACGTGGAAGGACTGTAAGGGGAACATAGTTTTTTTAATTCAGCTTCCTGCAGACATCTTACCGAGAAGGATGGTTTAGCTTTTGTTGTTGATTACTTCTCCTGATACTCTGCATCGTGATGTGTTTCTTTTTATATTGTGCTTGCTGACTGTTTTCTGTCTAATATATCTTGATATTTGCTACTTGAAGTGGCATACAAAGAAGCTGTCATCACCAGCTGTGTAGAAGACATGTGAGAAAACAGTCAATAAGTATTAAGAACAAAATGAAAATGTGGCTGCTACCCTACTGAATTTGACTTTGAGTACTGCTTTTTGCCATCTTTCTCCCTTGGCTCAATGTGCTTAAATGCTCGGAGAGAAATATTTTGCTGGCTGCCTCTTGCATGATCTCCAGGTGCACAGGCCTGTGCCCAATTTCCTGCGATGCAGAAATAAGTTGGTTGATTACATTTCTGTTGCCTTTCTGAAACCTGTAATCTTCAGGCTCTACCAAGATTTAAGGCATACCAGAATAGGTTACTTCTGAGTGTCTAAACGTTTTAGATTGAAAATAAGTGTTCAGCCCCTATCAAGAATAATTTACTCTTCTGTTAAGAAGGAAGAATAGGAAGTAAGCTATTACCACAGAAAATTTCACTGCAATTTTCTTTTGCATAAGCTTAAATTCTGAGTAGAGAGGTTGTCAATTAGTGTGCAGATTTTTTTAATTGGCTATAATAAAAAGCTAATTGGTGTTTTGCTTAAAGAGTGAATTAAGAAAGTGTTGCTATAGAAACTTTACATGTGTATAGTGCTGCTCTACATAACAGTGAATATAATAGTCTAATGACCTTTCTGAACCAGCTGTATAGTCAAGGAAAAAGTGTTAAATTCAGGCTTGCTGAAGTGATCGTTAAGGAGTTTGTGACTTCACCCATTTCATTGCCTGAAATTGTGTCTGGCATTGTCTTGTTCAATGTTTCTCTTGACTCGTGTCAAGCCATATAATAAATGCTGGTCTCAAAAGACCTGAACTTTTGTAAAATCCAAGTGCTCCAATTTTGAATGTGTAAACCGATTTGTAATCTGTCAAGCATAAAATGTACTACTGGGAAAATTTCATTTTCATAATCTGAGGAAGTGTGATGATGGATTATAAGTGACAACATCTAATCCGGTAGCTGTTATGTTCCTTCCTCCTCTCCCTTTCTCTACCCACTGAATTCTGAGCCTCATGTGAAACACAGGAGTTACGATTTTGAGTCAAATGGAATTTCTGTTCTAATTTGCAACATTCTCTCCCAGCAAAAAGACTTATCTCCTCAAATATAAACTTTGAGGAAAGAATAATTTCTTCAGGATTTGCGAACAGGAATTGCTTCCCTTGGGCTAATGCTTGCCTACTTAGATTACTTCAGAGTTGTCATCTGTACTTTTGCTAGCTGCTTAGAAGTTAAAAATGTAGGTGGCGTGGACAAAAATATACTGAAGTATATTATGAACGTAGGAAGGTGGTCAGCAATGAAATAAATGTCTCTGGTAAAGGGGAAAACAAAATCGTGACCTTTCTTTTTTTTTTCAGTTCCTTGATCCTGAATCTCATTGTTACTGTGCAAATGGACAAATCGTATTGTCCTGTTTTTAACTGCATATTGAGAAGATGCAGGGGCGTGAGATCCTGCAGTTATTAATCATAGTGACAGAAAAACCTTTAATGTTCTGCTTGCTTTAAATAAAGCTGTGACTGTCTAAATGCAAAACACTGGACAAAACTATAACCTGTCAACTTTTTGTGGAAAGAGTTCATTGTGTTCTTTTTTTCTTCTGGTTCTCAGTTAAAAAAACAACAGTCATTCTGTGTCTGCTAAATTTGCTCCTGCACTCTGTTCTTCAAACTGGTAAAACGCAAAAATCTTTGAGTTTGATTAGTTTATGATTTGACCTTTGTTTTTCTTTTTGTCTACTCCGTTGATTCTTGGAAGAAACCAAAGATTCTTCTGTAGCAGGCAAATTTAGGAGAATCAGAATTCTCTGGAATTGTACAGTTGGCTTCTTTCTGTACCTCTGGATCATGACTGACTAGTATCATAACTTAGCGGCTATTTTTCCCTTGATACACATATGTAAGCCCTATTAGCATTAATGCCTTTTTTAAAATGCTTCCCTCATATATACAGTATCTACAACTGATGTCCAAGCCCTAAAGTCTTATGAGTTGCATGGCATGTGGCTGTCTCTAGAGCTTAATAGAAAGTTGGATTTAATCTTTTGATTTCATCTTTTGAGCAGTAAAACTGTAAGACAGATAAAATGTTTTAACATGAAGCTTTTGTCTGAGACCTGTGAGCGAATAAGTCTTTTTCTGGTCCAGGGAAAGGGCTGACTCTTTTTCTCTTTTTTTTTTTTTTTTTTCCTCCCCTCCCTTTTATCTTGCCCAGTAAGACCATAACTGTAATGTGTGTGTACATGGGCATGTATAGTTTAAAGGTGGTGTTTTGCAGAGTGGTAGTGCAATACTGTATTTACAACTGTCAAGGAAATATGCTCGTTGGTATTTAGCAAATCCATCCTTACTTCAGTTTAGATTTTTTACTGCTTTGCTGCAATGCATTGTCAACTGTCTTTGTGAAAAGGGGACCAGGTCTATGAAGGGCAAAACATGAGTCTTCCCTAGGACTGGTATTTTCCACTTAGTTTTGCTTGTCTGTATGAGGCTCTGAGCATCCTGATCTTATGTTGATGTTATTCCTGCTTTAAATGGGGGTGTTGAACCAGTTGAATTTTTAGGCTTCTCCCAACCCAAATAACTTTGGATGTCTCTGACGGAGCTGAGATCTACAATGATGAAGGGACTGTCTTCCTGTTGGTCTTCCATTTTTGAGCTGTGACTCTGCAGCATTACCTTGAAGGCAATTGCAACAGCAACTGCAGTGTGTGTGAATAGTTATAATGCTATCAGTTGTGTGGGTTTTTTTAAAGAAAATTCATCTCCAGATGACAAATTCAACCACATCTTAAAATTTTACATTCCTGCTTTTACTCTCCCCATTATTTAAAGAATAACTTAACTGACACTTTTGAAGGCATGCCTAGGAAAAGATGTAAATGCCTGTTCATCTCCCACCCAAAGCCTCTACATCTCCCAACCTCTTTCCCACCTTCTAACCTGCACACAGGGAAGGTGTTTCAACTGCTACAACTTCAAGTACATACTGCTACAGCCAGTATGTTGGATCAGTAAAATTTATATGAAAGCCTAGTGTCTGGGAGCTGAAAACTGCACTCCTGCTAGTTCAGTGCATTATTTGTTTATTGGAACCAGTGCTGGCTGCAGTCCTACAAAATGGAGTATTGGAGGAGCTTGATGGGTTTTGCATTGTGGATGGCAATGGGATGACTAGGAAAAGCAGCTGCAGTGTATTTCTTTTTTCTTTCTTTTTTTTTCTTTCCAATGTTACTTCTTTGGCCAATATGATTGTGTTTACAGAAAATTACAATGGCACAACTCTGTTACTATTGATTTTTTTTTGCCTTTGTTTTATAATTTATGTAGTGCAGCAACAGAGGGTTATTAGTGGAGTTATCTGTAGAATCTTTATAATAAGCTTTGATTAGTAGTGAACTGCAGTGATATATGCAGAAACTGTTTAAATACATACTGAGCTACCTTGTTTTGCTTGGGGAAGGAACACACAGACATCTTTTGCATTTCATTAAAAAAGAGGGAGATTTATGTGGATGATAATGAGATTGCCTGAGGGAAATAGGTGAAAAATTGAAATGATCAGAATATCAGGGTTTTGGTTTTTTTTGTAATAAGAACACTTCTACTTTACTGATGGATAAACAAAGCAATTGTTTTTGTAGTGGAAGAGAACCACCACCACCGGTTCCCTGCATATGAACCTTCATGAACCAGACCTTGCTAGATGCAAGGGCATTATTGGTTTTGATGTTTTAGGCAGTCACTTTGTTTCTTTAAATGAGAAAAAATACTTCATAAGTACTGGCATGTTTAAAAATACATTCTACTTTGCTGCTGTGTCAGGAAAATGCATCTTCTATTTATATTTACAAGTTACATCATTGCAAATGGTTAGATTTCTGTTTCTGTGAATGGTATTATAAAATGTGATCCTCTTTTGCAGAGAATTAGCATAGAGGCCAGATTGAAAATATGCCGTCGTGAAAAAGCCTTTACCAAACTGATCCCATCTTGGCTTTAAGGTAAATGAAAAAAACGTATCAAACACCTATTCTAACTTTTCTTCTCGTTGTAATTGTTCTGTTTGAAAGAGATGTGAGGATATTATGTCTTCAGAAGAAAGTAAGTATTTCAAGGAGTTACGTTGCAAAATGTAATATTTAGTTGAAATAAAGTGTAAGCACAAGCCAATAATTTGGGGTAGGCTTCAGTAATTAAACAAAATGACAGTTAGTGGCATGAATGCTTGTGTCTCACATACTGCCTTGGCAAGTGTTTGGTTTTGTCTAAAAATTGAATATGCATATGAAGGAGAGATCACTATAACTGAATGGAAAATGTGAAATTACGAAGGCAGCAAAGTATAAATAATTGAAAATCAGGTCGCAACTCTAGCTTCTGTATTTCATGAGCTCAGTTGCAAGCAGAATTGCTAGAATGGGAACATTTTTGTTCCTCTTAATTTTACTTTCATGGTACCATACTCCTGGTATAGAGACCAAGGCAGTGAAAATGACAAAGGGGTAATTAAATATCTGTAGGAAATTAAGAGCCAAACCAGAGACTAGTTTTCAGCAGTTTATAGCTTTCATTATACATCTATATGCTTTGGTTCCTCATATATATGGAAAATGTATCCTGTAACACTGCATATTTTTAGTCTTTCTCCTTAAGAATTGTTTCACTTGCTGCGTTCCGTGGTAAGATGTGGCAAGCTTGTTTTGTTTGTGAAATCATTGTAGAAAATAATTATTAACTTTCTGAACAGTTAATTACTTATGAGTATAGCTAAGTATTTGTAATCTCCACTAAACACTCCTTTATCATAGCCGTACTTCATTTGACTGTTTACTATGTCTTGTTCACTCAAAATGCGAAACTTTCAGTGCGTGATACTTTTTGGATCTACTTGCCCTGCTGTGTCTGTGGTTGAAGGGATTGGTGAAATTGTTGTACTCAAGCCTTATTTCCAAGTGAACTTTTTCCAAACTTAAGCAGTGCTATTAGACGTAATTAAAACCATAGGTTGCTTCATATCCCTAGTATTAGGGGTTGTGATAGTGAGTCATGCCATAAAACCAAGTTCCAGGCAGCGCAATAAATTTGAAAAAATTCGCTGTCAAAATATGTTCAGTGGTGTACCTGGTGTAAAGGCCCAGGTTTTGCGCTTAGGAGTCAGGTACTTCTAGAACCACATCAGATTCAATAGGTTTTTCTTGTAGAAGGAGATCAAAGTAAACCTGTCCGCAATACTTTCAAAAGCCATGCTGGACCTTCACCAAGCCTGCCCAGTTGCCCACGGGGTAGGACAGCAACCCATAGTTGGATAAGAGTTTTACTTTGTTTTGGTTTATAATCCTGTTCTACCTAATGACACTGTATTGTGGGCTTTGTTGCATCCCCTTTAGGGTGGGAATTATGATCCTTCTCTAAGGAGTTTGAGAATTGGAAGTTTTCTTTAAGGATAATGCAGTTATTTAAATAATTTGCTATTAATAATTTTGATTTGAACAGTGTTTAAATACAGATATTCCTATAGTAAGACTCCAGATAAGTGTGTATTAAAACTTCATTGTTGGGATGCCTGGGAAATATTGTCATCATCCAGGACTCACAGATGGTCAGAATGTCTTATTCTTAACAAATATTGCATTCCTCTAAATTACTGTCATGGTGCTGATACAGTGCTAATAAACCAAAGCTTTAATAAGTTGCAGATCAAGACAGAAGGGCTTGCAATGATGAAATTATGTGATTCCAGAACTTGGAAAAATATGCTCATAGACATTAGTCAGTCATAATAAACAAACCAGCATTTCCCAGTAGATCAGAGCAGGAACTCTGTATGGCCAGGATAGCAGTTTCCACTCTGTGCTCCAGATACTTCTTCTAAGCAGGTAGTGGGTTGCCTTGGCACACCAGGTGGACGGTTGGCCTTGTGGAGAGGCTGCTGGCCCTGATGATGGGATCTCCTGATGCCTCTGGTCATGTGGGCACAGCAAGAATTGTTTCAGATTCTCATGCTTTTTCTCTTCACCCCGTTTTGTGCTACCAAACAAATTTGACAATTCCTTCAGTTGTACCGTGATGGTTTCATGGTTTAAATAATTTTAATGTCTCCATTAGACTCTGGCACCAGAGAGAAATATTTAAGAATCTGGCAGCATTAGATATTGTTCAGTAGTACCTTTGTCTAATTAGCAAATAGGCATGACTATGCTTGTTTATGCTCTAGGAATTATGACATAAAATGGGCAACCTAAAACCCTTTTTCTTGCGCTGTACACTTAGGGTGCAAATTACAGAAGTTTTGTCTGGAAATGACGGGAGAATCTTCAGTTTTGACCTGCCTGGACACAACCTGAAGAAAATTTTGTAAAACATGAGTCTATAAAAATGTTTTTGTGCTCTTAGGAGCAAACAGGGGTAGTCAGGATGTTTCCTTCCAGAAAGGAAATCTAGGTGATTGTCTCCATCATCTAGTTTTTTTGACACCAGAGTTGTTTCTGTGCATTACATATGCTTTGCTAAATTTCATTCATTTTGATGCCTTCGTTCATGAAGTGTATAACAAAATACCCAGGTGCCTCATTAAGGAATTGTGGGAGAGCAGTAGTCCTGGGTGATAGCACTGTACTGTCTGTTATAAATTCTTCATGCCGGTGATAGCACTGTACTGCCTCTTATAAATTCTTCATGTCAAATATAAAGGTATTGTGGTATGGTTTTTCTCCTCTGGCAGTTGCTGTATGCAGACCATGGAATAATTTAAAGCTGGAGTGACCAATGGAGTTGTCCTGTCTGGAGGCAATAGACCTTCCTTGGAATAATTACTTCTGTGTGTTCAGTGGCTGTACTTGAAGTAAAGCAAAATCCTCCAATCCTGAAGGTTTCGGTGATGGAAAAACTCTTCCGATTCTTGGAAAGCTGCCCAACAGATTACACTGTTGGAAAACATTTGCCCTGTTTATTTCTTGACTTTGTCTGAATCAGCTTGAAGCATTGAAAACAGCACTTTTTTTCTGCTCACCTGCACAACCTTATGCTATCACATTTCTGATCTTAGTTATTTAAACTGCTTGCTAATCACACTTGAACTTCCACTTGAGTATCAGATTGAGCTCTCCTAGCCTTTTCTTTGTAAGGATATTTTCCAGTCTTGTGCATGGTTCCTGTCCTAATAATCTCTAATCAAGCTCCTTCTCCAGTGACGGTTAACAGACCTGAAACCATGTTCACGTGGTGGTCTCAGAAATGAAAAAGATAGAGAAACAATGCAGCTCCTTAGTTGTCTGCTCAATAGATACCTCTGCACGGCATCACACTAGGAATCTTGTGTTTCCCTATTGTAGACTTGCAGGTTTTGCAATATTTGATGGTTTTTAGTGCTTTGCAGTAAGTTTTTCAGTATTTTAATTATTTTTCTTTACTTGAGGAGTTCTATTAAACTTGTCTCATGGAAACTAGCAAGATAACAAGAAACTGAAATACCAAGAATGTATTACAGGGTTATTCCTCGGTAGCATTAAGGTGATGCAAGTAAGAACTTTTTCTGAAAGAGCCGTACCTTCCCCTCTGTCCTCAGCCAGGGCCCTGTCACTTCCCCTGTGCCACCATGGGTGCCTGGGCTGTGATGTGAGGGGCTGGGTGAGAGCTGCTCTGGCTGAAGCTAACCTGGGGCTGGGGAGGTTCACTGGCACTGCCTGGCTCAGTTTATGGCTGCGTACCTTACCGCTAGTGCCTGCGAGTGGAGTCTAACCTGCAGCTTGAAGATGGGCAAGGCAGGGAAACTGCTGCTTTGGAGGCGGTGCGTGTTTATGTTGATGTTAGGACGGTGGATTGGTACCTGTAGCGATTGAAGTATTGCTTTATTTCTGTGGAATACGTTAAAGATAACACATTTCTACCTTGGAGATCAATTGATTTTTATTTACCTCCACAAGATTTAGAGTATCTTCCTCATGTTGAATGCCATTCTTCTGGAATTAGAGCTGTCATCTGTTGTTTTATTTATTACAAATTCAAAGGATGCTTTAGTGCTGTCAGTGTGAGGTCATCACTGTCTAATAATAGGCATTTTAGAAGATTTCTATTAATGTTGACTTTTATTAGAGCCCTCTTACTAAAAGAACTGTACCTTATAATCATGCTGTAGCTTTCACTTCAAAGCAAATGTATGAATTGTGCGAATTGGCTAAAATCTATTAGCTATTAAAACTCGGAAGGTTACTTTTGATCAGAAAAGAAGTCATCTTGTTTAAACTTCCCCCTCCCCTTCATACATCTATGAGAGTGGGAGCCTGTGTGAGGGAGAAAAGAAAGGGAGCTTGATGGTGGGTAATGGCTAATGAATAGGGCTAAGGATACAGCAAGGGTTGCCTGGCAACGTGGGGAGGATGGGCTGAGGTCCCTTGTCGGTACACAGGAGTTGACAATTGGCTCATCTCCTGAGCTCCTGAAGACTGACTTGTGCATTTTTGCATACGTTATTCTCAATGTGTATCATGGCTGGGAAAACAGCACTTAGTCTGTGTTTTGTCTCTGTGTTTCATTCTTTTAAAAAGAAACACGAGAAAAATGGAAGTAAATCAAGCATTTTAGTTAAAGGACCAAAACATGTTGTGAATTCTGTCCCGTGTGGTTATTACGCTTTCAAACAGAGAGCCATGTGTAGTAAGAGACTTACCTAAAATGGCAAACTCTTAGATCTAATTCCAGGTGGTGAAGTCATGTTTTCTTAGTCTGAGTGCTCTCTGAAAATGACCATCAACACCCTCAATGCTCAGAGACAATGAGCTGGGCTCTGTGTTATAATTGCAACCTTGAGAAGATTGCCTTTCTGTGGTTGAAACATAGTTATGAGGTGACACGTCTGCTTTGTTTCCCCTCTTACTGTGGTGTGATACCAGGCTGCAAACCATGTGTGCGCTGAGGAGTGTGACAAACGACCTTGTACAAGTTGTTCTTACTACAGTTCAAATGAATTTTGAATATGGTTGTCATTATGAGCTGTAGATCTGTCTTTCTGCTGCAGTATAATTGTGCGTAAGCAGTGCTTTGTTAGGGAGATGAAGGGTGGCTGTTGCTAGTTTGGTGTTCTCTAGACGGCCTTTATGGAAAAGTAGATGGTTACCACTTGAAGGTGTTTATCAGTAAGTGAATATTGAACTATAACTTTTTTCCTTTCTATGAAGATAATTATTAAGGAAAAAGTTGCAACTGGCTTGCAGACTGAGGTAGCACAATCCAGTAGGCTGTGTAGTTTTGATACTGCTCGGGAAGTGGTTTCCTTAGCCCTTTTGGATCTCAAGAACAACTTTGGTGCTTATTGATAAAGGTCAAAGCTGCAAGAAACAGGCTGAGTTCTTGTTTTGAATTGTTGGACGTGAGAACTACTTGGCCAGTTTTTCCCTGTTTCTTCCAGCAGGCAAAAATGAGGTTAATATGTATACATCTGCAATTGTATTACCTTAGGAATTTGTAAAAGGGAAAAAAAACAAAACCCTCTCTCCTAGTAGAAAGAGCAATTGTCACTTGCAAAATGTTTGCTTCCATTTTTTCTTGTTGGATTCAGTGTTTTTGTGAATGGTTGTTGTTAAGACTGCAACTTTTTAGAGCATTTGGTACACTGTGAAATCTGACCAGCTGTCAAAATACAGAGTGTTTGTATGGAAATGTTTTGATGGAAGCTGCAAAGAAATCCATTATGTTTACTGGACACTTTGTAATTATCAGACTTTGAATAGTCTAGATAAAAATCAGTGGTTTCATCTAACTTTTTTCTGCAGTCTATTCTCTCTCTGTCCCCGTGCAAACACACAGAGGCAAGATAGCAGCAGCCAGCTGTGTGGAATTGCTTCCTTGGAACTGGAGATACTTGGAAACTCAGGTGGAAGGTTTGAAATGTTTCAATTTGTATAGCCAAAGCCTTAAGGCAATTGTCATTAACAAAACGGTCTTTCTCCTTCATGCTTCATGTTGTAAACTATAGCTTCTGACTTACTATTTATCTTTTTAATGGTTTATACTTAGAATACAAGCCCTAAGTTTGCTACAGGGTATTGAGAAATGTTTTGTAGCTTGTGTAGATTCATGGGGAAGTTTGAGTGAACTACTCTGGACTGCCTTTCTTTGTAACTTGTATTCTTAAGGGCAACGTTGGTCTGTAGGTAAGATTGCCCTTTCCTATTGTCTGCACGTTTAAGTGCCTGCTGATATAATTGTATTAACTTAAGGATAACCACCGTGACTGAAGGGACTCCATACTGCACTTATATTACAGAAACTTTGGATCCAACTGTTTGAAGTTGTGCTTTAGTCTACTATATCAACAAAAGAAAAGATTAGAAATTTAAGATTCATGAATCTGTGTTCATGTCTGAGATGCGCATGTTGTTGGCTATTTACTCCCCTATAATAAATTCTAAGACAGCAAAATACCTTTAAAATTATTATAGTTGAACCAAGACAATAAGTAAGGATCAATAACATTTTTTAAAAAAGTTTTGGTAGTTTCTGTGTCTGTACAATGCAGCGCTGTTGAAAAAAGTCTGGCCAACTTCTGTAATGTTCTTTTATTAATGTTCAGAAGTTTTTTTTGTTTACAACAAAATTAAATAATTTTTAACTTTAATTGTTGGCGAGCTTTTGTAAGGAATGTAAGTGGAATATGTTAAATGTTTTCAGCATTCTGTTGGAAAGCCTGCCAGCATCTTATGAAATTTCAGTACTGCTAGTCTGTTAACACATTGGCTACATTGGAACATTGGTTCAGAAAACTTAAGCTACGTAAGCTGTGTTTTAAAGTGATGCTTTAAGTCAGCCAATTTTTGCATGGGTTTTCTTTAATTTTCTTCTACTGCCTCATTACTGTAGTAATTTCTGTTGGGCTTTTGCTTTTCTTACAGGACTCGAACACAGACAGTTGTGGAAAGATCAACCCAGAGCAGACAAGAGTTAAAAGATTTTATTTTTTAATTTTATTGTTATTTTTTGTGCACCATGAGCATTGTTTGAAAGCGAGATTCTGATTCCTTTTCTTAATTATGGGCACAGAATTAACTTCTCATTATTCATTGTGGCTTCCATGCTGCTTTATTTGCCTTACATAATACCCTGTCTGAGATAGAGACAATTTATTGATTGAAGCATATGAAACAAGTACATGGTGTGTAAGCAGGGGCACAGGTAATGTATTTTAGATCTCATTTCCTATGCTGCTCTGGTATTAAAAAAATCTCTGTGAAAATATATTAAGCAATGCAATAACTGCATGCTAGTAAATACAAAGCAAACAGCTGTGTTTTCCAAGAGTGCACCACAACTGGAATTGGGAAAAATAAAACTTTATTGCAGACTTGGGGAGAAATGGAAAACAATGCTGATCTAAAAATCATTTATCTTTTTTTCTTTTTCTTTTTTTTTTTCCCACAGTTGGGGAGAATAAGATTTTGCTGCCTTTACTCTCTCTGGAAAAATATAGCTCATTCTGTTTTTTAGGAGTATTGCGTAGATAATTCAGAGATGCAAACAGCAATGAAGAGTGTTATTCCATACTAAAATGCTTTATATAGAGAGTTACTGATGGTAAATAATTGAACTAAGTAGTTTAGAAAAAAAGGAAGACTTTATTCAGTCTGAAGCACAGTTCAAATGAGATGCATGTGCCCCACTGTCGAAGCAGATGTGCCAGGCCAGAATCTGAGCCTCGGCTTGTATAGTCCAAGTGCCGCGTCACCTACCCATCTGATTTTGCAGAGTAGTTGTTAAAAACTAATGAGATGTGCTTTACTACAGACTAATGAGATGTGCTTTATCTGCGGAGGGTTGTAAGCAGATGTGATGTGAAAGTATCTCACTGGAGAGGAGGAGATGGTAAATTACGGGTGTGCTGAACTTGGGCTGCATGTATACATGCATACTGCACCGTGCAGTGGGATCAAAGGGGCTGAGCTCACCTAACAGCTGGTCAGCACTGAAAAAAAGCGGTCTTGTTCCCGTGTTCTGTCTTCCTTTGTGGACTGATTTCAAAGTAGCAGAAAACTGAGAAGTGATAGGAAAAAGTAGGTAGCTTTCTGCTGGCAAAACAGCGGGGTTAGCAAACTGAATCGGCTTATCATAGGTTCAGAAGACATTCACACCTGACACAGAGGCAGCAAGTCTGCTGGCTGTAAAAGTAGTAAATGGGTGTAGGACTATCATTTTAGTCACAACTTTTTGTCAATATGCCCCCTCGTTTGTCAGGGGGTGCGTATGTATCAAAAGCATTTGTCAGACTGGCTTCCTATGCAGAGGCTCACTGTCCAGCCTGGCTGGTGGTGTGACAGAGGGAACTGTTTGCCAGCTCATAGCGCTCAGTGGGATGTCTGTGTGGCAACTCGTGGCATTTCAGGAAATGACTGTCTTGCTGTGCGTGGCAATCCTACAAAGTGAGGTAATTTGTTAGCATAGTATTGCTTCTCTTAAGATGTATGTACATATATGTATCTATCTTTATATATACATACATATATTTTTACAGCTTTTCTGTTGGAACAATCTTTAATGATTGAAGATTCACACATAAGATTCTTCCTGGCTCTTCTGTGTTTGCTGGGGTAGAAGGTACTTCAGAGTCCAAGTCCTCATTGGCTTGAAGATCCGTCTCCATATTAAATCACGGTCCTTTATACAGTATATTTTTGATAAAAGCTTACATATGTGGTTGCAATGCAAGCTGACCTACTTAAACCACAGCTCTTCCCGGCTGTGCTCCATGTACGAGAGCTTGAGCGTTCATCTTGCTGAAATCTAAAGGCAAGGTCACCCATTTTAGTGTTTTGAAGTGCTTTCCCTAAAAGGGTAGAGTAAGGATAAAATGGTGAAGCCTTTTTTTTTTTTAAAGCCGATCAGCTTTTCCCTGTATCAGGTTTTTAGGCTCTGCTTCCTAATGTGATCTTAGAGTAGTAAGATTTACTTCTTAGTTGTGCAAGATGGAGTTCAGTATTAGCATTTATAGCATTAGCTCTCTTGCCAACAAATATTAGAAAAACATTTTTCATTCCCTCACTCTTTTGCTTTCCTTTTTTTAAGCTGCTTACTATTGTCATTCAATTTATCTTTCACTTTCAGTTATAACAACAAGATTCATAAAAAGTAGGGGTGACTGAAATAAATCATGCAGATATTTTTAAAACAAACAAAATGTTTAAAAAGTACTTGTTTAATTCCACTGCTTTTATAAATAATCAAGTGGATTTATACTAGAACTTATATACATTATGTAACTATTACATGCAGGCTTAGATTATAAAGTATCATCTTCCATGTACCAGATCTTCATATTTGCTTGCATAATTTCATTTTGTTTAATATTAGAAAGACTAAATTACAAGGAAAAAGGAGAAGCTAATTCTTCTTTTTTGTCTTCTACAAACTGACTTCGTACTAGTGTGTCTGCAGCTTTGGCTTCTGTGCACTCATCTTTCCGCTGCTGAAGTCAGCTTGACTTGTTTATTTTCTACAGACTCATCTATATTTTCATTAAGTAGGAAGTCTAAAAACACTAGAAGTGAATCAGGGGGCCATTGCTGATTGTGATTGCTAACATTTTTTTGAGGTTTGGTTGCTAAAGCTGTGTGAATGAAAACTGAGGAACAGGAACTGATTAGAAAAAGATATTTAAAGAAGCTTCAGAAATGACATCTTCACAAAGCACCAGTTTTCCGTGGAGGGGAAAAAAAAAAATCTCTGTTGGGAAAAGCTGTCAACGTGTTCTTGTTTCAGCTTTCCAAATCAAGACTTAGAGAGGAGAGAGAGAGATGTTGAGTTATTTTCTTGTGACCTGATTTGTTAGCTTTATGATCATAAATGGAACTGTAGTCTTAGATCCCCTCTGCTGTGTTACACTGGTCAATCGTGCCAGGACTAATCGGTCTCGGGGAGACAGAACAATTATCCGTAATTCAGGTATGGTGAAAAGTAACGTATGGATTACTAACAAACCAACAAAAATTAATGAAACCTCCATGGATGTTTTGAGCCCTCTTTTCTTCTGCATACTAATAAATTTCCTTGGCACATGATTTTCTCACTCAGCAAGGGATCAGGGAGAGCTTGAGCTACATGCTAGTTGTCTTGCTGGATGTGCTTTTGAAAAAGGAGATTGCTCCTCTGTGCAGCCATCCTCCAACTAAGTGGCCAAGAGGGAGAAATGCCTTCGGCTGGGTATAGAAGACCAAAATCTTAGTTCTGTTCAGTCCACTTCAGTATGTTGCAGGTTAGAGCGGTGTTTTGGAGTCTTTTCTGGTCTCTTAACAAAAAAAACCCAAAACAAACAAAAAAATCCAAAAGCATTTTTTAAACTTTCTTAATGGAAGACTCATTAAAACTAGATCTCTTCACCATAAAAATAATTGTTTCAACAAAGTGATATTTTTCTGATGCCAAGTAGTTTTCTGACAAAAAGTTGCAGTGAGTGGTAATTGGTGCTTAGAACTAAATGAGAACAAATATACTTTGTTTCCCACTAAGCTCCAAAGTGGTGGTGTTTGCATCTGTACAGTTTTGTACCACAGCCTCCTTGTAACTGGCGAAAAACTCTTTGCCACAACTAGACTTGGAAAGAAAACTCAACTAAGCCAGAGAAATGTGAGATGAAAATCTCATCCGTGATGGAGTAAGTCTTTCTAGGGCTTTGCTCACTGCTCATCTCTGTGCGCTGTCTCTCCCTGTTGGCACTCAGACGCTCTTTTTTTGTGTGTGCATCATTCATCGTTTGCATAAACACTGAGAACCTGTTTCACTCTGTTTTTTGAGACTGGTTATCCTTGCTCTTCTATGTAATGATTTTTAATTGTGGGAGAATTTTTTTTTTGCCCTTTATCTCCTATTTTAATGGAGGTTGTAGGCTAAACAACTGCTTGTAATTTGGTGGCTAACCAAATAATGCTGTTTGTTTTACTGAACTATTTTCCTTGGAACAAATAAAATAACTGTTACTCTTAAAAGAAACAAACGTATGTAACCAACAACAAAAAATGCCAAAACACCAACAAGACAAACACCTGAACATCAGTATCTGTGCCCCTTTATTTTTGTGAGAGAAACAGGATTGGCACCTTCCCTTTTCTCCTAGTGCTCCTGCCATTGTTGCAGGTGAAATACTTGTTATTTTTCCCTGTGAAAAATGTCAGTCTGTGGTGCCAGACAGGTAGTCACTACAAAAAACTTTGTGGACTGCTTCTCTCCTGTGATACGCTTTGAAACACTTGGTTATCAGCTAGCAAGCTTTCACAGAGGCTGGATCCCTGAGTCGTCTCAGGGAGTTGTGTAAAAGAGCTCCATGTATTCCCAGGGCTTACATTTCAGTTCTAAATATGATTTGTATTATCTGTGCATTTGCACGTGTAATGAGTGTGCCTCATTATTCATGTTTTTGAAACATCAAAACTATATTCTTTAGGAAAAAAACTAAACAACATGTGTCTTTCTATTACATTTGTAGAGTATGTAGCATAGTATGTCTGGGAGTTTGAAACATGTTACTGGAAAAGAATGACAGCAGTTGCGTTAGCTGATGGTACTGCTTGGTTTGCATTAAGTCTATAAAATGTCTAGATTCTTGAGTAGAAATGAGTGTTCTGAAAGCAATTTGGCCAGCACTTACAGGAAACTTTTGCATTTCTAAAGGCCTTCAGCTGCGAGGGCAGAGCTACCCTAGAAAACTTGTGACAATATTCATATCCTCTGGCAAACCTTACCACCATTGGTGGAGAGTACTCTGTTTCTAATGACATCAAACTTAGGCTTGTAGTCATCCATGAGGTTTGCAGTATGATGCAGTGATCTGTTTGGCATGGCTCTATGCACAGCATAAGATCTTTTGTAGCCCTGACTCCTGTCATCATCAAATTATATTTCTGTTCATTGTCAAATGCACTCCTTAGAGTCAAGAAACATTGCGGCTGCTGTACAGCAAATATACTGAATAACTTTCTCTTCTGGGAGCAGAACAAACCCACTGCATTTTCACATTTGGGTCTTTCTAGCGAGAGTGAATGAATTAAGAGTTCCTCCTTTGGAAAGCGCTCCATTTAAATCATTGCACGCAAGTGAGCGCAACAAACAGTTTTAGGAGAACGTAAAACCAAGCTAGCCATTTCTCACTATCAGTCATTGTTGGAAGAGGGAGTGTGAAAAATCTTGAGTTGCAGTTCTTTTTACGCTATTCCCACTTGTAGGCTTCATTTCAAAGGAAGAAGTATTTTCAGTACTATCACTCTCATCTCTTGAATTCTTAAAATTATTTAAGAGTTAACAGAAGGTGATGTGATAAAATGCTGGAACTTAAACTACAAAGTATTTTTGTAGGTGCTAAAAGCCTAAAATCAGAATCTTACTCTTCAAGGAAAGCGTTGGTACTCAGTAGCTAAGAAGAACAGTTATTTTTGTTGCCTGAGACTTCTGCATTCTTTGGAATTAGTAGCTCTCTTTATATGGGGGAAGACCTCACAGAATACAGTATTGAAGGTAAAAACTAATCATGATCTCTCCCGTGTATAGAAGTTGAAATAACATGGGGTATTTAAGGATTTCTGTCTTTCAAGCAATGGGCAGTTTCTGTTTGGAGAGGGCAGAAATGCTTTAGATGTTTCTGTCTTATTATTAAGTTGTAATTACCAAATATATTTTGCTTTGCACTGCAGAACTTCATTGACAAATAAACTTGGTTTTATTAATTATGTCTTTTAAATACAGAGTGACTCAGGATTGAATATAGAAACTCAGCACTAAATGTTTGACTTCTCCAAGTATGGTCAAGGAAGAGTTTCTGTTTGGGCTTCTCCACTGTCCCCAGGAAGGGATACGTGCTACCTAGGCATTGGTTCCTGAATCAACTTAATAGTAAATGGTGCATTTACTGTGGTGATCTTGTTTGAGAGCTGAGATAAAGATCAGTACCAAATATTTTTCCTTCTCCTGTCTTGGGTGCATTTCGTCAGCTTTGAGCTTTAGGAAGATGGTGCAGATTTCCTTTTGTATTAGGGACCTTTTTGAAACGCAGGAATAGATACTCAGACCCTTTAATGAAGTCTCAATGTGCACTCTTGCATGCTCATTTTGTTAATTGTACTACTGGATAATTTCAGGAAAGGCTGCTTTGGTTTGTCACCTGTGAAGTAATCACAAAGCAGGCAAAGTTCTTATTTATGCATTTCTCTGCACCCGAAGATAATTCAGTCTCTGTCCTTAAGTAGAGGAAGCAACATTAGAACTGAGCTGAGACACCTCCATCCAGTAAATGGATGCTTCAGTTGAATGTGTCACTCATACTTTCAAGTGGAAACTTCGTAAATTAATTCAAGACGATGTCTGAATTCAAGATGATGTCCAGCATTGGAACTGGAAGTGGCTGGGTGCCTGCTGTTTTACTGTGGAGATTGCCCAGGTGCTGGCTGGAGTCTCACCTCCTGCGCTGACTCTGACCTGGCCAAGGGCAACTTCAGGCCGTGGGCAGTAAATTGATGTTCTAGGAGGGATGAGCCTGGTGAAATGTAGGAACCACTGACAGCAAATTTTAGGCCACGAGCTGAGACTGAGGATTATGGGGGGGGAACTAACAAAAGCTCAGCTAAACTAACAGAAATAAAATAATGAAAGGCTCATCTTTCAAACAGAAGTTCATTTTGCTTTTTTCTTTGCTTTCTTGCTAAAGAGCCTTTTCTGACTGTGGGACAGTTGATTTAACCTGACTAATTTGCTAATCAGGCAAGATTAAAGAATGAGGTTTTTTTCCTTGTAAAGTCTTTATTTTTTGTGGACCAAAGCATTCTTTTGGAATTGACTGTTCGGATGATTCAGGTTTGGGATGTCTGATTCACCTCCAGCAAAACTCAGATGTTTAAGTATGGGTAAAAGCTAGTTGCTTGTGTGGGTGAGGAAGGTGCTTAGTGAAGAAGTTGACAGTGAATCACTAAAGGGCATAAATGTTTTTTCACTTTTGCCTATGTGATGATTAGTGTGAGGAGTGTTACTGTCTGTGGGAATATTCTTACTTCTAAATACGTCTTTTGTTTGGATTAGCATAGTTTGTTTCAGAAATTCTACTTTAAAAGTACACTTTACCTAGCCTGAAATATCTTGAAAGACTATCTTTAATTTTAGCCCCCCTCTGTATTTCTGTCCTAATAAACAGTTATATCAGTACTTTAAAAAAGAGAGGAAAAAGACAATACAGTTTAGTTTTAAAAATAGATTTATTTTTTTACTGGATTCAAAAAAATTTCTAATGCTATTGGTTAGGCTATTTTGAGTGTAATCCAGATGGAGGTTAACATTGTGAGAGCTACTTACTCTTTTAATTTGTCACTGTTTGTTCCTTTAAAATAGTCCTGTGGCTTCTCTTTGATTTTTGTCATTGGCAGTTGCAAATGTAAATGTTAAAATAAAACTAACTTTGTAGGCAGAGATACAGGTGTACTTGTTCAACAAATTGATCACAAATGTATCAGTCACCTGTTATTTGATTTCCACAGCAGAGAAGAGCAAATATTTTTCTTGGAACTCAACTTAAAGTCTGGCTGAGTAGGATTATCTTAAAAGTTTGTGTCCTTGTGCTGGAGAAGGAGGGGAAGAGAAGCAAAACAACCTTTTGTTTTGTTTTAGAAGCCCTTTCTGTTACACAGAAGCCCTTTTAACTGTTACACAGTCCAAACAATCTCCAAATTACAGTGTTCAAGTAAAATATTTTGCTTGAGGTAATCTTTGGGAAAAACAGGGGAAGGGTGGTTTTGCTTTTTAGGTTTTGGGTTCTTTGGCAAGATTTTGCCAAGGGGCACTGCATCTACAGAAGTCATCGTTCTCTTCTCCCTGGTGGAGAGCTGTGGCTGCAAAGTTTCCATCCCACAGAGATTGGCTTGATAGTTACCATTTAGTTTTCCTATGAAATGCAAATCCAGGGGATCTTTAAAATCAGTTGCATGCTTTCTGTGGCCATTTTGACTGAAACACCTGCCGTGATGTTTTCAGATCTGTGTGAAAGTGAAAGGAAAGGGTGGGGAACAAGTGAGCGGGAGAGTCCAAGAGGAGACAAAGCAGCCTTGCTTGCAGCGCATGGTAATCAAAGGAGATCAAAGGATATGATGTCAGTTTATAGAGAAACAGGTCAGGCAAGCCCAGGTAGCTCAGGAAGCCGGATACTAATTATTCACAGAAGAAAGTCAGGTATACGGTTACCCTGCTGCCGTTGAAAGTCAGGAGGTCAAAACTTGCACGGCAACCGAGTCAACTTGATAGAACGGCTTGGCTCCTTACGGGGGAGTTCATTGCTGTCTAGAAATGGGAGAGAACGCAGCGAGCGTGCCCAGTGCGTCCCAACAAGGTAAGCACACGCAACCTGCGAAATGCCGGGCTGTTGGGAGGTTTGGGGCACTGTTAGTCTCTCTGTATGTGGGAGCCTGTTTTTTTGTTGGCTGTTGCAGCATGTGCTGAGTGTCCATGCGAGGGGAGACGTGGTTTTGTCTGTGTTTTGGGGAAAAGAGGAAATCCACATCCCTCATCTCTGCAATATGTGGCTTTTTAAAAAAAACAGTGTGGCTTCAGGAGGGTAAGGGAAGGTCTGATAAGATCACGTAAGTGTTTGGTGCTGTGTTGTCAACAAAGGTTGCTTTGAACTTGAGGTGATCTGTGGGTGTTGCAGTTGCTTTTTTGTAGCTTAGTTCAATTGTCTGCAAATATTTTTTGGATAGGAAATGCTTTGCACAACTGTTTTGCACAAATTGAATACCTGTTGCATGTCAGCATGGCATAGCAGATGCATAAAGCTGAAGGATATTATTTCTGTTTTGCATTCTTGGCTTCTTCCAGGTTGTGGGTTTTTTTTTAATTTCTGTGGGCTGTGCTAAGGTAACACCAACACATGCATGCAAAGTAGCCCTTGTAAGCGCTTGTGTGACTGTTAGAACAGAGGATTCTGTCCTAGGTGTGTTAAATTTTCTGTAGAAACCTGAACACAACAGTTCATAAATCTTGCTTAGTCCTTCTTTTGCAACATTAACGTCAAGTTTTTGCTTTGAGAAGGAATGTTTTCCCAGTAGCCCTTTTTTCTTCCAACAGACAGTTTTAACGTCCCAGGAAATATTATCTTTCTGAGGAATTATTCCATTATTTTATCTTCTTAGCATTCAGTGGTTTTCCCCTGACATTCAACCCATGCTTTTCTTTTGCTTGACTTTACTGGTCTCTTCCTGGCCTCTTTCTTGTGCTTTGCATACCAGCAAGGAATAAAGCTTTGTGTCTATTTAGGGTTTTGCAAGAATCCTCAATCTATTGTAAAATTTGTGAATGGTTTTCTGAGAGCTGCAGTGGTAATGTTCTAGTCAATGAGAAGCTATGTTGTTATTTTTCCCCTGTTGTTTTTCTTCATATACACACAAGCATGTTACACCGAGATTCAAATATGTTAATTGGGGATAACTCTGTTAATGCCAGAGCAGTTTCTGTTCACGGAGAAGTTCTATTCCACTGCTGCTTTTTTTGGTGCGTGTTAATAAGTAGGTATATGCTACACATAAAGCATACACTAGCAAATTCAATTTTGATCCAGATTTTAATTTTGTAAAAAGCAATAGTAATGTTCAGTAGTGTACAAGTCTAAACATTGTTTGTAGCGTGGTAATGAGGGAATTGGTATTGTTTCTTTCTTCATTCAGGGTCTGACTTGAGGTTACAGGGGTATGCTGCTCAGAAACATATCCAGCCTATGGCGCAAGTGAGCAAATGTTTCACTGCTGCTAATAAAATAAGATCTTATTGATAAAGCTGTTGTAAAATGATTTCAGGCCCATTGTATTTTGTGCGGGTCTCTTGAGAGCCATGATTGTGATTCTGACTTAATTTGTGCCTTTTCTCCATTAGTGTAAGTGAGCTTAGTCAAATGTATTTTCTCTTGATTTGTATCAGTGGAAATGGGACAAGAATTAGGGCTGCGCAATAATACCATTTTGTAACACACACAGAGTGTAGGTTTTTTCATTTGCCATCAATCCGACATACTGGGTTATTTCCATGTGTGCTTGTTTTTAGAAACTGTCCAAAATAATTGGTGATTCAACTGGTATTTTTTAAGGGGGGGGGGGAAGGTATAAAAATTAACATTACTCAAGATACCTGTCAAAACCACTGCTAGTGAGTGAACTTGCATTTCTTTTCATGTTATTTATTTTTAGAGAACTTTGCGCTTGTGTGAATTACTAAAGGTGCCAGATTGACAGCCCCGGAGGCTGGCTTCACTTATTCATTAGCAAAAGAGCTACGGCCTGGGCAGCAGGTGCACAAACCTACTTGCTGTGTTATACCCATGTGTCTCAGTTCTGCTGTGAAAAAACCCTTTTTGAGGATCCAAGGGTTTTGGTCCTGTTCACTCCTTGCCTTTCCCTGCAGCATTTTCATCTAAGGGCACAACATAATGGTCTTGTGATGATTAGGTTTGTGCACTGAAGACTATGCAGAGACCTTTATTTGATTTCACCAAACAGCCGTCAGATGGTGAAGAAGGCTTGGGGCTTACATAAGTCAGTAATTCTCGCCATCTGGTCAATCAGTAAATAGAAGGTTGCTCTGCTGTCACAGCATTTTTGTTTTCTCCAAGTACAGTAAGCTCAGAGAATCCCTCTTCTTGATTCGGTTCCGTTGTTATTCTTCAGGCCTCCGTTTCTGCGGAGGCTTGCAGCCTGGATGTGACAACTGAAAAGAGCAAAGCCCAGAACAATAGAGCTTTGACTGCCAGCCATAAATTGATCCCTCGTTCAAGCAAGCGCACTGAGAGCCCTTCAAAAATTGCACTGCAACTGACTGACAATATCTTGATTTTTTTTTTTTGGTGGTTTGTTTTTTTTGGTTTGTTCTTGTTAAGTTTTTTGCTTGTAGAATCAAGCTTGTAGAATCAAGAATTCCTTCACATGGGTTGTTGTATTCAGTCTTCCTGTGAATTAAGTACTATTTACTGGAGAGTATGACCATATTAGCCCCACAAGATGCAATTACTGTAATTTTAATTTTATGATATTGTACGTGAGTTGTGGTTGATTTTATACAGTATTGTGTTGCTAGATCATCATAGTAGTTTTGCTCACTTGCGAAGTGTGTGTAATACATGCTTGCCCCTCTGGCCCGCAGAGGACAGAGTTAAATTGACAAGTTCAAGTCAAAGCAGCTTATTCTTTTGGTTCTCAGCAGACGCAGAAAGTGAGCAAGAATGAGAGGACTCATATGAGCATTATTACTATACCATCCTGAAAATTTTGGATTTTCTTCAGGCCTCCCTTATGCATTGTTTATTAGCATATCTAAAGCATTTTTATAAATGGTTTCATTATATATTCTTAATATAAACATAAGATTAAATAAGTATAATATTTCTTAAAATAATTTCCAGCAAGTTCAGATTCCTTCTGTAATTAATCTGGGCTTTGAATTAGTTCCGAAGTATGTGCTCCTCAGGGTTTGTTCATGTGTTCTGATGTTGATTTTTAGATCAATATACACGTAGTCTTGTGAAACATTTACAGACCAGGTCTAAAAGAAGCAACTTCTACTTCTTGCTGAGAAAGGTGATAGGCAAATATCAACAGCCTACATAAAAACCATGATATGCTTGGGTGGGGCAGTGGGAATTAAAAAGGGAATGTCCCTGAAAGTGAATTTTAGAACCGCGGCTTTTCAGTCTCAAGCTTCCCTTTCCTAATGAGAGTGTTTCTTAGCCACCAGGTCTACCCTCCTTGCTAAACTACATGAACAACAGTTTTGTTTCAGGTTTGTGCTTTTGAGCAGGACTCTGAATAATGCTAATGAATGCTGTAATCAGCTGCAGTTATTAACTGTGGGGTTCCCTTACAGAAGGTGGTAGTTCTGAAGGTCCACTGTAAAAATGCTTCCTCCCTGCTTTGCATTTGATGGCCTCAGTCATCAGAATTGAGTGCCTGTTTGCTCTCTGGACAGTTATTAGCAGAACATCATTGGGTCCCTTCTTGGCTCTTTTTGAATGATAATAGTGAGGGTTTCCTGTGACAGCATTTCTTACACAGATTGGCTCTATTCACCAACCAGGTACAGTAACAATGGGTAATTTAAAATAATTCATTTTATTGCTGTCTCCCGTAGATTTTTTTTGACTTTCATTTTGAAGTGGTGAATCTAGAGAGCTGGAGAAGTATGTTCTGATCACTATTCTGGTGCTGTGAAAAATATGAGATTCAAATAGTCCTGCAGAGCCATCAGCAGCTGGATCCAGCACAGAGCACTCTTTTGACTTCAGCTGAAGTCATTCTGATGTTTTCTGGGTGCTTTTAACTGTTTTATCACAGGTATGCTATTTTTTTTAGCTTTAATTTCTCATCTTATAGTTGCTCATGAATCAGGATTTAGGACTTCAGTTCTACAGAAATATCCTCAGTAGCATAAGCATATTAAAACTGAGAAAACTGCATAAATTGAAACATGAGAACAGAGAATCTCTCTCCAATGCTGAGAATCCACTACAGAACTGGATATCAAACCCAAGACTTCCAGCTCCTAATCTGTTATTATTGTTGTTTTGCTGCTATAATCCTTTCCAGTTCTTAGAGGTATGTTGCAGATGATTGCATCCTAATATATATGCCTGAAAATGAAACAAGATAGCAACATCATGCTGCAATAAATAGAACTGAAATTGAAAATGTGGTAGATATATAGTAAAAGGATGATGTTTGCAAAGTGTCCGAAAACTTTTCCTCATAATCTTGATCATAAAGCTACTTTAAACTTTGAAATTCTACCAAATGTAGAAATAAGCTCTTGTCAGCAGTAGGGTCTATCAGATTCAGTGTTTGCCACTCAGGGAAGTGATCCAAGGGAAGTTGTTGGTTTTTCCCCCAATACATCATTCTTCAGTGTGTGTGGTGAGAGTTATATTTATTTTGGCTGCTCCCATACCTCTTTTCTCTGAAAGTATGTCGCTTATTGGAGAAAAATAAAGCATGGAGGTTGACGCAGAGGGAATATCAACATTGTTTTAGCAGTGCAGACAAAGGAATCCAAGGTTTATGTAAACTTCTTATGCAAATATGACAGTAGTTTGTAATCTAAAGAGTGTTCTGCATTCATAGCATGTCCTCATAAGGTCTCTTTTTTTCCCCCCCTTCTTCAAGTACTGGAAGTTTTTAGGAAGCAACTGGAATTTTTTTCCACCTCTATACAGGTATTGTATTCCATAGTCCTGGTTGAAAAAGTGGTGGTGGTTGAGGGGGTTTAGTCTATTTGTCTTTTTCCTTTGCTGGACAAACAGCATCTCCACTGATCTCCACCACAAATGAGGCGATAGAATCCTGGGAGAGCATCCTGAAGAGCATTCTGCCTTGCAGTGAGTCTGAGATGTGCTTTATAAAAACAAGCAAGGTTGTTTTCTTTATCTCAGTATCATTGTGATCAAAGTATGTAGAATAAGTGTTTGGTTTCCGTTTGGTTTCCGTTTGGTTTTTTTGGTTTTGTTGTGGTTTCCCCCCCCCCCCCCCCCCCCCCCCCCCCCCTTTTTTTTTCTTTATTTCNNACCTGGTCTCTTAATTAGTCCCTTAATACTTATGATATTCTTAATATTCCATTAGATTTATGGACATTGCCTGACTGTAATGTAGTCATGTTACATTGTAATATAGTATGCTTTAAGTAACAGTGAAAAAAGTAGGATATAAAGTAGGCTTTATTGGAGCATTTTCTACTTTTCAGTGATCGTATGTGTGTTTTTTTGTTTCTTGGGTTGTTTTTTCTATACTATTGTCAGTGTTATTTATGTTAGCTTCAAGCCAATAGGAGAAACATCAATTACTTAGGACACCTAGGCCAAAGAAAAAGACTGCTGGGCACAATACCTGTGCAATAATGCTTTCCCATGTAGTATGTAGTGAATTTTGAAAAATTTGAAACGGGACATTGCAGATTTGGAACAAATCTGCAGACTTGGTTTTCTCTAGTTCTCTTGCTATTCATAGTGGTTCAGGGTAACTCTATGCATTTCCAGATTGTCATAATATATGTATAATGTTATGTATCGTATATCCTGAGGTGTATGAAGGAACTCTATATTAGTGGAAGGAAATTTTAGTGAGCATTAGAGTAATTTTCTATCTCATTCACCTGTTTGTAATTGTAGGGCCAAGCAGGCTGTTGGGGGAGAAGGCATACTGCTTGGATTTACCCTACTGAAAATATTGTTAAACTAAGAGCATGCTGTGAAATCTATCAAACAGAACATGATAGACACAAAGTGGTTTATATCACGTCATTTGCTCATGTCTTGAAAAGAGGTGAAGTGCACCGCATACTGTTGCGCTCTAAGTGATGCTGCTTCATGAGTTATTGCGAGCATCCATATTCATGAGAGGTAGTTAAAATTTAGCATGTATATAAAAAAAAAGGGGGGGGGGTTGACTATTTTAGCTGTATTTACTAAGCAAATCAGGCTTATGCCATCTCTGTCAGGTGAACTTGAGAATGTTCAGGCGAGTTTTGGATATTTCAGATGTTCTTCTGGAAGGATATTTTTCCAAAAGATTTTATCAGACATCAGTTGATTTATGCAGCAGTAAATGTAGCTGAAGATATGTCTTAAGTATAAGGGTTGGGGAAAGCAAAGAAGTTTAATTACTTTTCAGTGACTTCATATCCTAAGATTAGTTTTTAATTACATAGAAAGCTGTACAACCCCGAGGAAGTGTGGACATGTCCACATTTACAGAACAAAATGCTGCCTTGTTTGCTAAAGAAGGGTGCATGTTTGTCAGAAATGCTGTGATTTCATTACCTGCTATGGTATTTTCTAACTTATTATTTCAGAGAATCCTAGAATGGTTTGGGTTGGAAGGGACCTCAAAGATCATCTAGGTCCAGCCCCCTGCCATGGACAGGGACCCCCTCCACCAGACCAGGTTGCCCAAAGCCTCATCCAGCCTGGCCTTAAGTGCTGCCAGGGATGGGGCCTCCACAACCTCTCTGGGCAAGAATGGGGTTATAAGGATGCAGTTCAGTGTTTAATGTCTATATCATGTTTGTGACAATTTTTAGGAATTTCATGGTTGTGGAATATATAGAACTGGGAACAATAACTGCAAAACTGTTCCTTTTGTGGTTAGTCAACCATCAGAGAAATATTTACTTGATCTACATCAGGAAAGTAGCTAGAAACTGTTGGAAACCGACGGTCAGCTTCAAGGAGGCTTCTTCCCTCTCCAGGAAGATGTGCATGTTCTGTGTAGTAGTGCTGGAGCTTTTTGCTCAAATTTTTAATTTCTAGGTATTCTTCTTAGAGTCCCCTATCTCCACTGTCATATTTACCTCCAGACAGTATTTCAGCTGGTGCAGAGGCATGGGAGGCTTTGGACCTGCACTGGTACTAGGGGTCCACTTTTGCAGAGTGGTGCTGCAGCTGTTTCTGCCTTTTTCCAGTTTCACGTTACATTTTGGTCATGTACTGAAACCCTTCTTAGCATTCAGGAGAATAAAAAGCATAACCTAAAGTTAACTAAATCCATCTCTGTAGAACCAGTCATAGGAAGCGGAGCTGAGGTTTTTAGCTTGAATGTTACTGTGACTCTAAACTATAGCATAGTTTCATAATAGCTGGCTTTGCCAATTTGTATATATATTCATCTTTTTCTTCAAATCGTGCTTGTATAAAAGTGGCATTTCTGCTGTCTGTGTAAGCTCAGCTTTATGGGCCTTCATAACGCAATTAAGTTTACCGCATTTTATTCCTGCTAGCGCTGCAAAGAGGGGCTGAGTCAGACTGTATTTGTTCTTGTGCTTCATCAGCAGAAATGTTTACCAACTTTCTAGTTATACTTTATTTGTGAAAACGCGATGAAAGTAATGGGGTCGCAGTGGTATCAGAAGGCTTAATTTGGCCTCTGTTGTTATTAGCATTGATTGAGACATAAGAGCAAGAAATAATCCAGTTTTACTTCCAGTGCCCAAGGCTGAGTTTTTAGGGCTGACAGGAAAGAAATATACATCTTTTTACTTCTAAACTGAGTATATTTGATCTGAAAGTCAGAGAATTACAGTAAACCCAAATCATGCCAGTGTTAGTTGTGCAGCAGAATCGTTTTTTCTCTCTCCTCATAGAGGTGATGCATAGTTGTCCTCGATCAACTGCGCTGTCTTCTCGTTTGCTCTCCGTTCTCTCTTCAAGTTTTTTCTTGGTATGGCCTGAGTGGAAGAAAGCATAGGTGGACTATTCGGGCTATAAATAAATGGCTATAAAGCCATTCCAATATTCCAGGAGGATAAATTACAGATAGCATATTACTTGATGACCCTGGTGCCTTGCACATCATCCCTGGGATGCTGCCTCCCTGTAACAAAGGCTTTGTGGGAGTCGAGCTCTAAGGGGCTGTTAATTCAGTTCTCCGTTAATTCATGGGCATTCTGGCCATCCGCCTGTCAACTGTAGCACAGCTGATGGTTAACCAACAGGTAATTAAATAAACCCATGTCCTCTACATGCATAAACAAGAAAATGTTTATAACTGTTGCTTTACTGATACAGAGAATTTGTCCTGTTTACTGTTTCTATACTTACCAGATTACATGTAAAAACCATAAAATCCTTTATATTATCCATAAACATAATAAAAAATGCTACACTACATAACTTTGACTTAGTCAATAATTCTAGGCTTAGCCTGAGGGGTTGAAAAGAAAATTATTCCTGTTACAAATTTTAATTATGCCATAAACTTTGGGAAATAGCTATTGATCTTCAGCATCTGGCATCAGAAATGTTGCCTGCTTTTTTTGGTTATTTAGTTTGTGAGTAGCATTGTCATATAGGATAAGAATAAAAAATGTCAGAGGAGATGATGTACCATATGCAAATGAGAATATTTTGGTTTGTTTATGTACTAAAAATATTTTATTGCTGAAGTTTTTTGTTTCTTACCAGGCTTTTTTGTCTTTCTCCAGAGAAATTTGCATTTGAGATGCAAGAAAGCAAATTCTAATTCTATCAAAGACCCTTTCTCATCATGGGACGCTATAATGTATACAGTATGTTTGTTGTCTTAGAGGTACATTTAAAATTGCAATTCAATTAACTTTGTTGTGGAAAAAAATTATAATTCCAAGGGCTAGATGAGACAAAGGCTGGAGTCTTATTTTTGTACTTTTTGCTGTTAGACAATGGGTATTAGTGTAAAAAAATTAAGTCTGGCTTAAAATAGTAAAAGCGAAAATCTGTTGTGATAAGAAATGAGTGGCAAAGCTAGCATTACTCTTCAGCACAGTGAGCTCTTACTCAGATGTCGTGGAGCAGGAGGAAGAGCTTTTTAACGTGTTTAAATTTCAGAGCAGCGTGTAATGAGCACAGCATTAGAAATGCAGACTACTTTTCTAATTGTAATAAGGCCTAGAGCCAAATGTGTTGTTCCATGGCATGTCTGCTTATGGTTCATGAGGTTTGACTGTAGGGGAAAGAAGAAGGAGAACTGAGGTGATGCCTGAAAATAGTCATTTTAGGTGACTGGAAATACAGGCTATGCTCTCTTTAAGATTTCAGTACAAGGATCCTTGTAGATGGGGTAGGATAAAGCTCCCTTTCTTTCCCCCATCCAAAATGGTCTTTGAGGAGATGCTGCTTGGTGTCCTCCTTCTTGAGGTAAACAGAGGAAGATAGTCTTCCCTGTCCAGGAGAACTGGGGGGCCACATAGAGAAAACTCCCTGACAAAAAATGGATTAGAGCGCTCCAAAGAACTGGCCCTTGTAAGGACGATTGAGCTCAACTCGCCGTGATGATAAAGGGTGATGCGGACTCTGACTCCTGCGTAGATTCCCGTGGGACCAAAAAGTGTTTGCTTTTTCTCCAAATGTCTGCATTATTGTCATAGTTTAGTTCCAGCTGGCAGCTAAGTACCATGCAGCCGCTCGCTTACTCCTCCCACACTGGTGTTATGGGGGGGAGAATCAGAAGGAAAAGGTAAAACTCATGGGTTTGGGATAAGGACCTAACCTTAGTGCCAAATACTAAGTTGATGCATCTATATGAAGAGGAAGGATGTTTGTAAAGCTCTAGCATGTGGACAGTCTGCTCTGTAAGGGAAACTCCCAGAACACCCTTGAGAAATATTGTGCTTTTCCCCCTATTTCAGCAAGGGATGGATGCACCTCTACTGCTTTCTGCTTGCTTAGTTTTACTTAGATTTTCATTTTTTATCTTCACGCACCCCATGGTGTGAGCATGAAGTTTCGGCAGAAATGTTGAGAAACAGCATCTGAAGTGTCTTAAACTTTGTGCACGTTACAGCAATGCTTTGACCTCTTATTGAATAAGTAAACTGAGCAAACTAGGACAAAGATGATACCAGAAAGGCAGCTTGTTGCCAGCTCTTCAGTAGGAAATTGCTCCCTCATAAGAGTATCTGCCAGTGGTGTATTGATGCTTGAACCCTTCTGGCTGACTTTACTCTGCCTAGCCTGGAACAAAAAGAGTAGAAAAAATATTGTTGAGTCTTGCAGGCATTTGAGGTGGCCAAACTGACAGGTTGCACTCCAGCAGGTAAACGGAAGCCTATTAAGAACACACAGAGACAAAATGTGTCATCTGAGCATCGAGTGTTTTATTGGGATGAACCTCAGTGAGGAAGACAGCTGTGGCTGTTTCAAGGACACGGAGCAATGATGTGGTTTCTGAAGGCTTTCTATAGCAAGTCCTGACTTAAATATTTTCATATAAGACTAAATGTCTAAATCGAAACAGACATCTGCATTCTCTTTATGGAGCAGGACTAAGATGTCTCTTATCTGACTGCAGAGTTCTCTCTAAAATTGAAAACACCGCACCACCCCAATTTTGTCTTCTCTGAAGAACCCTTGTACTACTAAAATAACATTTTTTAATCTGATTTTGTTTTCTGGAAAAAAAAAAGTGTGAAATGAATGCATTTTCAAGGGAAAATCCATTGAAACACCCAGTTCTCTCTAAAAACGGGTTGAGAACCCAGACCTGCCTTGATTTTTCGCTCCTCTGCAGTTACCCGTTAGCCATTTAATTTGGGCCTTGTACTCTGGAAAAGTTCTGTCATCTGTGTATTGAGCCATTTATTTTGGTGACAAAGGGAAGCTCAATACTTTGAAAAATGTAAGCTCTAATTTTTACATACTCTACTTCTTAATATATTGTTTCTGCCTGGCCGGTTAGATTTGTACAGCCGCCATATGCAGCAACTTAAAATTCATATTAGTGTGTCACTGCAGTTACTACACTCAAACCGCCACACCAGGAAACTATTAACTTTCAGTTAACGATAACAGAAAATGTTTTATAATAAACTGTGAAATAACCTAATCATCTGCAAAAAGTGTAAAAATTTTATATTAAAACGCAATTAACTTCTGCTTTTTTGTTTTGTTTCTTTTTAACGAATTGCTTATGTAAGACATGCAATTAATTGGCTTTTGCTTTGCAGGGAATTTGTGTTTGCTATAACATGGTGTCTGCTGTAACAATAGATGAATGCCACTAAATTTTCTGATGTTTACAGGTAGGTGCTTTTTGGTAGGAAAAGAAAGACGAAAGTGGTAGCTTGCATCTCTTAAAGCTGGGTGCTGAGTTGTACCCTGAAGACTCAAAGCTATAGATGGGCTAAGACTGAAAAGGGCTTGTTTCAGTCTTGAATAACAGATTTTCTCTATGGGCTTGGGTTGCTCCCTTGTCTTGCTTTGTGTAAATCTCTTGGTTCCCTTTTTACCTTAGACTCTTGTTTGAGATATGCAGATAGTAGCTGCCTGAGCTCTGCAGGCATCGCAGGGTTAAAATCTGTCAATAATTCTCAAGTGCCTTTATCTTAGCAAAGGTCAATACAATAGCGGCAAGAACTTCTTCTAAGTACCTTTGTGGTTTTAATTGGCTCATTTCTAACAGGGTGTTAGAAACACTCCAGAAGAGTGTGTTCAAATGAAATGGAAAAAAAACAGTCTTCTGTAAGAAGGGAAGCTTTCCTAAGATGTGAGGTTAGAATGTGCTGAGCTATTAAAAAAAAATGAGAGGAAGAGTAAAACTCTTACCGTGAAGGGTGGGAACTGAAAGGTTGGGAGAGAAAGACAACAAAATGAAGAATGTGCTAATTTGTTAAGAAACCACTTCTTCTGCAGTCAGGGTCATTTCTGAAGGCTGGTGGTACCAGCCAGCTAACTTTGCTGTGGTGGGAACTGACAATCAGAGAGGGAGCAAGATTCCACCGTTCTGAGGATGTTTCTTGTTTCAAGTCAGACTTTTCAAAGACCTAATTGGCTGTCCATCCGAAATGCTGCAGGCACTGTGCTAATAACAGGGTTATGAAACAGGTTCAAATGCAAGTCTTGATGTAATTATTTCTGTTGGCTCCTTTGTATGCCATGTAGATTCAGGACAGGTTTCTGGGTGAAAGAGGGATTAGTTCCTTCAGTGCTCTATGTACAGCAGTGAGATGAACACTCCTTTTTTCCTGTGCTGTAAAGCTCTGTGTCAGACTAAGCATATCTAAGCACTCTCCAGAGATGATCTAGAAGTGAAGGGTTCCCTCTATGTTACTTCAGTGTTGGCTTTTAATCTGCTTGATGACATTTCCAACTCATTTCATAGTGCAAAAATCTGTTTGCTACAGAAAAGAAATCTCCATTTTTATATTTTTTTAAAATAATTGAAAATACAAATTTATCTGGCACAATGATTTGATTTTTGGTTGACTAATGGAAATGCTAAATATTTTAAGATGTCAAACATTTTTGAAAATATCTAGCCACATGATTTACACACTTAGCTTATTCCTGAATACAGCTTTAAAAAAGTTAGATTAGGTTTCTTGTCTCTTCCATATGTGATTGTAATCCTAACCTAGGAAGTTAGTGATACGTTCACAGGCAATAATTATATTATTTCTCCAGTAATCTATCTTAGTCGAGAAGCCCTTCCTGAAGAGATTCTCTGCAGGTGGAAGAGGTAGGTTTTCTTCTTTAGATCTGCCCGAAAGCAAGAGAAAAATCAAACTGATTCTAAAAACAAAGGGAGTCTTAGTGTCAGGGTGTATGTAGCCTTAGGGTATTGTGTTCTGTGGTTTATTTTATTTATGTAATGAGGAGAGTCTATTGTAGCTTTATTTCCGTTTATTTCTTTGTCTTTAATGCAAACCAAAAGAGAACATTTTACTGAATTTAATGTCTGTGTCCTCGTTCTGCAGCGTGTACAGTTACTGCTGTGCTCCCAGTAAATGGGGCTAAGGTCCAATAAAACCTGACTTTTGTCTGTTTGTAAAGTCAGCTGTTAGGTTTAAGAAACTTGGGGTGTTCTCTTTTTTTTTTTCCTTAGTTTGGTGTCAGATGCAGCTATTTGAACTGGATTGAAACTTTTATTGTAATTGCAGCAAAGCTAAAAGTTGCAGGAAAGAAAAAAATCACCTTCATATTTCTAAAGTGATTAAAAAAAATAATTGTGTTTTCTGTTGTCTCAGAAACAGATGTTTGTTTAAACCCAGTCATGAACTTGTACTCAGATTTAACTTATTGTTTAATTTTGTACCAGTCTTTTGTAGATGAGCTGCCTCAGGAGCAAGTGAGAAGGAGTTTTCTACATAGTGAAGACTTGGAATGGGGCCTCTTTTAGCAGAGTTAAGCATCCCAGGAAAAGAAACAAAGTTGTTGATGAAGCAGGCTGATGCATATGGATATTTGTCAGGGTTTAAAAGATGCAGTAACTTCAGCGGTTAAGTCCAAGAATTTGAGTTTGGTCCAAATCAAATCTCAATCTTCAAAACTCAGACTTCTAAAAAGTGATTTTTGTGCTGTTTTCTTTTTTCGGCTGTGGGAATCTGGCCTTGGCTGTGTTGAGTCATTTCATGTGCGCTTCATCTGAGTGCAGACAAGTCTTAAGTGGAGGCGATGAGATACGGCTGGTATCTTTAAATTATTTTTGACCAGATGTGAAATAGTCCCACTGAAATTTCATTATGGTCATCTTGTTTTGCTGTATGGAAATTCTTACCTGATAAGTAAACACAAATGTTTGAGATTTTGAACCAAACCCAAGCTTTAAAACAGATTATAGGCATTATAAGCACACACACAGATGCATTTTTGCTAAATCTATTTATCCAGTTTGTTCTACCTATCATAGTCAATTTGAATTCTTCCTTTTAAAGACTGCAGAAAAATTGTCTGCATTTCATTGAAGTCACTTTATCTTGTATATATTTCTTATTCAGAATCAGAAGAGGGAGCACCCATGTCTGGCTTTTCAGGGAAACAAATAAAAGAAATAAGTAATGTACTCACTCTTTCAATCCTAAATAGAAATGAATAAATACAAAATTTAGATCTGGAACATTCATTTGAAATAGGCAAATTACAGTTGGTTGTATATGGGGAAAAAAAAATTAAAATATCCTGTTAGCATGCTTCTGTTTGACAGACTGTTTTTAGCAAGCATTTCTTCTTGTTTTCTGTTCTTTATGGTATTTATGGGCTAAAAAGTTATAACTGGGTATATCTTTGTGTTAGTTGGTTTTATTTTGGTATTTGTTTTGTGAAGTTAGCGTATAGGTCTTTGAATACGCACATCTCTTATAAAGATGGAAAACTGATAGAGACATGATTGCTTACTGTAGTAGGAGAAAATTAAAATCCTACATTTCATGGAATAGAATAGGAGCAGAATGCTGAGATAGGATGTTTGAAAAAGCAGCATTTGAAATGTTACTGGATTGTTCAGTTATCATTTGTAAACCCCGTAACTGTGAGGCATTTCAGTCATTTTAAATTACTAGTGTATAAATGTTTAAATTATGCCAAGTATAAAGATAAACATTTCTATTACGCTTCAAAATTTGAAGATCATCAGTAACTTCCTATTCTTCATAAAGTTCAATTTCATGCAAGAGTGACTGATGTTTTCAGATGCAGTGGCTTCTGCAGAGCTTGTAGTTGGTAAGGGAGAAGAAATCAGAGAGAAATAATTTTGAATAGCGTATGGTTGATTTACTTAGGCCATTGTGACAATATATCTCATATCATGTTATTAAATGTAAGCATTATCATATTAGTCATTTTATATATCATTGTAATTGTATAATTATTGTATTTTATATACCCAAGTTTGTTCCCATTAGCTTTTAGTTTTAAATTATTAAAGGCAGCTTTTAAATTCCGTGTGAATTAAAATACTTTTTTTTAATCAGGTCAGTCTTTGCAATAAGCTCCTGCAGATTCTGACTTCAACCTATTATTAAAGTTTTCCTTTCTCATATCAAAACTCAATATTTCTGAATAGTTTGTTGTCTTTTTTATAATTAACTGAAATGAGGACATAGTGAAAATGTGTTTTTAACTATTTTAATAGTCCTATTTGAAATTATATTCTTCTTTCCCATAATGAATCAAACTTCTAATGATTCTTCCTGCTTACTAATTTGCATTGTTGTCTGGTTGCCTTGCATTTAATCAGCAAGAAGTAAACTGCTAATATATCACCGGGAATCTGTCAGGAGTATCTATGTTGCGCTGCGAATGCTGGCAGAGTATGGAAATTCGCTGGAAATGACGGGCTCAGTCTGCTGGGAATTTCATCTCTTGTCAGAAACACAATGACTGGCATCTCAAAATCTTCAAGTAGAAGATGCAGTAACCCAGCTCTGGTGCGGGGCATTGTGCTTATCTAGCAAACCACCTGCTTTCTGTCAGGATTAGTATGCTGTTCTTATTTTGCTGTCTACCAGTAAGCAGCAGAAATATGTTTATTTTGGTGGTAAGCATTTACAAAAATGTCTGGGTTTATATTGTTGTTGGTTTACATTTACTGTATCAACAGAAGGCTGAGATGAGTTGAATTACTTTGCGTGGCTAACTGCAAAATAGAAGTTTTCAGCTGGTTCTGAAAAAAACCAAATGGCAGTCGGACACTTATTGCCTTTGGTAAAGACTTACTACTTGCAAAAACTTTACAATTGTTCAGTGTCACATATTAAGCAGAATATCAATAATGAAATTGTATGCTCCCAACTTTCTTGCTGTACATGGGGTGCTAAATATACTTTAACATTAATAATGCTTCCTTTACTTTAAAAAAAAAAAAAAGATAAAGCTGGGTTAAGATTTTTTTTTCCTTGGTAGAAGCCCAGAGACTGTACTGAAGTTAGAGGGATGATTCATTCTTCATCTGATCAGAGTAATTAAATCTAAATTTAAAACAATAATTGATCATTAATCTTGGAAAAACTAATTAAAAAGTTCTAAAAGAAACAGTAAAAAGTGATTTTTTCCAAGAGTGCATATTCCTGCCTTCTGTATGCGTTTCTGATAAAGGATGGGAGGCTTAATGAATATGGAAAAAAAAAAAGCAAATAAGTCTTATTCATAATTCTTTGTTTGCTGCTTAAAATGATGGTCATCATCTCTGTGGGGTTGTGTGTCATTTGCTGTCTAGTTGGGCTCTTATGTCTGTGAACTGTGCTAAATTATAAATATTCGGATAGTCAGAAGTTTCCAGGTTGTGCAATACAAGGGAGAATTACTAAGAGCTGCTATTCCTTGTTTGTTTGGGTTTTTTGCTTTTAACTACTTCTAATTCCAAACTACATCTTTAATTTTTAATTCAAAAATGGAATATTTTGGGAAAAAAAGATGGGGAGTGATAGGGTAAACTCTGTTTGCCTATCACCCTACCAATAAAGAAATTTGAGTGACTTCACCCATGTGGTTATACCTTCTTCACTATTTCTCAGACAATGGTGGCGTAGGAAGAAAAGTAACTCCTTCAGTATTTCTAGTGTTGCACATACTCAGCTTGTCATTATGTCTTACAGTTTAATTTGCTGTTGACAATATCAAGGCATAAAAAATAGGAAAGCATATTGCAATCTTACTCTTGAAGTTTTAATTATTATTTTTTTTGCATTTGTTAGTAGCAGACCCTCAACACTATTTGAAATATATTTATTAAATTTATGTACTGGAGATGTTGCTGTGCCCTTTCTTTCCTAATTTTTGAGCAGAGTTGGCTGTGTGTGGTGTTAGAGAGAAGGTGCTTTGTCAAGGAGGAGCCAGAAGCTTCATAAGCTGATTATAAAAATGATCATTGTACAGTGCCTGCATTAGGAAAGTGTTAAACACTCCTTAGGGTTCTGGAGCGTTAGCTGTTATGAACCTGGCTCCAGTTGGATTAGAACTTCTATCTTGCGTGTTTTGCTTTGATGCAGTAATAAGTGTGAATTAAAAATGGGAAGATTCTAACAGCAAAAATAACAAGAACAACAAAAAATAATCAGTATTTTATAGTTCTTTGTCAAGGCAAAATATTTTTTTTTGTCTTTCTGTTAAGAGACAAGAGACCCAAGATGCTCTTTTAAGTGTCCATTGAAGAAATGATAGCGTAGGGACTCAACGTGCAGCTACAGCTCAGAGCCGATGCGATACCATACATGAACGTGGTGACACTACACTGAACTGCAGCCGAGTGGCGTGTGTCTGTAGGAGCGACAGCTACATGGTCTAAAGGATTTTTTTCTATACCCGGAGCCTGAAGTGACGCACCTGGATCCTAACTGGGACGTAGGTGATCTGTTGTCACATTGGTAATTCATCAGGGCAGTAAGACCCCGAAACCGTGCTCCGACAGGTCCGTGCAGAATCCAGCAGTCCTCTGTCTTCCAGCTTGTTGCACGTTTCCAACTGTATTGACACCAGGCAAGTCTGTGAAAGCGAAAACCTTTTCTTTACCCTTCACCAACTTTTTTCCTTGAGTTGTAGTTTTGATCAGATTCAAGATTAGCGAACCATTTTGTGTTGCTTTAACAATGCAGTGATCTATTAAGACTCCTAAAATGTAGTCAGTGCTGACCTACATGTTTTGGGTGTAAAGTTACCCCAAACTCCAGCCTCTCTGGACTGTTCCTATTCTAATGCCTATTTGACTGTTCAAAGGTCATTATGGGCTGTTCCTCTCTTGAGAAATGCATTGTGTGCTCGGTACACAACATTACACAGAGTTTTATTCAGGAGGTGCTGATAACAGACTTGATTTGCCAGTTTGCTTGATGCTGGATCATGTTTCCTGCTTTGCAGGCCCTTAGGTGTAGAAATTCGTCTAATTTACTTCAATTTAAATGTTAATAATCCTTTTTTTCCTCAAAGTAAAGGGAAACATGCACAATCACTCTGAAAATAAAGATTTATTCTGACAATCATAGTGATAACTCTGTCTAAGAATCACCTTTAAATACTTGTTTTGCTATTTGGCATTGAACTATTGCTTACCTAGACAACTTTTTAAAGGCATTGATCAGAGATTAAAATTTCAGACCTAATCTGACAATATATGCATTTATTTGAAGCCAGTAAAATGAACAAACATTATTTACTTTTGCTATTGTCAGGTTTTTACTAGCTCCATAATGGTTGTGGAAGCTTCAAAGTGCTGTAGGAATTTTGGGAGTGGAAATGTCAGTATTTTGTCAAACTTGCAGTGAGGTTTTATCCTATGCTTTATTCTGAAAACTTTGGCCACCTGTATTTATAGAATAGCACGTTTTAGAACCCTTACTTAAATTATATGCCGAGTCTGCTTAAAAAACACATGCTACTGTAAGAGGAAGCAATCCTTGCCCAGGTGACCTTTCTTCCTAAATAAGTATTTATTTAGAATAAACCAGAATCAGGTATGTGTGGTACAAACTAATGGGTGGAGACGAAACAACCTGTTGGAGAAGCGTGGGGACTGGCTTCGTGGCTCGTTCCCGGCTGGCTGAAGCGCAGTGCCGGGTCGGTGCCCAGCACTGGGACAGTAATGCTCCTGGGAGCCTGGTGGGCTCGAAACGAGTGTGAGCATATTGCCAGTGGGAAAACGTGGCAGGGGCCTGCAGATTACTGTGTTTTGCTGCACAGTGAGCAAGGGAGATAAAATTTTTTTTTTACTTTTTTTTTTCTGAATTGTTGTGATTACCAGGCTCTGTCTAGTGTGTTATAACAAAATACGGTTGCAAAGCTGGTGCTGGAGGGGAATGGTAATGAGCACCAGTGGTGGTTTAAAATCTTGAGAGCAGGCCAAACTTACTATTTCCATTCAAGAGGCTGATGAGAAATTAACTATTCTGTTCTTTAAAACACTTAAAGTACTGATTTCATATTTCAAGTGGTTGTTGGTACCTTCTCTCTTCCTTCCCCTTTTTTCTTTTCCTTTCTATCCTGGCTCCCTGGAAAAAAGTTGAGCATTGGCATGCTGTCTTCAAAACTACGTTCCCAGCATCCATCTCCCCTTGTCACATTTTTATGTAATGAAGAACAGGAAAGACATACCCTACACAACCAGGAGTCACGCTGGATATAATCAGATAAATGTAAATATGAACGCAAGTAATTCACCCTGTCAGGGTTGCTCCTCTGCCTTTCATGTCTTTCCAGGTGAAGATGGAGAATCTCTCACGATTTATGTTGAAACTTTTGTTTATTTTGTGTTTATTTGGCAAGGTGGTGGGGAGTTTTTCTCTCGATGTTTACCAGTCTGTTGAAGTGTCAGTGGTTTGTGAAGTTCAAGCATTTTAAGTTGCTTTCTAATTCTTCGTTAAATGGGCACGTCTCATATACAGTAGTGTAAAGAAAGTTGCTTGCTCTACATAAAGCGAATGTGGCTGTTACAGAAAATGCTATGTGCATTCTCAACCTAAGAAAATACATCTGCTTTCTTTTAAAATGGAAGTACTGTTTCTGTTTATGATAACAGCTGGGGCTGCCATTAATTTTTATTTTGCTGTTCAAATATTCTTTATAGGCAAAGGTGCTAACCCAGTTACAATTACATCACCACGTTTGCTGCTTGGAATATAATTTATTGGCTTTGGTTTAGGTGTCTTAATTACTTGATTGCTGTATTTTGGATTCGGGTAAATGTCTCTTCACTTTTGTGGCATTCCAAGTATAATTAATATCAGCAAAAAATATTGAAGTCATTAGCCTTTAGTGCTCAAAATTTTGCCTTTTTTGTCAAGGTGGAAGAATGTGTCAATAAGAAAACAATTTTCATTTCAAATGAGTGCTCATAAATATGTAGAACTTAAAAAGCAATGAATTGTTTTTATGAATTTTAATGGCTGGTATGGTACAGCATTATGCAAAGGAAGTGAATGGCATAAATTACAGTAGTATATTAATTCATATCGTTTTCCCGTAAGTCATTTTGTATGTGCTAGTTGTATCTGTGTGCAACCTAGACAAGTGGTCACATGCATTGTGAATCTTTTCCCACAACACTGAAACTCTTCCATTACTGAACTCGAATATGGTAACATTTTTAAGAGTGCTAATCAACGCGATAGCACTGCTTTGGAAAGGTTGAGGAGGGGAGGTTTGCTCCGTCTGCTAGGCAGCGTAAGGGAAAGGCTGTAACTAGAAGTACTGATGCATTTTAATGCTGTATTGCCATTACTGTGGTTTTCTAATAGCTTTTAACTGCATTAAAATTTTCAGTAAGTAAATGTTAATATAGAAAGTAACCAAGTAACTGTATACATTTCATTCTGCATCTCCCTTGTTGAAAAGGAGGCAAGTAAAGGATTATTTGACAAAGCTGTATTATTGCTTTATATAGCTTTTTATTTTACGTCGGTGGTAGGCATAGAGCATTGTATGTGGTCACAGGGTGAGTTAATGGATAATGATAAAAAGTGCATTACACAATTTGTAATAGACACCAGCAGACAGGAATTTTGTTTCTTCCTCTAAAATCTATGATCAGAGCGAATTGTGGTGTTCAAGGACAGAACAGGACAGTGGGTATAGGCAGGCATGTGTTTAAGATGGAAAGGTCACAGTCTTAGCTGTTAAAAACCCCAATATTTATAAACCATCATTCAAGTGTAGCTGTGGTTTCAGAAATAGTCCGAGGGCTACAGAAAGACCTATGTGCGGAACTGTGGAGGTAATTATTACTGGTCAGCTTCAGTGACTTTCTTTAGCAGTATAGAAAATCCAGGTTCAAAGCAGCATCATGCTGAGCTTCAGATAGATAGGTGCTCACAGGGGAGAAAGTAGAAAGGAATATAAGTAGAAATGAGGCAGTGGCTGAAAGTTAGCAGAGGTGTGTTCAACGTGGCGGCCGCAGACTCAGTGTCAGTGGACTCTTCTAAGCATCCATGAGGGTAACAAAGGAACACAAAAGTTGTCAGCTGGCCTACACTCGCTGTACAGGAGACTTGAACTGGCAGAAGAAAACCAAGGGTCAATAAACTGGAAACCCCCTGAGTTAGAACTTAAGTGCCCAGACACATCCTCAGTTGCATTTGCTGGCAGATGAATTGCTAACAGCTGATTACTTCCCTACTAACACTTTAATTAACTGCAATTAAAATTTTAAGTTTGGATTGCACTTTGTACTGATGGCTTCCTACAAAGTTTTATTGCTTTTAAAAGATGCTGTGCTTTTTTGATTAAAGATTTAACTTCATGTTAAAAAGAGACCTGAAAAATTCTGTCCAGCTGTTTTTTATTTCAGCCACCTTTAATGGGCAAATTAGCCTTTGAAAGGTATCTAAATTTTGCAAAAAGCAGAACCTAGATTCTCTAGTGTATTCAAATATGCACAAATGGCCATTGTAGAGCAGGTAGCTGAAAATCAAACATTGTGTCACAGCTATAAAAGGATATAACAGACGTTGTACAAGACCTTTGCAGAAATTATTTCATTAAAGTATTAACTCAAGACAGTATTTAAGATCATTCCTAATTTCAAAGGTAGTTAAAATAATTTATTAGAAATTGAATCTAAGCACTAATCTATGGATCTAAATCAGTAATTTGCTGAAATCAGAAGACTCAACAATTTCACTAACTTTAGTCAGTCCCTAAAGATAAATCTTCATAGTTTTTCACAGCTCTGAGAAAGTACTAATCTGTAATTTTTCTGTTGATTTAAATAAAACAAAAGTCCCAGAATGTATTCCTTTTGAAGAAAAACCTATTCTTTTCCCTCCCATCCACCCTGTACATTGCAGCATTAGGTAGCATCCGATGAACATTTCAAGACATGGAAGCCACGTCTAGATCTGAGGCTGGTACATCATGTAGCAGGCAGCGTGAAGAGACCAGGTTACTCAATGTTTGTTTACAAGTCTCCACATCATTTCACGTTACGTGATGCCAACATGCCTTTCAAAACACATTTATTTCAATTGAATGCAACTCCTGACGTAGTGCAGGAAGCAGTGGCACCTAGGAGCAATGCTGGTACATAACCGACTGCGAATTTTTTCCCAAGTATAATTCTTTTTTTCTAGATATGTTCATAGAAGATGATGTCTTTCACTTTAGAAAAACTTCAAGCATTCTATTGATTTACCATTTAAAAATTGATAAGTTTTCATTCTAGGTGTCTATTGAGCAAGGGCACTTTGAAATCAGTGGCCTAAAGGCATTGGTTTCTTCTTGCAGCAATTTTCTGGTACTTCCTTGATTCCTGACTTTTTTTTCTTTTGAGATGCACATTCTCTAATATATCTTCTACCCAGATTCCAGCTGGCTCCTTATATCAAAACCAGTCTTCCTCCTTGTTCTCTTAATTTCCTTTATGCAAATTGTAACCCATGGAAGAATAACAAACATACAAGAGAGTCAAATAAAAACAAATCTACAAAGAAAATCTGTTCATAAATGGAAAACTTAAATAGAATTTAGAAAAGAGACTGTTATTTTCATTACACTTGTGCCTATTTTTGTGTTTCCTGAAATGGCTAGAACTAATATCAAAGATTACATGCAGTATCAGTAGGCTTGTGGGGTTTGTTTTCAGAAAAGAGAAAGCTCTGCAGCTTGGAGATAAAATGTAATGTAGTAGTTGCTAAGGCAACTGCATGTTTTTGTGAATAGTGGAACAAATTAGGTGAGCAAAACATCTGTAAATTGTCAATACGTAGGTTAGAGCTGCCCTTAAGCTGCAGAAATTAACCTCTTCAGACCTGCTAGTGAAGCCAAGGAACGTGGAGGAGGAATGGTCGTGCCGAGCTCTCTGTGAAGCTGGTACCTCAGCAGATGCTGTCGCCTCTCCCTGGGAAGCGGAGGTCACCTGCGGCGGTGATGGGTCTGCAAAGGGCTTGCAAGCAAGGACGAGTCCAGATTGTGCGTGAGCGTGAAAACTGCCTGCTGTTGTTTTGTCCAGAGTGATACAATGAGTTTGCCTCCTGTGGTCAATGTGCCGGTCTTATCTTCTGCGTCTAGCAACTAATCTGTGGCTCCCAGGATAGTTCTGGAGAAAGATGAGCTTGAGTGATCCTGCTCCAAAGGATGGGACCCCGCATCCTTGTCATACCTGGCTGTGTAAGGACTGGCCTGTGCTTCAAGTCCTGCATCTGAATGGCCAGTTCTCATCTTCATCTTATAATGGAGGTGGTTCTTGATCGAGTGCTCTCCTAAAAACAAAATACAGACTTGGTACCCTGGAGAGAGGGGGCTGAGTGCCTCCCACTGCTATACATCCAGTACTTCTCTGAGAACATATAGTAGCTGAGGGCATATACAATTACCATTGCTTAACCTCACACTTTGACAGTTACAGGTAGGTGAAGCCTGGGTGTTATTGTCAGCTGCTTTCTGGACATAACCAGCTAGCTCTCTGCCAACTACTGGTGACCAGCAGGACACATTTTGATAAGGTCTGAAACATAAATCTTACAAGATGAGAGCCTGATGCTGTTCATGTGATTAGTTTAAAGAGTGATGGCTTGGGACTCCGGTCAAAATCTGTCCCACATCTACAGAGAAGTAGATATAATTTTGTCTGGGAGGAGAAGAGTATTGAATTTCTTCTGGCACACTAGAAGCTAAAGACTAAAAATGAGAGCAGTAAGAATAGCAAATGCCTTAATGATTCCAGATCCTTTAAAAATAAAAATGATTGGCCTCATTGCCATTCAAAGCAGGGATTATTTTCCAGAAGAAAGTCAAAAAGTCCAGGTATGTCTAGAACTCAGTGATTTTACGTACCTATATTTCTGGGCGTCCATCTGTGGGCTTAAAAAAGATCTTTGTTTTCTACCCTTGACATGTCTGCCTTGACTTCCACAAATTGAACCTAAGGTGTCTAAGTGCAAGTAAACTGCAGTTACTTGAGTTTTGCTGAATGCAAAGAGCCAATGGTTCTTAAGTAGATAGATAGTACCGGGATGAGGGAGGCCTTTTTTCATCCCAGTCTCTTGTGGTTAGTTGTCCAAACTGCAAAATCGTCTGAGCTCAGCACGTCATAGCAGGATTAGCAGTTTCTGCATAAGACAGGAGCAGAGCAGCTATAGGGTCAGCGTAATTTGTAATGCAGAGGCAAGGCTTCATATTGTTCATCTCCTTTACAAAAATAAAATTCGTTATCATTCTCTGGAATTGGGGGGTGGGGGGAAACACCCAAGTGTTCCTAATCCTATGAGGCATGTTCTAACACCTTCCCCCTAGGCATGAAGCATACAGCCAGCTGCTTGGGAGAACAGAGATACGGAGGAAGCTCTGCAAGCAGTTTTGTCAAGACTATGTACATTGAAGGTCACACAGATTGATTTGAGCGCAACTCAGACGTGCAAGTGCTGGAAGAGCCAGCTGACTTGTTTCCTCCCACCACTACAGGTTTTGAACAAGCTGTAGCTCCTGCACCAAACGCAGCCCCGTGGCTCGTCATGTGAAGCAACTTTTGCATAAGAGTCATGCTCTGAACTTCTCAGGAGCTGTCGATATTCCCAACAGTGGGCCCAGGTGGTACCAGTAGAGCTCCACCTATTTTGGATTAGATTTAGCCCAGCTGGAACACACATCATCTTTATTCAATAGTTCTTCAATATGGACTTTCTGATCAGTCATGAGTAACCAATTGTAGAATTTGATTCAGTTTGTTACAGCTTGGAATTGCAGTTGCAAAGATAAATGCAGTTTTTAATTTTCCAAGGGTTTTTATTTTTTATTTTTTCTAGGAAACGCCTACCATTGCTGTTATTCAATAATTTTAGTGAGTAACTTTTTAAGCATGTGAAGACTTTGACTACTATTGAATAGTGCAAAATGACCTTCACTGATAAGACTTGGTAGGATGTTCAGCTGTTTGTTGAATCTGACTAATGACTTCAGGAATTAAGAATAAATAAAAATAAACTTTAAATTGGGGAATGAAGCACAGACAAAACTACATGGGGTTTGGGTTTGTTGGTCTGTACACAGGATCTAAAATATTTTGTGGAGTGCATCTCCATAGAAAGGAGGAAATATATTTTAAAATTAGGCAGGTAGCATTTCATACAGAATTATTTGGTCTTTTAAGTAGAGACTGTCCATATGAAAGAAAGTGATTTGTCCCAGCTCAAATCTCCTCCATTCCCTTCCTCCTAGCTCAGTGATTACCAGAATCTCATTTTGAAGACACTTTCAAATCCAGCCACCCGTGTTCAGCGTTAGACTATGGGATCCTCTAAAGGTTTTGTAAAAGCGACAATTACATTGGTCTGACATTGCTTGCATCCATTCCCATGGTGGTTTCCACTTCACCTAACTAACTTTTCATGTCTCTTCAAGCTAGTTGCAATCAGAATTGCTTTTTACAGTGAGATCTGAGACCATATATAAGAAGGAATAATTTATTAGTGTGGTGCCTCATGCAGCCCCATCAATTTTCATCCTCACTTTTCTAAAAGTGAGAAGAGGAGATGCTGAGAGCTCCCTCACAGAGGGTAGGACTTTGGGCACTATGTTATAAATACAGGCAGCTGAAGAAACAAAACTCAGTTTCCTGCGACTCTCATGTTTTGTTATTTTAAGTGGTAAATGCTTATTATGTACACTTCAAAATTGCGCTTCCCATATCTCTGCGCTTTGTAGCGTGCACTTCCAAACAACATTATCAGAGTGGGGAGATAAATGTATTCATAAAATATGGATCTTTATAAATATATGATGGTTTGCTTTCTCTTTTAAAAGACATTTATCTGGAGAATTTACTTTCATGACATCCCTTTTCTCCCAGTGAGAACATTGATTTCTCCTCTGTAGACCTCCTTTAACAGCAATGGTTTGCTTTCTTTTCAGTCCCTACTTTTCTTACCCTGATTGTTTTTCCATTAAGAATGCCTCAGTTTCCTTCTGGAGGTCTCTTAATCAAAAGCCGTGAGCCTTTAATTGTTTTACTATTCCAGCAAGGTCTCTTGAGAGGATAAATCCTGTCAGTTCATGGCAAATGCTGACACCTTCATGATTTCTACTGGTTTTTGGATGAACGGTGAGTATTTCTCTGAAGAACAATCTCCAAAGCTTTATTGGAAAAATGTTCTTGTTATTGGCCTCTAACAGGAAGATCCAGACTGTTAACAGCTGTCCATCTGAAATGCACTTGGAGCCTATCCAGAAAACATACTTTTGGCCTATTAGACAGAATGTATGATTTTACATATTAAAAAACCCCTCTCTGTAGATGACAAATTTTATTCAAAAGACTCAGCCTTAAAAGGTAGAACTACAATGAGTATTTCCTTTTTTCTTGCCATCCTTATAGTAAAGTCCGTGATCTGTCAGTGGGAGAAGTGGATAAGTTGACCCAACATTGGGTTTAGAGATGATAGCTAAAATCAATACTCTGTTTTTCATCTACTTTAATTGGTATTTCAGTAGCTCACTGGATCAAAGACAGGTGAGGCAAACCTACTGCCACTGAAAGTGTGACAGAATGATTTTATACTATGGTGATAAATGTAAAATATGTGGATGTAGGATGGAAGGAAAGGGAAGGTGTTGCCATGCCTGATGATGAGGGGCAGCGATAGCAGAGAAGGAGGAGGAGTGACAGAGGTATGTATCCCTCCACGTTATCCATGGTTCTTTAGACTGCAGGAGAGTGGCCGCGTGGTTTGTTTTTTTTCCCCTTGTACAAGGTTATAACTTTTGAACTGCCTCAAGGTTCTTTGGATCAGGCAGATTTATTTTTTTTTTTGGAGACAGTAAGAAAAGAAAAACAAACAGACTATTAGCCAGAGACATGATAATCAGTGGCAATGGAAAAGATACCAGTTTTAAGAGAATTTAGAGAAGTACTTGTGGAATTAAACCACAATGAGAATCATGGCTGGTTTTGATAAATGGGAAAAACAAATTCAAGAGACAGTTTGTGTTGCTAATAAATGGAACAAATTCTGGAGAAAAAACCCCATATTAGCCTTCTTCCTGAAACTCATAACAATGATTATATTTATAAGGGATTTTGCTGAAGAGATAAATGTGCACTTTCTCCAGGGCATTCTGTTGGTTGAATATTGCAAATGCCACTTAAACGTGCTTCTTATGTGTATTACTCTGTTGGAATGAGAAAGTGAAGTTTTCATTCTGTACAAATGTATAGAAAAGCAGTATGGTGGTATATTGTGTGGTTGTTATAATTAAGACTGCAATACTAGAGGAAGAAGTGCTCTATAATATGGAGGTAGGCAGGATTTCAGAGGATTTAACAGTAACTGTGTCATTTCATACTTAACTATAAAAGTAATGTTTTTCCAACAACATTACTATTTTGGATGGAGCCATAGTGTGTTTGAAGGGTGAAGCATGGGGAAAATGGAATTTATGTTTGAACATAATGTACTGCAAAAGGGATGCTCTTGATGTCTGAATTGGCTGCTAGTTAGTTTTAGATCAAAGTGCACAAACTCCTCTTTTCATAAAGAGGTTCACAGGCGTTAAAAGGAAGGGCTTATTCTGTTTCTGGAGTGATATTAGTAAGTACAATGCATTCCCTGGAATAATCAGAAAATGGGAATAATTTGGTAGTATTGATTTATTTACAAGGCTAGTATACTAAGTCAGAGATATATTGCTAGCTATAGTTAAAAATAGCCAAATAACTTGCGCTTTTAATAACTGATGTATCGGAAATCATTGTCCAAAAGCTGTAAATGTTTGAAAACAGAGGTTAGCTGTCTTGTTTACCATACTTAACAAATTTGGAGCCAAGAATCTGAAGCTGACTTTGGGTTAATGTGTGCTGTGAGTGCAAGAGTTGAGTGTTTAAGAAGAAGCTCTTGTAGACTGAATATTATGGTGGGCATCTGTTGAAGATTTGCGATGCACATGTGGAGTGTAGAGTTCAGATTAGAATCAAACTGATGACTAGAAGGCTAAAAGCTGAGATAACGTAGATCTAAGGGTCACGAACCTACTGTCTTACAGGGCTTTTATTTGTGCATAGTCCTGGGATTTTACAACTGTTCTTGTATCTCTGAATCACTAGCTGAAAAGCTAAAAATGTAGAGCAGAGTAGGACTGCAAGGCCTTTGGAAGGATGGGATGACAGCTTTAAGATGTAACAGTGGTGCTGCTTGTGTTAGTGTTGGTATATTGCTGATATTGAGGGGTACATACCGAGTTCAGAGAGGATTTAGTTGATGAGAGGCACAAAAAATTTTATGTGCAGAGTATAAACTATTAGGAATTCTAGCACATAGACTTAATAAACTATCAATGTGATTGTACAAATAGCTTTTTAAAAGAAAAAATTACTATGGAAGATAATTTAAAGGAGAAGAAATTTAGTATAAAAGGATATATCATTATTTAAAATGCCAAAATGCTCTATTAAATTCAAGATCACCTCTTATTTTTACTGCTGCAAATTCAGAGAAGCCCCTTTGACCTTCCACCATTTAACAGCTGTCAGTGGCTGGGCCTTTATATTCATAAGCAGTTTTACAGTACGTCTTACAGTACCTCACCTATTTATAGTAATACCTTCATACCACAACCTGAAGCACAGCTCCTTGCTAATCAAACATTTGGTTAGAGGTGGCCTACCGAAAAGATTAATGAAATGCAGACTTCATTAGCCACAGTGGAACATGTAATTTGACTGTTGAAGTTACTACTGTTGTTCACCTAAACCTACACCTTTGACCACAGAAATTTAATGTGTTTGATCTGTGAGAGTGCTTAAAGAGGATAATTGGGTGATGCAGGGGATGGGAGCATCCGGAGTTAGGTGGTGCGGTGTGTACCGGGTGGAAGGAGTACCTGCCTGCTGACATGCGTTCTTTCCCTCTTTCTGCTGCGGTGCTTTGGACCAAGTTGCAGGTGAAAACTCACATCGAACAGCGTTACTGTGCTGATGTACAGCAGGGCTGCGCGCTCAGCAAATGCCTGCCTTGCGGCACACAATTATATGTTGGTGAGGTGAACCCATGTGCTGCAAAAGAGAATTTAAAGGGCTTAGAGGGAAAGCAAGTCAGACTGGTTTAGGTTTTCCCCTACAAAATGTATAGGAATAATTTGAATATGGCCTTCTGGCAGGAATAGCAATTTGTTGTTTAAATACTCATCCAACTAGGAAATGGCTGCAGAGTAGCATAGATTTTTATTATTTTTTATTATTTTCTAGACAATACAGATCTTCAAAGATGCACATAAGCCTGTGTGGTAATCCTTGCTGATTTGCCTTTTATACTTTTAGGTCGCAATGCCAAGAGACTTAGGAGACAGAACACTGATTTACCTCTTGAGTTGCCTTCAAATTGGTACATTTTTAGTCCAGACTTTTTAATAAAATGGATTTATGTGATGATGGTGTCTACAGGTGCATGTTTTTGTTTTGAGCACTAGCAATAGAGAATATGTGATTTTTAAAGGAAAAGGAGCCCAACAGCAGGTGGAGCAATGAACTATTTACATCGTTGTATTATGATATTGTGCTTTTTTATTTTGCTCCATCTCAGTATCCTCAGGCTGTTCAGATCAATTGTCAAACATCTGCCTGTCAAAAAAAAAAAAAAAAAAGATTGTCTTTCTATTTGGAAGATTAATTGGGTTATTTCAGTCACAGGAAAGTTGCCAGCTCTTGTAAAAATGGGAGGAGAAGGGACACAAATTCTAACAGCTATTGATTAATAACAGATGTATATTCAATGGGATGGAAGATAAACTGCTCTTTCCAAGGATTTGATAGATAGGGCGCTTGCTTCCCAGTTTCCTGGGGAACACTGCAGGGCACCTCTGTTAGGCTGCTGAAGGTGTTACCTAATGAATCTCCACTGATTATGCGATAGCAAGCATTGATCAGGTCTCTGTTGCCAGTCACGTCCCTACTCCTGCTGCTGCTTCTGCCAACCTCCTTCCAGTAGCAAATAATGATTTCAAAAGGCTGTTTTCCCCTGTTTCATTCTTTCATGTTATTTCTTTTGTGCTATTAAGGACTGACTTGAAATGATGTACGTTCCTAGAAAAGATCAAATCCTAGAAAAATCAGCCCAACGAGCATCCTCTCTTTATCAATTACTTTGTTTAATGTGTAAACTGTCCAGCAGAGTGTATAATCCAGTGTTTTGGTCAATTAGTAAATCAATATAATCCAAAGCATATTTATAAACTGCACACAGATAACCTGGGGAACAGGATCTTTAAAGCCGATAGCATCAGCCAGCATGTCTGAAGTTATAATGACAAAAGTACTGGGAAGAGAGTAACTAAATGCAGGATTGCTTTGTAATGCCGTTGTGAATAAAAGAGGCTCTGCTTTTATGCACAGCATGAGGGAAAAGCATTGTTGACCTACCGTAGTGATTCTGTGTGCGTTAGCTATATGTAGATAGATAGCTACCTCTACTAGAAAGAGCAGAGAAAGAATACAAAGCAGCAAAAGAAGAGATTGATAGTAGAACTAGTAGGGAACTTCACAAAACAGTAATTGGTAATCCACTTGCAGAGGAATCCTGAAGTGTTTCAGATGCTCTCTGCGGATCATATGCTACAGAGATGGTTCAGGTTTTTGTTCTCTTCGGTCATTGGTGTTGTGCTTGTTTGTCTCGTAAAATTAGTTGTTTAAATTTTTTGCATGTATTTAATATGTGGTGTTCTTTGGATGAAATCTGGATTTATTTTTAAAGATTACCTGTCAGCTGTTGTTCCTGCAAGTGTCCTGGTATTTGTCTTGAATTTCACCCTGGGGATTCAAACATGACTGCATCTTAGTACCACTGCAGACTTCCTCCTATGAAGGCCACATCACCTGTAGATCATTGAACTATATGTATTATATATCTTCACCAAAAGAGTGGTCAGGCATTGGAACAGGCTTCCCAGAGAGGTGGTGGAGTCACCATGCTTGGAGGTGTTCAAAAAACCATGTAGGCGTGGCACGTCAGGACATGGTTTAGTAGACATGGTGGTGTTGGGTTGACGGTTGGACTTGATCTTAGAGGCCTTTTCCAACCTTAAAGATTCTATGATTCTAACTATCAGGAACTGTATAGGATTGCCTAACTGGATATTAAATTTTCTGGTGCGTTGACAGGCATTTTCCTGGTTGTTAGCAATAGAGGTCAAACTAACATACAAGTCATCTTCTGTCCACAGAAATTCCTGTGCTTTTTTGGTTTGGTCTGGTATTGTGGTGAGCACCGCCAGCCATATCCAGTGGCCAACCATTTAAATTTGAAAAAAATTGTAAAGGACAAATTTAATCCAGACAGAAAATAGCTATTTGAAATTTGGCTCTTGACTCTTTGGTGTGGATTGTGTGTGGCATTTTTTGTTCATCCCATTTGGGTTTTTTTTGCTGTGACATACATGAAAACTATTTAAGATGGTTGACAGCTGCTGGGTCGCTGCACCCCAGAAGACAGACATTAAAAAGAGCATCTGTTCAACCTCTGATTCACTTTTTCACACAATCTCAGCAGCACCACTTCTGGCAACTGTGCTTCACCAGGTATCGCTGCAGCAGCTCCAAGTAGAGCGGCTGAATTACAGTGCTCCTTAACGGAAGGGTGCCGGGACAAAGGGAAGAGAATAGACCACATGACTGTATGAAAGTAAATCTGTTGCCTGATAAATTATACTTTTTTCTTTCATCACATCAGTCAAATTAAAATTGCATAAGCATTAGTATTAGTTTCTAAATTTCAGTGACTGTACAGCTGAAATGCCTGCAAGCAGAAAAAAGTTAATTTAATGAAATATTTAAACATTCTACTTAACCCTTATGTTGGCCCTTAGATGTGTGCACTGCGCACTTGTTGCTGGGGATGGACTGCACTTTTGCTGCTGGTGTATCAAGAAACATCAAATTCCTGAGAATTTCCTCTCAGTGAAAGACAAGATCTTCTTAAATGTGAAAATGATACCTGGAAGTACATACAATAATCTGTTTTAATTTATGACACATCACAGCCTGTGTGGGATTTTTTTTTTTCTGAGCATGGTACTGTTTGAAAGAATTTACTTTGTAACTAGAAGCTGAAGAAATAACAATGGTTGTTGGAGTTTTGACACAAAGATAAATATTAATGAAATACTTCATATAAGCTATGGTAAAGCATCCTTGGAAATTCAGTCAGATCATTTCCCTCATTAGCTGAGAGCTCCTTTGTCATTCATGCAGGAGCTCACTCTTCTGGAAGAACAGAAATATGTTTTTCAATGAAAATTTCAAGAAATCTCTTTGTGTCTTGTGTCATGTGGTCTTCGCTAACTCATTTTATAAGAATAGCTCTTTCAATCAATTCCCAAATTCTAAAATTACTTTAAAATATACATATTAGTCACAAACATTCATGATTTTAGTTGTGGTTTAATGCCAGCCAGCAACTGAGTGCCATGCAGCTGCTGACTCACTCCCCACCAAAGCAGGATGGGGGAGAGAATCGGAAGAGTAAAAATGAGAAAACTCATGGATTGAGATAAACAGAGTTTAATATATAAAGCAAAAGCCATGCATACAAGCAAAGCAAAAGGCATTCATTCACCCCTTCCCATGGGCAGGCAAGTGTTCAGCCATCTCCAGGACAGCGGGCTCCATCACGTGTAACAGTTATGTGGGAAAAGACAAATACCATCACTCTGAATGTACCTGCCAGCTTTATATGCTGAGCATGATGTCATATGGTATGGAACATTCCTTTGGTCAGTTGGGGTCAGCTGTCCCACCTGTGTCCTCTCCCAACTCCTTGTGCACCCCCAGCCTTCTCGCTGGTGGAGTGAGGTAAGAGGCAGAAAAGGCTTTGGCTCTGTGTAAGCACTGCTCAGCAGTAACGAAAACATCTCTGTGTTATCAACACTGTTTTCAGCACAAATCCAAAATGTAGCCCCACACCAGCTACTGTGAAGAAAATTAACTCTATCCGAGCCAAAGCCAGCACAATGTTCTAGAAAACACTTCAGATGATGTAAAACTTAGGAGTATTTTCCAGGCACGTACAGAGAAATAGCATTATTCATGTGAGAAAATAGTTTGTTTAATCACTGTGCGTCTTGGGGCTTAAATCTCTTTGCCTCCTGAGAGCTTTCCTGTAATATCGCCCTCCTGGCCAATGACTCCAGCTTCTCATCATTTGGAAGGTGCTACCGTATCTGCTGTCAGTTGTTGAGGTTCTCCGCACTGTTTTTCCTCCTCGGCATAGCCATACCTGTACTTTGAAGTTACATTGCATTAACTTAAGATGTTGTCTTCTGATCTCTTACAAAGAAATAATAATGAAAATACAAAGGTCTTCCTGATTCCAGCTCCTCAGGCTAAACCACCTGCTAGCTGCGATTACCTGAGGCTTTCTATCACTAGTATTTTCCCATATGGCCAAACTTCAAAGGAAATATATTAAATGTTACTCTCTATTAATGATTAATTGTAATGTTGTATAATGCAGCTTCTAGCTTTTCTTGCCTTGCTTAGAGATTCATGTAACTTTGCCTGTTAATTCATTGAGAAGTTTTGATTTGAGTTTTTCAGAAAATGCCTAGGTAACAAAGGCCAAGTAAGTATTTTCATCTGGTTTGATCAAAAATCTGTTTAAAACTTGAGAGTTTTCTGAAGGGAATAATTTTTTTTTAATCCTGTGAGATGTCTTGTGTATGTAATAAATAATGTGTAATACTTCATTTTCTGGAGGATTTAAGCAGAATTTATTTGCTCATAGTTCAAAACCTCCTTCAGCACGCTTAACTAAAATGCACTTTTGGTGTGGGCTGATTCTGTATCCTTGACGCTTTGCCTTGGCTTTTTGCCACCTTCCATTCTCCTCCCTTCTTCCTTGAGCGCACATCCCTCCGATACAGCCTCTTTGTTCACACAATTAATGTTACTGACAAGTGTGTGTTTGGGGCAGAGATGCGTCCCCTGTACTTTGCGTGTGCTGTCACTTCAGCTGTCTCCATCCAGCAAGAGACTAAACACTGCCTTACGTGCAATAAAGTACGGTGGTGAAAAATCTCACCCATTCAGCTCCAGTGGAATTTCATGCACAATACAACAATACTCTCAGTTGTTTTTTTCACGCATGTTAAGAGACAACCACTAGGCTTAGAAAAATCAGGGGGGGTTATTTTTCACTTTGGAGCATCTGAAATAACATTAATGGAAGGAAAAAAACTATATGGTTTGATTGATGCAATTAAACACGAAATTAAAAAAAGGCTGATGATATAAAGGGAAAGCAGCAGAAAAATTACAGGTTCAAAAGAACCTATCAGTGTTATCAAGTGAAACCTCACTTCACAAACTTTGATGTTTTTACATCATCAGTTCTCAGTCTAAGATGCAAAGTAGAGATAAGATCAGTCGTACTCTAACTGCATGTAGGCCTGAATCCAATTTACCACATTTGTATCAGTCATCACTAAGAAATTGGTCCAACTTCCACATACTCATACCAAATTCAGGTTTTTGAGAGTATTTTTCTGCCATTGGAGAGTGAAGATTGGTGAAATGCAACGGGAGCTCTGGACTTCGATTATATCCTGCCTTGCCGCTGAATGTCATAAATGTTTGGACAAATGATAAATGTCCAATTTTTTATAAATTTGTACTGGAGCTTTATCTCAGAATAAAACTGGAAGCTGAATAGCTGAGAACTGAGAATCTGAGGGGGTTATTTTTCTTCTGATAGTAATTTTCCTTTTAATTCTTCTTTTGAAAGAACCTTCCAACCCAAATTTTTAATTCTTATGATGAAATCTTTTTTTTTTATTTAATAGATATTTTTGTTGTGCAACATGTTTAAGTAATTTGTAAAAATCTTAGTCATATATTGGAAAGTTTGATGTTTTTTCCTAATGTGATTCAGGGTGTCTTTGTAGCTTAAAGTAGTGTGGGTTTTTTAAATTCAATTAAAAAAACCTCAAACCTCCAGGACGGTGAAGGTGGAACTTTTTTCTAACAATCCCATATACATGTTTTCCATCTGCTTCTGGATTTTAGTACTAAATTTGAGAGCAGGAAACTAAACCTTAATATTTCTACTGATGCATTGAATCCACTTCAACCAAAAGGCTGCCTCTGTTAGAATTTTTCAGCATTATAACATTCACTTCTATCACTTGTCCATTATAGCAGTGTTTTACGGCACACAAAGCTTTTACCATAAATAAGCATTTTCCTAAAACTCACATGAAGTATAGCATTTTTGGGATGCTGTGTAGAGCTTTGTGCTTTGATATTTGTTTTCTGCTTCATTCTTCCATCTGTGGCCGTTGTGATAGAGGTTATCATCTTTATGCAGATGATGGTAAAGCTTATGTGTATAAAGCTAGTTCTCTGTAGCAGTCACAACTTTCAGAGACATAGCTTACTTGTACCTGTGTTTAGAAGGTTGGCTTTGTTGCATTTAGGAGAAGTTTTTTTTATATATATGTTTAAGTATCTTCTCTCGAGTTGGTACATGCCGGCCATGCCCAATGCTTCAAACCCTACATCATTTCTCTTAGGGTTTACAGTACAACTTGGTACTGTTGATTTGGATTTATCTAGTGTTGTAGAGAAGGAGCCTGGAAGGAATGGAATACACCACAAAACAGTCGGTATTAGGTCAGATTCACAATTTCTTCCCAACCTGATGATATGTAGTAGCCTTAAAATATTGCAAAAGTGATACAGCAAATCTGAGCTGCCTGATCGGTGTTCACTGAGCATCTCCTCATTGTCAGGAGTTTTGTATTACCTTTTGGTTCTTGGTCTGTGCCTTGATGAGCTTTTGCTTTTCTCCTCTGTTTTTGTCAGTGCTGAGCCTTTCTTATTTGAGTATGTTCATTACTCTGTTCATGACAAATTAAATTAAGAATTTTTGCAAAGGCCAGGCTTCTAATGGTGTCTAAAAATAATTTCAAGACCAACAGCGTAATGTGTTTCAGTAATTGTTAAATATGAGAGAACCAAGTAGGCTAAAATAAGAATCAGGCCAATTAAACCTCTCTTTGAGGATAGCGGTGCTTGTAATTAGAGATGCTCAGGAAATGTTTCCCTCTCCTTGCCACTCCCCACCTTTTTTCTCCTGCATGATGACAGAAAGTGAAGGGAGAGAGCACCCACCTGAAGAGCTGAGTGCTCGAGCATTACCGTGCTCACATGAGAAACTTGAGCAGTTTCCCCAGAGTGTGAAACCTTAAAATGAGATTTTTAGAATGCATTTCTGTGAAACTTCTTGGTTTGATTTTTTTTTTAAGAACCAGTGCTTTCTGAGAGAAAACAGGTTTTTCTTAGAAAATCTCAGTAATCCGTGATTTGTGGTGGTGAAGGGGACGTTAAGTGCCCTATTCAGTGTTTTGAAGACCTGTGATTAGAAAGTGTGGCCATAATGATGCAGCAGGACTTCCACTCCATTGTATCAGGAGTCTGTGGAAGCCTTACTTTTAAAAATAAGAATGATTTACCTCTTTTGATCAATTTTTATTCCTCATTAACTAGGTGAGAAATTGCATTATGAACTATGTTGTGGGTGTAATCTTTCCCTACAGCTCAAGGTGGAACATCAAATCTAATTTCAAGTCACGAGGTTACTTCAGTAAATAGAGAACCTGGAGAGAGTTGTGTGTGGGAAGGGGAGATGCCTACAAGTAGGGAAGTTTTGTGTCTATGTGAACCTCAGTTTACAAACTTTTTCTTATAGGTAAAAATATATTAGATGCCATAAGGCAATTTTTAAAAAAAATAATTATTCTTTTAAAATACACTATGTTCATTTTTAATCTAGTTTCTCAAGAGAGCAGTCATATTTGAGGGAGACTTCTTAAAATGAACGTCTCTAAGAAACAGTTCCTTTCATATGAGGAATGACATGAGATTTGGTAAAAATGCAGGTGATGAGCACCAACGGGGTACCCGAAGATGATATTTCTTATTATTATTTCCTAGGCCTTTTAATCCTGCATTTCTCGCATACTTGATCTAACCAATTTCTATCTTAAGGATTGTCATTTTTGTAGTAGTGCCTTTGCATGAAGAGTTGCCAATCCTGTCCATTTGAAAGACCTTTGTGTTTTGTCTGTTTTGGGTTACTTCCTTTTCTCCTGACCTAGGGAATGCCCATGTTGCAGTAAGATGGGTGGTTCAAAACTGTAAGACTGAATATGATGTTGAAAGTAGGAAACAGTATGTGGGGACGATCTCTTAAAAATATCTTTCCCATCATATTGATGAAGTTTGCAGAAGTACTGACCATTTGTCAGTTTTCATTGTTCAGTAGTGGGCACATGATACAGTTGTACAACATAAATTTAGCAGTAAAAATTTTTTATAAATGAAACTTTACACTGACTTTTCTCAGTGTGAACGGATTCCAAAGTCTTCAAGGTTTTGTCAGTCCTAGATTTTGTATGTCACAGCAGTTTGTACTGTCTTGAATGTGGCTTAATTGGCTCCCAGATGTGAGCACAAAATGGACCCTTTTTTCAATGATCTGTAGAAAACATGGACATATGCAATTACATCATTTGAGTGTATTGGTTGGGAACCCTATAGACTATGTCTTTTTTTATATTAAGGCTTCCTTTTGACAATCAGTGAGAATTTCATATGGAAGGTTTTGGGAATCCAGTGTGGATATATATTCCCTATTCACCCAGAGGTCTAAAACCCAGCATGACTTTGGCTTTGCAATAAGTTGTATTTTCCCTGAATTCTTTGCATTACAGACTGTGGAGTCGGATCAAAACCTGGTGCTAACAGCAGCAATGCCTTTATAATATCTCCTTGTCTGTTGATAATGGTTTTTAACATGATACCTAAATAAGGACAACTCCTTACAAATGATTGCAAAATAAAAAAGAAAGGGGTTCTGGTATTACTAAATTAATAACGCTAAAATGTATTTGTCTAAATGGTTTTCTCAGGTTTTGTATTTATTTTTTTTTTAAAAACCCTCCTATTCTAAATCCCCTTGATTTGAATAATTAATGCAAAATTTAGCTCCTGGGACATTTTTTAGCAGTCACCATCAGCAAGAATGTCATTCCAAAAGTGGTACGTGATATCACTGTCTTTTCACGATGTCGTTAGTACAATAGTCTTAATGGGGCAAAAATACTTCTAACTCAAGATCACCTTCACCAAATCAGCTACTACTAAAACTCTCCTTATGTGTTTAAACATTCTTCCCTTAATGAAAATTCATGGTAAGAGAAGAGAGGTGAGTAGTGGTGATATAAAATATATACCATCAGGCACAGATATGTTTTATGAACTTGTGTCACATGAAGCCTTGGGAAATCTTATACACATGAATGCTTTCACAAATTATGTTTATCTTGTACGTGCACAGGAACAAATTACATTTTTTTAGTCTTCAGGGTATCTGTGAGTGAGTCTGTTCTTGCCGATTCAGTCTGAGCTAAGAAATATATCAGTAAGGCTCTAGACTTTGCAAGGTCACTTCAGATGGGTAGAGTTGTATGAAATTTCTTGTTGAGGCTTGAAAGCAGATGAAATTCAGGTGGTTTTATTCTTCAGTATGATGTGAATTTCTTACTAGTTCAGGAAAAATAAGTAGAAAGACTAGTTGAAGTGTCACAAAAGTGATTAAAATATTTTTCTAGGTTCTGCTGTTACAGAAAGGGAAGGAAACCATAGTTTTGCAAAGAGTAAACCAAACCAAATTATGTCTAGGTAAAAGTGGCAGTTTCCTTTTTACCTCTTTCCCCACAGAAAAGATGTTAGAGTTGCATTGTGTAGAATGAATTGGTCAAAAAAAAAAAAAGAGTTAAATATTTACATGAGTTATATTGAGGCTTAATTATACAGCATTGTATATCAGATGCTTTCCAGCAGTAGCAGCAATGTTCCCCATACCCCCCCCACTACCACAACACAGGGACCTGCAAAACACAGTGTCATGTCATTTTTCATTTTAGTTATATTTTCTAGTTACGGAGATAGTGTAATTCTTTCGCTTAAGAGTATTTTTTTCCACTTTTCACATTTCATCACACAGCGGGATAATCACAGCGCGATAGTATCTGGGATGCATTTGGTAAGTTTTTCAAGTATCGAAAGTATTTCTGAGATTTTTCAGGTTAGTTGCAAGCTCTGGTATTTCAAGTAATGACAACAGAAGCAAAACCATGCAGCTATAAGTACTTTGCTATTTCCCAATAACCTTCCAAATAGAATTGAGTGGGTTTTGCATAGCTTTCACAATTGCTTTGAAGAGCGTTCAAATGTACCTCTCATGTTGAAACAATCTTGTACTTAGGTTTCCCACACACCAGCCAGTAGTGTGTCCTAAGTAGTCCTCTGCAGGGCATTCCCAGACTGGTGTGTGAGAATTTAGTGGTTGAGCCACTCCTGTTTCTTCCGTGCAGCTGCCAAACCAGTTGTTTTAGCTATTGACTTTCCCTTTTAATCTTTGCTGTCTTGGTTATTCACATGTACTGAAGAATGAATGTTATTAACTCAGATGATGACAGAAGTACTGAACACAAACTTGTTTAAACTGGGTATGTAATTTGAAATTTATAAGAGGAATCTTCAAGTGGAAGCAAGTTTTCCACCGATAATGTTTGTAGGTTCTGTTAGCTTTTCAATCCATATTTGAAAGTAGGACGTTTATATTTTCTTTTCAATCCTGTATCAGAGAGAGGCTTCTCTGAATTCAAAGACTGTTGCATTTAACTTATTGCAAATGAGGAAACAGGACCTGCAAGGACCATGAAATACGTGGCATCTACCTTGGGACAATGATATGGAGGAATGCAGGTGGGGACTGGTCCAGGAGGATCTGCTGAATAAGTACATGCCCCCATGTATCACAGCCCACAAAAAGCTCCCAATAGAAAGGAGAGCTATATTAGAAGACCAGATGCCACAACTGTGTTGCACTTTATAATGGCCATAAGAAAAGAGCAAGAGACATAAGTCATGGCTATTACCCTGGTTATTTGCAATAGAAGCACATTGTTAAAATAATGTTCAAGTGGTCCTAGGAATGGGCCATGATGAGGAAGAACAAAACAGAAATATGAGTGGTCTTTGCCACTCTTGAGGCAGATACTTCTTGCCTGTGGTGTTGACCATATCAATATAGTTTGAAGTCTAATTCTTAATGAGCAATCCCTTAGGTTCCCTGCAGCTGTGGGAAAGTTTCTCATTATGTTCTGCAGGGCTTAATTTACCATGCAGGGCTGTTCATGTTTTCAGTTGAAGGGAAAAAAAGAAAAGCGTTACTGGTGAGAGATGTTGGAGAAAATAAGACTGCTGGTGAAGATATACTGAGCAAGAGCTATCAATCCTTGTTTAGAAGAGTAGACACTAAATTTTCAGTGTGTCTTAGATGGCAAAGGAAAATGCCGTTCATTTGAACGTTATTGAAAGTGTTTCTTTTCCTCTTAACCCACAGTGCTGTGTCGTGATGCTTGGGGAATGTATTGTCTTCCTCTTTGGAAATCAATGCAGTAGACATGGTCCTTACTAGATGCCTTGCGGCCAAGGAGTGGGAGAAGCATTTTTAGAGTTTGAGGATGGTAAGGACGAGTGAAGATCTTATTTTCAGCTACTTTGCTCTAATCATGTTCGTGAGTTGGCTTTGGCTCTGACCTTGCAACTGTCTTCAATCATTGTAGGGTAAAACTGCCAATCTAGCAACCCCTATCTAAGGGCATTAGAACTGAAAAAAATTGATACTTCCTTTGTCGGTTTGATAAAACTCTCCTTATAGTCTCTCTCACTTGTAAAGGATGTAATTAACTGGAGCTGTGTGATCAGCTTGCTTTAATATTCTTTAAAAATCACTGTAAAATAACATTGGAGTAATAATCATGGAATTAATTGAGAACTGTAATTCCTATAAGTATTTTGGCTGTTATGTTTCTTAATTTGTCAATAAATCTTTGAAGTGTTAGGAGTCCACTTTACAAACATCACATATTAAATGGAGAACTTGTCCTTTAAAAGTAAGTATTGGTTAATAGTAAGAGTAGTAATACAAAAACCCATAGATAGTGCATGCTCTGGAAGCAGTGAGAGAACTGGTAAGGCCAAGGTAGTCAGCTTTTGAAGATCCATTTCTGCAGTATTAAAATAAGCATGAGACTAGGTTTTAGTGCAATTTAAAAATAATTCATCTCAAATAAATACATAGAGGCAGCATAATCGATGCAAATCTATGTAAATAGGTAGTTATGGTGAATTAGAATGTAGTATTACTGAATGGACTGCTCAAGATTTCATTAACTAAAAAGACTGAAGACCCTGTTTACCAAGAAAAAATATTCTTTATTCTATACCAGTTGCTTTAGGTCGTTAATTTGAGAAGCTGATTGTTTTGGACCATTAATCATAATAATTAGAGACAGATTTATTGAGCTTTAGTGCAGTTCTCAACTAGACTAATAGTTGTGTAATCCAGTGGTTATTAATATAAATGAAGTAAATTAGAAGCATGACATTATAAAGAGGAAGAAGAAACTTCAGGAACTTTCCTGGATCCTCCCAAAACTCTATTAATTTACAATGACATGTTGTTCTTCAGTAGTTTGCTTTGTTTTGTTTCAGTCTTTTTCTTTTCCTCCCCCTCT
>VXBL01006287.1:2185922-2221359 GCA_013400195.1 Aramus guarauna | reverse complement strand
TACTACTGCTGCAGTTCAGCCTGGATAAGCAGCCTAGGAGAAGAATGTGTGCAATGATCTCTAGGCATGTTTACGGTTACTTAATATCTGTAGATTTTGATATTTGGGTGGAGAAGGGAGTAGAGAACTTAGCAGCCATGGGAAGTTGTACATTTTTATTTTATACATATTCTTATCAGTTGGATCATGTTCTTAATCCATCTGGGGGCTCTGAGCCAGGATTGCCAGCACATGCAAGATTTCATGTGTACGGAGACTGCCACCTCAGTGTGGTGCAACAGTTTATCTGTGAGCATCGCTGTATAGAAGTCTGAGAAAGAAATACCATGTACAGCGATGTGTCCTTGCTGCTTCTCGCAGGCAGAGGGGAGTGAATTTTCAGTTTGCTAAAGATACGACAACTGTATCTCTAGTTTTACTTCAAAGAGGAGGTGGCCTACGATGGAGTGTACTGTAGGGGTGAGAGGATTTGTCCAGCTCTGCATTTGTCATGTCTTTCCTTTTCTGAGGCCAGTCGCCTTAGAGAGTCTGGGGTTCGCGTGGCAGATTCACCCTTGCTTGTAAGGTCCCAGTGTCTGGACTTCTGCTGACCTTTCCCTGGGGTTCTGGTATGAGGTCTCTGGGTCTGTGAGTGCTCCTGTGGACATTTCCAGGGGCTTTATTGGACTCGTGTGCTAAAGCGCCTTCTTTTTCAGCCATATGTATAGTTCATGGGAAAACCTCAAATTTCTTTAAAATTAGCATCAGTTTCTCATCATCTAATCTTTCAGCACTTCCAGAAATGTGAAGTTCTCCTGATGGCCTGCTTGAGCCTCGTGGATTCCAGTTGTAGCTTTTGTCTTTCAAATTGTTTTCTAAGAAAAGACTAAAAGACTCCTGCTACCTGAAGAGCCAAAACATCTATAAATTAAAGATGTCCATGTGCATTTAGCAGCTGGTGGAAGTCTGCATACTTGTCCATGTCTTTTCCTGCTTCCTCCGGCCAAACTCACTAACCAAACTGATCCACAGATCCCCAAGAGCTGTCAGCAATTTCTTCTTCAGAGATTTTTTTCTTTTAAATGGAAATAGAAGGCTTGTTGTTTAACAGGGTAGTTCTTGACCTTTTTATTTTGGATACACAGGCTTAGCTTCATATTGAAAATCACATTGCAAATCTAAATACTATTAGAAAACATCAGAGCTCACTTTAGGAAAAAGATGCAAGGAAGCCTGCAATTGCCATATTCATATGTTTTGAATAGCAATTTCTTCTAATGCAAAATACTAGCTGGGGGTTGTAAAGCAGATAATTCCCTATCCAATCCAGGCTCCTGCTTACAAATCACCTGACAAAAATACCATGAAGAAGTAGTTGTGCGACCTGTGCTCGTCCGTCACTCCGGTTATTCCACAGCAGCTTTCCAATGAGCAAGTTGGGAAATAAGACCGGCTTTCCAGTGGAAGCTTCTTAGGGTAGGTGGTTTCAGTTTTGCCTCCCTTGATTTGGGTAAGACAGGCCTGTTTGCAGTTGTGAATTCTTTAGGAGCGTGCCTTCACATGCAACTTTTCATACCTTTTTGGATTGCCTTAAAAGAAATCTATACCTGTAGTTGACCTACTTAATCTATGCAATTATTCAGCTTTGCTAGGGTGTATGCACATCTTATTCTTGTCTCCATGTTTTTTTTCCAGTTTGGCAGTCATTTCATTCCTTGTTAAAAATACCATATGGGAACTTGAGTTCATTATTTCTATTGTTACAATTACTGGCCAGAAGAATGGAGGCAGAAACAGGCTACTGCTTTGCAAAATCACAGCTCATTCACTGTTTTCTCAGAAATCCTGCTGGATTAATTTAGATGTTTTTAATAGCGATGAGTAAGGCAAACGGAGTCCTGCTGAAAGCAAGTGAAATGTCAGGGATTGTTGGTGTTAGTTAAAAATGCACCCGTTTCTCACCAGAGCTTGATGCGGCAACGTCTCTTTATCTATGAATTTACTAAGAGACTTCAAAAAGCCAATGGGTATCTTGTGCCTACTTGTTACCTTTTGTGTAATGCCAGATTTACTCATGTGTTCCTTCCTTCCTGGCTGTAAAGCTACGATATTCTTTAAAGCTCCAGGGTCTGCAATCTACATAAATGGAGTGTTTCTGGATTAAATTGCATCCGAATGGGGTTTATGTAGAGACAATTCAGCCCTGTAAAACCCTGTATGTACTCTCTGATCCAGCAGAACTTATTAACGAGCTAAAACTGAAGGACGTAAGTAGTTTTCCTGAAGACACTGGGTCATTTGGTGTTTGTTACTGGTTTAGTACTGGTTCTCTTAAGACATTGTATTATCTGTCCTTTAGTCAATATAATTAAAAATCAGCAAATCTCTTCAACTGCTAAATATAAGACTTTTTGTTTAAAATTTACTCTTTTCAATTGTGGTTAAACGTTTGCTAGTATAGGAAAGAATTATACTTGCCTCTTGTTACTAGGTATATATAGGTTACTGTGTGTCTGTGTAGAACACTGAGACAAGATTATAGATAAAATTAAAATTAAATATAAAAGTTTTTAACCTAGATATAGTAAATTTTTGGCAATATTAACATACGCAGAGGGAGGACCAATAACTACTAACTTCTTAAGTATGCAGATTACAGTGTCTAATACTCTCTAGCGAATTGGTTATAGCACTTTTGACCCTGATGTTTTGCTTCACATTTTTCTTGTAAATGTGGCCTTCGTAAAGTTGCCCTAATAAATTCTTTCCTCTGTTTTCCAAAGTGTCGCTTTGCCCCTCGGCTATCGTAGGGAAACAGCTATGATTTAAGACATCAGCTTTGCTATTAAGATCAAGCGGCTGCATAACAACTATGAATCATCTTTATGAATGTGTTCTGACTAAATCATAGGACTCATTAGGTGTGGATGGATGGATATCTGAGAAAGTGATATAGGTAATAGGCTGTCTTCTAAGATAATGAAAAAGTTTTCACCTTCACTTTTCTTTACATGCTTGCCTTGGAAATGGTGGCTTTCTAATACAAATACTTGCAAACCCACAGCTGAAAATGAGTCTTTCACTGTAAATCCAGTCATGTGCACAAAACTGATTCATATGATTGAATGGTAATTATTCACAATTGGGACTTCTGTAGCACAGTATTTTATCAGACAAGAGCAAATTAAGTTGTTGGTTTTATTTTTTTTTAAGTTGGAAGTTCTCTGGCATCTGATGGCCAAGAAAGAATTGTCTCTGGTGTTCTATCAGGAAGGCATAGAGATTTATTGTAATAAATTGCACAGGAACGTGCAGGAAAAAAAATTCCTGAAGTTCTATTTTGCCAAAACAGCCACTTAAATAACATGCATTTCCTTCTATACATGGTCTGTATGAGAGAGTGTTTAATCTTTTATGTATAATTTATTTATTTCAAGGAAATAATTTTATTCTTCTACAGAAGAACCCAAAGATATAAGCAAATTGCCTCTTGGCCAAGCCATATCTCTTAACCCAGCAAATACAATTCACCCCCCAAATGAGCTAGGTTAATCTGCTGCTCTTGATAATTTTTTTGCTATAATCAGATTTTTCATAGTTGCTCTCTAAATACTAATTTTAGTTTGATAAAGCTTTCAATTTATCTGCTGTGAAGAATGGTTATTTAACACCACCACCCCTCCCACCCCCCAAAAAAAAAAATCACTCTGAACGTTAACTGCCTGAAGACATGAACTCATTAGCAGCACATACTCAGATTGATTAGGCTGATACTGATGGTGATGATAATAATAATTGCATTACAGTAGTGCCTAAGGATCCTAGCTGTAAACGAGGTTTTCATTCTTGTATCTACAAAGCTAAGATTTACTCCAGCTCTGAAAAGCTTCAAAACTAGAAGTAAAATCAGAAACAATGAGATCTTGAATACAAAGCCTCCCTTAATTAAAAAATAAAAAAAATATAAATACAATATAAATTTAAAAAAAAAAAATGGAGGCAACCTATTTGGATCTCAACCAGATTTGCCAAATTCTGTTCTTCAACACATTCAAAAGCAGCAAAATATCTGTCAAGATGATAAAAGGTTTATCATCTTTATTTTATTACAGCAAAGCACTTACGGAACACTGTCATGCAGGAATATGGCAAGTTCTGCCCTCCAATTTGCAGTAAGCAGTTAATAAAGAAACAAAATAATGAATGGTGCAGGTTTCAATGGTAGTAATGCACACAGTGCTGGTAATAAGCAGGGAGCACACAAGCCTGTTTGAAGGATGAATTGAGGTTTATACCGAGCTATTGCTTTTACAGTCAAGCAGATGTCAGTGGGCTTGCTTTACAGGATATTATGATATATGAAACTGAAGGCTTTTGAGTAGTAAAAATTACTCCTGTCAATTCGTCTTTGTGTATGGCACTTTGATATATCATTCACAGCTTAATTATATTGTCATAGTTGAGAGATTAAAACAAAAGTCAGGTTGACTCTTGCTTAAACCTCTCTCTGAAATAATGCTGGTAGGTGAAGGGGGAAGAAATCCATAAGATCTCTATAAAATTCCATTATAATGTATTGTGCCATCAATAACAGGTTCCTTCCGTGATGCAGTTTCACATAGTGCAGTTAGGGAGATATTCATCAGCTATCACTCACCGCACAGGAGCACAAACAACTAATACCAGACGTATCAGGAAAAAAAATGAGAGTGGGAATTGTCCTTTGTACAAGCCTTGGAGTGGCCGAGGTTTGGATTGTGCCAAAACCCACTGGAATTCGGGCAGCGGAACAAAGACACAAATCCATTGGTGCAGGTTTACGGGCCTGACCGTAAAAAGTGTTTGATAACCCCATCTGGGATGTCTTTGTTGTCACCTTCACCCAAGTGGAGATGGTTACCTGTCTCCAGAAGGCGCCTGTTGGGTGGTGGGAGCTGGGGGCCCTTCAGCTGCCGTCCCTGGTCAGGGGGACTCCCCTTGCTGTCAGGGGTGAGAAGGACTTTTTGGATATTGAGCTGGGCTCAGCTGGTTACCAAGGCGATGTGTGATTTTGTGTCTGCCTATTAAATGATGAGCTACAAATGACAAAACAAACTCTGTAATCAAAATAAATAGCCGTATGTCATTTAGGCATGCAGGTTTTGAGGCTTAATTATTATCAACTACATTGATTAAAGCAAACCCAATCAAAATCCAAAGGAGAATTTCCATGTTCTCAGATTCTCTGTTACTCTCTGTGCTTGGATATTTTATCTGCATAAAATAAGTTGCTCTTCTGTGAAGCGGTTCGTTAAAGTGAATTGCATATGGGTACCTAATAAAGGTCTTACGTGACTCCAAAAAAAAATCTCTGCAGTTAAATTAATGTTGAAATTTTTCAAGATGTTGTATTTGGCATATTAGTCCTGCACCTCATGTTTCTGGATGACACTATAAAGCATATACAAATTAAATGTAATATTAATGATGACTTCCAGGTGCTGCAAAAAATAGAATTTAAACACCAGGCAAATAAATGTAACTTGGAATAAACCTGTTAATATAGGACATTGTCTTACTTATTGCACATATTTTATATAGGTGGATTCAAATGATGAGTTAAGGCTTGCATTTCATTTATTTAACAACTTCCTGCTGTAGCCGTGATTTTGCCCACAGGTGGCTTTCAGAGTGACAGCTATGAAGGCAGGGAAAGGTGGTTTATCTTTGAACTTCAGGATGAGAAGGGAAAGGTGTGGACAGGCGATGAAGCCAAGTGGTTTGTGCTTGGTAGAATTGGCTACTGAGGGTTTTTTTCATGGAAAGAGATCATGTTCCAACACTGTGGAACTGTTTCTGTGGATGCAAAGGTAGAGCTGCTCCATATTCACCTGCCTGGGGATGCGGCACACGCTGGCAGTACGCTTTAAATATATGCAAGCAAGCAGATTATGACTCCATAGGTAAAAAGTTCAGACATACAATCATCTTTACTTGCCTTACCTCTAACAGAGTAGATTGGCTGTCATAAATTATTAATCTGAGCCTTCTAACGGTACTAGTTTGGTACCTCTGCCTTTTCTGTAGTTTAATGAAATTGTTATTGCTTCCTTCACGTGTTAAAGAGTCTAGGTAATAAAACAAGAAAAGAAAGAAAACCTTACATGATTCCATGGCTACCTGAATGTAATGAAATGGGTTTGAATCTAATGTTTTCAGATATTTGCTTTGCTAAAACAAATTCTTTTCATGTATGCAAAGTACTTGTAACATTTAGGTAAACATCTTTTTAGCCGTTACATGTTTGGGGGGGTAAAAAAAATCATTTGGCATGCTATAATTTTTGAAGAATGCTGTAATGAACTGGTGGATTGCCACAAATTTGCTTGTAGAGTGCATGGCACATGTATAGGTGAGAAAATTATAGGAAAACTGATCAAAGTCAGAGAACAAACCTTCAGCATTCAAAAAACAAAATACCAACATTCTAGGAAAATGAAGAGGTCGGGTTTTTTTCCCCACACTGAGACTCCAGTTTGAATGGTGGTAGATCTGTGATTCGATGCTTAATATATAATTTGAGGACCTTGCCCTGGGTAGAAATCTCTTTGTTGTTATTTAGAAGTAAACTGGAGCCCCTGAAGGCACAGTCTAAATTCATGTAAAATGTATTTAGTGATGTGATTTGGGGGCATTAAAATAAGAATTTGAATTTTTTTTCATTACAGTTAAAGACTTGTTGAGAACAGCTATCTTTCTGAAGAGCTTTTCACATCTGTTCTTATCTTACTATTTTAATTGTCTAGTGCCGTATCTGTGTGCAAAGATTCCTTTTTCTTTTCTGCAATAAATTGATGTAGGATACTGCTGAATACTGTTGTTACTGTGGAATTGCTTGGCTTGACTTGGTGAAACTAATGCCTTTTGGGTGAGCTTTGTCCATCTGACTGAGACGTAATAAAATCAGTAAATGTTTCTTTTTCTGGTGTGGGGGTAATTTGCTTTTTAAAAAAGGAAGAGGTGGAGTCCAGTGTTGTGTAGTAATGGTTGGCATAGTAATATTTTTGTTCCTTTAGAAAAGCATTCGGTGGCAGGAGACCAGAAGCAACAGTTTACCTACTATTAATCTCTCTGTGGAATAGTTAATCTTCTCTTTTTGGAAGGATTTGCTAATAGAGTGGTTCGCCTGAGTAACCAATGTCTTATGAAGGAAAAAAAAAAAAAACTAGATTTATTTATCTATAGCAAGTTGTTGAGATTTTTCACTTTGTATGTATTTATTATGTTTTGTATGTAAAATATTAATACTAATATATTAATATTGATTTTTTTAGAGAATAATTTTTACAGATAAATGTTTCTAATGAACTTGAAGTTGTCTGTGTCCATTTTTTTGGCCAGATGATGCTTTAGTGTTTGGCAGACATGCTCACATTTTCCTTTTGAATTCTAAACAAATATCACATACAGATACAGTTTAATACGTACTTTTTGCAAGAGGGTATGGACGTTGTATTCTTACAGCAATACAGGCAACCTGGAACTGTCAAAGATGACGGGAATGCAAGCGCAGCCCTTGCGGGTATCCCTGAGTTATTGCTCCAGAGATGCGCTGCGTCAGAAAGTCCCACAGGCAGCTAATCTGCGAGGAGGAGGAGGAGGGTTCTTCAAGGTACTGATTTCAGGACTTAGTCCTTTGTTTTTGACTCGTGTGCCCTGGTGAATGCTAATGCTCTCTGCCCTCTGGAAGGACCGATGACACCTACCGTGCCATCGGGCAGCTTTGCCAGTCCTCCTTGCGTGCCCCGTGGGGAGGTGAGGAGCTGCACACATGTGCAACTGCTTGACCCTGCTCTTGGCCGTTTCCAGGACTGAATGGTGGGAGATTGGAAGGCTCTGGGGTTGGTGGGGCACTTCGTATTCAGGTGTTGCGTTAGGCCCAGGTGAAGAAATTTTGTGACTAATTTGCCCTGGAGGAAGGTCTCATCTGTCTCTGTTTCTCCCCTGCCATGCTGACTTCTGCAGGTTTGGGTAGACGTGTGCGGGGAATATTGTTTTCTGTGTCTTCGTATATGTAAGCTATTAATGAAATAATTCTCTAAAATGTTTCCACTCTGATACTATGTTGAAGATTTTTAGTAATTGTTGGGTTTTAATTTCATTCTTTAGTTGTACTTTCTAAGTGATTGATTAGCTACTTACTGAAAGTCTTACTGATTTTTCTTAAAGTTCTGTATAACTAAAACTTAGTGTTATAATCTTTTTGATGGTAGGAGTTCCTTGCTGTGCGGCCCCAAAGTTTTCTTTTTTTTTTGATAACTATAAGATAACTTCTTAAATAGTAAGATGAGTTCATGTGTTGTAAGTAATGTATTTGATTATTTTGATGAATGAAGTATTTCTCTTACTGTACATGATTTCAGCAGGAAATTTTAGAAATGGACTAAACTATAAGCCATTAAGCATTTTTGTGGAGATATTGCAGGTTCTTGACTTGCTGGTTTACTTGATAGTGAATGTGGGCTCATTCCTGAGTTTGCCCCCAAACTTTTCTGTGAGCAGATAATCTCTCCTAATTTGCCTGGTTTAGGGGAAATGGAAGCGATAATCTCTCAGATCGAGCCTGATATTTAGCAATATTCTCAGATATTGAAAAGAAAAATAGATTTTTGTTGTCTGCATACACTTGTAAATTACTGTGGAATTGCTACAGTAAATTACTGCACTGTAAAACACTGCTTCTCAGGGGTTTGGGAAGATTTTTTTATGTACATGCCTCACTTAAAGGATACCGTAACATTAATCAGATTTATTTGAAAGGTATTATTAGATTTTGTGTACTCTGCACTGAATAGTAGCATATCCTTAGCAATGATTACTCACAAATCCTACAATTATTCAAAGAATAGCCTCATGATTAGTAGCATTGACTGTGTTATCCTGTGTTATTACAACAGTATGGAAGCATTTTCATAATAACAAGGGATTTAATTGGTACAAAGACTTATTTGCAGAATACTAAACACATTGGTAAGCAAGGCATTTGAATTGTGCATTACAGGCACCCAGAGTATTATCAGCTAATTAGGTACTGGAAGGGCATTTGTAGTGTTACAGAAGGCTATTCAACTTCTGAACACAGTTGTTTTTCAGTATTAAAATGGCTGGAACGATGATTATAAGTTTTATGTGACTTTAAGTATGTTTTATCACCTTCTGTGAACAGTTTCTAAAACATACTTTTAAGCAGTTTTCAGGGAACAGTGCATGATTTAAGTTTTGCAATGAAGCTGCTGATCTATATCTAGAAAATTGTGTAGGAGAAGTGTTTACATCAGTAATAGAATGGCATAAATATTTAATAGGTTTCCAGGAAAAGCTGGTTTGTGGTTTGTTGTTTTTTTTTTTTTTAACCAGCAGATGTATTTTGTCAGGTGGTGGGAAAGTATGAATGTAGGTTGATTGGTCCAGGTGAAGGAGGAGATGCTTTAATGGGAGTCTGATACCCTGGGGAGTTCTTTATTATTAACCTGCCAGTTTTAAATTCCGCCTGTAATGTACTAATCAAACGCTTGTGACAGTTTAAGCTTTATTGTCACCCTTACACCCCTACAGAAGGAGGATTTCCTCTGAAATCTGCTCTGTTTGTTACACAGCTGTTAATTATGCCTAGTGATATGTTTTGTTAGCTTTTCCTTCCTTCCAGGCCAGTGTCGTCTGCAGACTACTTTTGCATCAAGTCTGTGCTATTTTATCCTCTTTCCTTGCTGTTCCTCGCTTTTCATTGAATTTCTTGGCAGAAATGGTAGCCTACACAAGTATTTTATCTTTTGTTCAAGCCTTTGATTGTTTACGACCGGTCGGCTGTCAAAACCCAACTTCTGCAGCATACCAGCAGATGTAATCCTCACTAAAGGTAGCGTTTATTTTTTTTTTTTAAGGAATTAAACATTTTATCATCTAGGTGTGGTGTTGAAAGTAGATAAAAATACATTATTAATGCTTCACAGAGGAGGAAAACTGTTGCTAAGCAGGACAGGGTGGATTGTCGTTTCGTGGATAAATGCCTTTTTCTTTGCAAGAGCTTGTGCACAGTGCAGAGGTGACTGTCCTTGCCCAGGGCCACACCGAGTCCTTGTCCTTTCTGGGGTGCGGAAGGGACATTTGGTGAATGTCCTGGCTGGAGAGAGGTGTTCCCCTCTCCTTCCTGCTCAGGACTTGACTCGATGGAGCCAGCTGCACGGAAGCAATGCTGTGTGCTAAGGGGTGCTTGCTAAGGAGGCAGGGGTGCCGGCAGCAGAGGGGTCACGGTAAGAGAGAGGGGAGAGCACGTCCCTTTTGCTTGCTTCACAAACCAAACTTAGCCAGGCCTGGTGCCGGGAGGAGGGAAAGTTCTCAAAAGCTGTTAAATGTCCACGAAGCTGCGATACTGCATCAGGGCCGATAGCTGGGGTAGAGATTCTGTAGTGGCTTGGTTTTTCCAAAAAGGGCTTTTTCCGACAGCTCGTGCGATAGTAGTGCCTCGGTACCCGTGGCGGTGCTTAAGCCTTGCCATCTCATTAAAATGCCGAAGCTTACACTGTGCACTTGCTCTGAGTTAAGTAGCTATATTAATGTAACAGACCAGTTTTGTCCTCTAGTATGTTTATTATACCTGTAGAACAAAACGAATAATCTCAAAATGGCAGAGTTCACGCGTCGTCGTGCCGCTGGCGGGTTATTTACTCCTTTGTTTGAAAGGATCCCCTTAATTCCCCACGCCCCACCCGGCAAAATCTTTTTCACCTATTAGGCAGAGTTGCAATGCATAAAGTGCTCACGGAGGGATATATTTCACAAGTACAGCTGAAGGTAAATGACCGACAAAGTGTTATGTTGTGAAATCATGCTGCTGGCAGACCTGGCCCCGATATAATGGTTTTATGCTCTTCCAGCAGTTGGTGTGCCAGCCTTTCAGGGCGTCGTGATACAATTTACTTATCTAATATCTGCAATTAATGTGTGAGCGCAGTATCGTTTTAAAGATGGAAGGTGGTGAACGGCAATAAGGAATGTTATATATAGTACTCTTCAGCCAGATTATTGTTAAACCCAGATGTTTTACGACTTTTTGATAATAGCGCAGGGTGTTTTATTCTTGCTATTAATTGGAGTTACATTTTATAAAGTAGAAATTAATTCTGTCCTTCATTAAGTAAGTTAAAATCACACTATTTGGCAGATTATAATTCTAACAGTTCTGTCTCTTTAAAGAGTTGGATAGAGGGAAATTCATATTTATATTCTATACGTTGCTAGTCTGGGACAGGCAGAATTAGAGGGGAGAAACATCACACGCTCACAGCACATAGCTAGAAAATAAGTCTGAGACCAGTGTATTTTACTGGTTTGGTTGAAGAAGCTATTAACTGGTAGTACATGAGAGAGTTTTAAAAGAAATTGATTTGCTTACTAACAATGTTTTCTTGCCTGAATAAGAGTTTAATCATATTGGTGGGAAACAAAATTGATGAACCTTTAACATCAGATGGTACAGAAATAGTGATTAGAAACCCTTTGCCTACAGTTTAGAAGACAGAAATTTAGATTAAGCACAACTGAAAAATTAATTTAATCTAATTCTGTCGAAGTCATGGGGAAAATCTGCTGCTGTGAAATTAATCTTACTCCTCATTTGCAGTTATGAGAAGGGTAAAATAATGTCAGTATAATTTTAGTGTAAAAGTCATCAATATACTTCTTTCTCCTTCGCACCTGATGCAAACATGCTTCTCATCTACAAAATGTTGTCGTCCTCCTCCTGTCGTGTCACTTTCTGCCATTCCTTATCAACAAAACAGTCTAGATTTAGCTTTCCAAAGCCAAGGAAATGAGATCCCAGCAGTCAAAAGCCTGCTTGGAACAGAATTTCACCCCCCAAAAAAAAAAATCTCTCCCAGCTGGTCTAGAGGCTTGAGCAGGAATGACAGAGCCACCGTGGTCTTGGAGCTGTTTCCTAAAAGAAATGCAAAAAAGCTCCAATCGTGTATGGTCACGTTCCTCTCTTGCCAGGATTCTTGTCGGGGCATTCAAATCATTCGGACTTGAACGCACGTTGTCTTTTCCCCTTTGTCTCTTTTCCACTGATTTCCATAAACCGTGGCTAAAGGAATCACATGGGGAGTCTCGTGACTCTTCTGTTGACACTCTTGTGTGTTGTACAAATACTTCAATGTTCATTGCACTGTTTAAAGAAGTTTTGAGGTTTTGTTTTGTTGGTTTTAGTTTTGTGGGTTTTTTTGTGGTTTTTGGTTGGTTTTTTTTGAGAAAGACTCTTGCCTGTTGGATCAAACATTTGATAGGAATGGTACTCTCATTTAATAAAGATTTATTTTCTCATTCATAGAAAAATGTTCTTGGCTGCCAAAACCAACAATAAATTAATTAGTTCAGTCTCTGAACTAAAAATCTGTTACTGCCTCCTTCACTACACAACACCAAAACAGGAACAGATTCCAACATGGTCCTTCCCAGACGTCTGCCACTGGGTCTGTTAGGGCCCAATTTATAGTGACCTTTTCTAGCAGAAGTCCAAGGAGACTCTGCTGTCTAATAAAGCTCATAAAACTGAATTTGTGTTTCCTACTACCAGCAAGATCGTATGTTGCCTAATGTACGGTTAAATCTTTGTACTTCACATGCCTCTCTTCTCCTCCTTTTGTTAGAACTGGGATGTTGGGTTGGTTGGTTGGTCCATTTTTCCAGCTTGTAATTAGTGGGCAATAAACCGCTTCCATTTAGGCCAGACTCACTAAGGTAGGCAGCTTTTTCACTTCTGTTAAAACTCCCCGCTCCCAGGCCCACTTCAGCAGCTACTCTGAAGATGGTCACTGACACACTTGTGTGCTTTTGGGCTGAGCTTCCTGTGGTCGCTGTAAGAATTGGGAATTTGTTGAGCAAAATGGCATCTCCTGGGGTTTTAGAAGCTGTATCATCGAACTACAGTGGTATGTCCTCCTTTGAACACCTAATTTATGTTCAGTTACAAGCCTGTTCTGGGGTGTTTTGTGTAGGCTGCGATATTTCCACCAAGGCTTAAAAATGAAGAGGTCCAATATGATGATGGCTTTGTGAGAGAGGTGGTGAAAGCTGAGTGTCACTGTTAAGTTAGCTACTAGGCAAATGAGTCTTGGTGTAGTCTCCCAAAGAACTGGCTGAGGTCTATGCAAGACACTTCTGGTACCCTAGGGAGAAGGTACTGGCTGTGCAATTCATCCCTTAGTTATTTTACGGTGCGTGTGGAGCAATTCCTGAGATGGCCGCAGGGTGCATTAACGGGTTATATACACGATCAACATACCAAGAACTGTTGGGCTACTGTGGGTTAGCAGAGATACGGTCACCGGCCGTGTTTGTACAAATGCAAAGTTATCTGACTTGGCTTAACCTGAAGTGAGAGAGGGCTTCGCTAACGCACGTTTGCATTTTGTGAGCTAAGACCAGGTGACTGGAGAGTTACTGTGGCTGAATGGTGTGGGCAATATATTAATCTGTGGCAACTTTATCATGTGTCTGAGGTCTAACCACACTGTCTAAATATCTTTATTAGTGTTTGCAGTATACTGTATGTGCATACTAATGTGTGATGGCTGAAGGTCAGATTTGTGAAAGATTATTATGCCTATGTACATAGTTACCGGGACAAGTAAAAGCAAAACAACACGAGGAGTTTTAACAATGCCAGCTTTTTACAGACTACATGCTTTTGTGTTTGTGTGGAAGTTGCTTTAAAGTAGAAATTGTGCACAGGCAATAATCTGGAACTGTGATGTGCTGGCTCGCTAATACCAAGGCTTTCTATTGATGACATCTGTCATCCTGTTAAATAGAGGACCTTTATTATGTATCTGGTTTGCTGATTTAAATCCATGAAGGACTTGCTGTCTAAAAAAAACTCTGCTGCATAATGCTTTTGGATAACTTACCCAAATGGTTGGGTTTGTTTTATGTTTCAAAATGTATTTTTGGGGAAAAAAAGAAAAGAGCAAACGATATTGCTATGATAAAACAGGGCAGTTATTCATCTGTGGATTACATTTATTACAGAATTCCTTTAAAGGGAAACAAATTATTTCATTGTTCTCATCTACCAAAAAATATCAATTAGCGTGCCAGACTAATTAATCTTATAAAAACTAACAATCACATACAGCGCATTTCCTCCCATAGGAGCACACGGTACTTCTAAAGGTCACCATTTAGCTGTGCACCACCTTTATTTTTTTTTACACTTTCTCAAAATAATAAAAAAAAGGGGAAAAAAAAGAGTGGTTGAGTGATGAGAACTCAGATCTCTCTAATGCTTAATAAATTTAACCTTTATCATGGTATTGAACTTCATTCTGCATGAAAGAAGAGCGCATGCTGCTTTAGAGGTGTTTGTGCTGACTGTTAGTTAATCATTTTTATTTGCTCTATGGATATCGCATGGAATATTTATTAAAATTCTTCAGAATATAGTAAATATGAAGAGAGATTAAAGCAGCAGAGTAGGAAGGAATAGCTCCTCTGCAAGGAGGATGCGTGTGGATACAAGCGACTGTCGAGGATGCATGTTGACTCTGAAAAGATTTCTTCATGAGCAGTCACTCTGATGTCTGATTCTGAACATACTTAAATTCTTAAGTGCAGATAGAGCTAGGTATGTGATTTATATAGTATTTGTATCCCGGGTTCTGCCCTATAATAAATGGTTAAAATTTGACGTAACTGAAAAGAAATAGTGAAATTTTTCTGCTTGCATGCTTGTATTAGAAAGTCTGTGGAAAAACAATCATTTTGAAAAGAAGAGTATAAAATATAATACTTTACATAGAGGTATTCTTAAAGCCCATCAAACTCAAAGCTTTCAAATTTCATCTCCAATCAGGCATCTTTTATTGCTGCATTGTAAGGAGTTAAGTATCTTTTCTCAAGTAGACTGTAATTCTTCATCATATATGGTATGCTAAGTTGCTTTAGGAGGTAACTAGAGAATGAATTTTTATTACTGATCCCAAAGTAGTGGCCAGAAACGCATACGTGCCATAAGCATTTCTAATGATCCATTAAAATCACGCTAACCGTGATAGATTTGGGGATGCTATGTTTTACGTCATGATCCTCATCTGTACTAAAATTAAGTTCTTGTTTCCTTAATTGAATATTAAATTTATTCTATTCCTTGGGGGACTAGTTCCTTAGCAAGGAGTCTGACTTTTATTTGTAGCAGGTGCTAATCTTGTCTAAAATGGCTCTTTTCCCAAGAAAATCAAGTTATTTTGCCACATTGTGCTGACTGTGCAATAAACGGACTCTACCTCTAGATTGAGCTGAAATGTCGTGTGGAAAACCTGAGTTTTAGCGCAACAAGGGTTTAAAAAAAAAAATCCTACTAGTAGTGGTAGTGGTTGCTCTTTGAAGATATCCCACCTCCGTATTTGTTTTAGGGATGTCAATCATTTGTAATATTTGACTTGCTCGTCAGTCAGTACCAGCCTTCCCAGATGCGTGAAGAGGGACTAGAAAGGCTCCTTCATGTTAAAGCCTCTTTTGTCACTGTCAGCTTTGGTACGGAAAGCATCCATCAGCGTCACCAGTGGGAGGAAGTTGTGCTGTCTCTGTCAAAATCCAGTGCTCCTGGTTAGTGGATTTTTGTTGTATTTTTATACTCCCCCAGGAAACCGACAAGATCACTTGTTTGACACTGTGTTGGCTTCCAGGGACGTAACACGTAGCTTCCTCCGAAAGCTGTAAAGCCTGATGTTTGCTCTCCGTGAACAGTAAGTGTCTTCAGAAGTCAGAAAGCTGCTTTCTGGCTGAGTTTATTTCCCTGAGAAATATATGAGCAAAACTTTTTGCTACCTTGCTTGCCTTTATAGATGAAGTAAAATGTGCTGGCAATTGCTGCTTTAATTTTTGTGTGGGCAGCTGTTTCATTTATGTAAGTATTACTCCTTTTGAGAAACTGCTGGAAGATATAAAAGTTTTAAGTTCTCTGCTGGAACATAATTCTAGCTTTCATAAAAGACTTGTATCTCCCAGCCTCTGTCAGCATGCTATGCCTGTCACATGCTTGAACATGTCTTGCTGCTCTTCTTACAAATCTTACTCTTCTGCAGGCACTGCTGACAGCAAGGAGTCAATTACTAACAAAATAATTTAAAAAAAAAAAAAAAAAGGCAAAGCCTCCACCAGTCAAGCCTTTTCCTAGAAACTGGGGAGAATAAATTGTAATGGTTGTATGCTCAATGAGGTCATTTGTCAAACCCCAAACAACCGGTTAAACAGACTTAATATTACTGTCAAGAGGAATAAAAGGAAGCGTGGTAAGATCTCAATTTGGGATATTGGAATGTGGACAAGACTGCCAGCCCTGGAGAGCGCACTGCGGCTTTAAGGACTGCTTGCTGTAGCTACCAACTGTCCTCCTCTGCAGAAAACTTCCTTTCTCATAGTTTGAAGTCTGGTTGATGGGCTAAAATATGCCTGGTGCTCTGTGCCCCATCCTTCCCTGCCCAGGTGCTGGGAAGGGGCTTCTCCACAAACACAACTCGGGGCTGCTGACCCACAAGGTAGGTCTTGATTCCTGATAGGCAGGTCTACCAGGAGCTGCTCCAGTTCAAGCAGAGTTGCTCGCTGCGCGTCCTGGTTGGTGTTCGTGCCATCTCTTCCATTAGCCATGCTTCGGCTAGCTGAGGCTGCCGCCCTGCACCCCAGTCTGCTGCTCCCTTCCTCTGGGGCCCGCAGGCATGCCTTCTTCTGAAGGACCTGAAACATACTGCTCGAGCCTCCCCAGCTCCCTTGTCATAAAGGAATAGCTTACAGAGTATTTCCTTTGCGTATTGAAAGAAAACCACCACCAACAAAAAAAAGCCAAACAAAAAAAAACCCCACCAACACCCCCCCAAAAAACAAACAAACAAAAAACCAAACCAGAGCAAACCCAGCATTTTCCAACCAAGCCAAAGGAACTCATAGAATCATTTAGTTTGGAAAAGACCTTTAAGATCATCAAGTCCAACTGCTAACCTAGCACTACCAAGTCTGCCGCTAAACCGTGTTCCTAAGTGCCACATCTACACGTTTTAAATACCTCCAGGGATGGTGACTCTACCACTTCCCTGGGCAGCCTGTTCCAGGGCTTGACAGCCCTTTCAGTGAAGAATTTTTTTCCTAATATCCAATCTAAACCTCCCCTGGCACGACTTGAGGCTGTTTCCTCTTGTCCTATCACTTGTTATTTGGGAGAAGTCCTTTACTGAATCCCATTTTCCACCATTTCTTTATAATCTTAAGAGACAGATTTTAAGGACATCTCCATGGTAGCCTTTGCTCTCTCCTGTTTCCCACACAACACCACAATAGCACTGCCTACCTTCCTCGACTGTTTTGGGCATTTTCCAGATAATTTACTAAGTGTAAATGAACCCATTTGGGCCTGAATCCAACTGTATAAATTTCTGTCCTCTGGTGTTCTCAAGGAGGGTCTTCCATGTAAGTCAGACCACAAGACCAGAGGCGCAAACTGTGTTTCTGTTGTGGTGGCTAAAAGCAACTCTGTTCAAACTTTCTGAATGGCAAAAGTATGTGACTCCATGTGCGCATGTCAAGTATGAAACATTCTGTATTAAAAGCAGATTTCAAGGCGTATAATTTTTGAGGTTGCCTTCATTAACCAAAAAGGTGGTGCTATGGAATGTGTGAAAGAGTTAAGTGATAATGGTGATGCTTGAAATGGTATGGTTGGGGTTTTTTTGCCTATTAGATATTTGGATATTCAGTCAAGTGGCTGTATAGTAAATATTTAAGGGATGTTGTTAAACTAGCCTTGGTCCCTGAGTTCAGGCTTTCTATAAAAGGACTCAATTTTTTGTAGGAAAGGGAACACATTTACCAGGGGGAAAACTCTCTAAGTACGGAGGATATTTTTGTGACTTGGTAATAAGGAAAGGTGAAGCTGCTTGCATGCAGTGTGTCCATTCTGCTGCAAGTATATTATACAACGCTGTAAGATATTAACAATGCTTTTCCATGGCTTACTACTTATGTGAATAATCAGCTAAGTCTCTTTTGCAGTGGGTTTGATTTTATAAAATTCGGTACTGGAATGGTATTACAGCTTGCAAATATTTCAGAGTCAGCTTTAATATAAATTTTTATACTATGCTAGAGTGAAGCCACAGTCTGAAATAATTTTACATTATAAGTAGTTCTAAATGAAAGTACTTTCAGATTATTTCCATCACATTTGTGGAGGAACGAATCTATTTTCGGCTAAATAATATTGAAGCCCATTACCTTATGAGAAAACAGTCATTTCAAGTTTTAGCACCTGAGTGGTGCTGAACTTAAGTGACAGTAATAGGCAGGTAAAAGTGCTGGAGAATAAAATTGCTGCCTTGTCGGGAGAGACCTCTCTCCGACCAAAACTTGGGAGTCCAACTGTGATAGGTCCTGGATAGGCAGAGTTCAACGCACTAAAGCCTTGTGATGCAGCATGTTGCCTTAGTTAACTTTTGGAATTATATTTTTTTGTCATGTATTTTATATATTTTAATATATATACACACACATATTTCTGATATGTAGTTATAAAATTTACACATGTGTAATATCCATTCTTACAAAGGTGACCATAGTGGTTTTGTGCTTCCGAAATCATAACCCAAATCACTGCCTTGGAGGAATCGGCAATCTGGGAACTTCCCTTCTCCACATGCTGCTCCTGCGGAAGGAAACAGCCCGGTTCGGAATGGCTTTCCTATGCATCGTCTTGCAGATGTGTTTTGCTTTCAGAGCTCAGATGACTTGCGGAGGAGGGAAGGGTTGGGCAGGTACCAATCCTTTAAATGTCACGGGCCATTGACTCTGCACCTGCCAATGCTCAGAGGAAGCTAACTGAATCATGATTATAGTCATTGGAAAAATGACCAAACAACGCAGCCCCGGTTATAAATTTGAGTATCTAAGTTCATATGGACATGTCTGAGTTGAGGTGGGAGAAAATAATATTTGTGTGTGTACTTAACTGTTTTTTACTATGGCATTAAATAAGGTTATTGGCCTCAGGATCTCAGGTTCATGGTTTCACATTGAGCCACACACCACTGAATTTTGAGACTAGGGTTTTTGCTTGAGTAGGTTGAGGAAAATAAAAATCTGTTTACACATATAAATTTTTAAATGCTATTTGATCTATGGAACAGTTACTGGGAGAAAAGAATATTTGTTTCTTAGGGTTTTTTTGTTTCTCCTTTTATGGAAACTGAATACTTTGGATGATGCTAAAAAAAGCATATTTGTAGTTTTCTGTAATGGCAGTAATGAGGGAGGAGAGGGAACCAACTCATTGCTTTTGTCAGGATTTGGGAAATCCCGTATCTCGCAGTGCATCACTTGTATAGCATTTATGATTTGACTGAACTGCAGTATTTAGACTATTTTTTTAATGGCAGTTTTAGCAAATTTCAAGCAAGACATGTCAGTTATTTTCTGAAGTGGGTGAGGCCACCTGTGGCCTGTCTTCAGGCTTGGTGCAGACTGAGCCCTTGGTGTCTTCCTTGATGTATGGGTGTTCTTCATCCTGCTTGTGAGGTGTTTCCCTGTGGATTTTGTAAATTGTACGAATACATGTGCACTCTCCTCTGTTTTCTTTTGGGGGCTAGGCTGTTCTGAATGGCAGCTGGGGCTTGCCAGGAATCTGTAGAGTCATAGTGTTCAAGATTCATTTTGTTCATTTACAGCACAGATGTAATTGCAATGTATGGCTTTGTCTTAATTAACCAAAACAGAGAAAAGTATTAAAGAGGTAGCTTTACAGTTAAGCTGAGTTTTAAGCTGTCTCATTAATTTTTATTTTTCATAAACCAGAATGCAAAAGTAATAGCAAGTAATAAGAAAGTTCTAATTCAGGTAAGGTAAGTCAACACTCTGCATATGAAAGGTGAAACAAAAGCTGCCTCAGATATTCCTCTGAACTTTAAAATCTCGACTATGAAAGCATGCATGGAAAAGAGGTGGGGGCTTTTTCTTCCTTTCTGCAGTTTTGTTTTGTAATAGCTGCCAACAGATTGTCTAGGCTGACAAAATTATATATACGACAGTACAAAGTACAGGCTTTTGGTTGTCAGAGCAACCTATATATTTTGGAGCAATGGGTAGTAGGGTGGATCCAGTGAGATTTCTAAGTGATATACAACAATGAGAGATGAGAATTGAGCTTGTATTGCCACCCACACTAGACATACAAATGGATTTTATGGAGAGGTTTTTTTAATGTGTTTGTTAAGGTATGAGAAAGGAGAGTAAAGTAAGGTTGTGTAACGGCATGCGTTATCTTTTAAAACGGTATAAGCTGTAAGAGTTTTTAAAAGCAGTATTTCAAAAATTGCTTCAGGACGTTATTCTTTAGCTTTTTCCAGTAATGATGATTGTGTATAATTTCCTGTATTCGAAAACCTTCTTCCTTTAAAAGAAAAACCCAAACATCCAGTGTTAGGGATATTCCAGTTGCCAGGCTCTCTCTTTTAAATCTACTGTTGGCTTCTGGAGAAGCATGTTGTGTGTTCTAGAAAACTGCCTTTGAACTTGCCGTACCAATAGCCCTGAAAGGATTTAACATGGCGCAGAGCTGCCAGAGAGCTTGGGCTGCCGACCCTCAACTGCAACGTGAGCAACACGCATCCATCTTTCCAAGGCTTCTCTTTGGCGGGGTTGTTACTGGCACAAGAACTGAACAAGTCTTCAGTCATGTTGTGTATGGAAACATCGCTGGGGAGTGCAGTTTTGATTTGAGGGTTGGCTCTGGAAATGTGCCTTTTTTTTTTCTTTTTTTTTTTTTTTCTTCAGTCTTATAAACGTTACTCAAACCTTTGGGCTGGGCGTTCAGGTGGTAATCTAGATTTTGTCTCTATCAAATGTTTCTGAAGTGCTAAGTCATCTGCGTGGGGAATGCTAAGAAATGCTGAGTAAATAATGGCAGATTTAGCAAATCTTTGACGGTGCGGATACCGTTCAGGCTGTGCGAGCAGAACTGCGTGCACCTTTCTGTATCCAGGCTCTTACAATCCTCACTCTACACGCTAAAAACCTGTTAATTGCTCTGGGTCTGTCTGTATGGCATACTACAGCATTGCCTATCTAGATCTTCTGGCTCAGCTACACAGTAGCACAGCGTGTGGCTGTTTAAAACATGATTTGGTGTTGCATTATGGACTTGTAAGCCATAACCTTGGTGCTGTAGCTCCCCACTAAGCCCCAGGGGCAGCAATAGCACTTTTCGGAAAACACCAAACTGCTTTTCAGATGTTACCCTGATGTTTAGTGCTTTCATTTCACTAAAGCTTTTGTATATTTGAACTATTTGCGTTTCAAAAATCAAGGATAAAGATGTTCCTACATTTCTTATGCTGTTACGTTCCCTTATGGTACCTAAACCAAGCCATGGTTTCAGTGGGAGGCATTGAACAGGTACTGCAGCAGGAACAAAGAGAGACACTGGTTTTTCCCATACTTACTCTTGAACGCTGGCTGCCTTCAATTCAGCCCATTAAGTCTCATTCTCCTGAAAAACAGAGATATTAGTAAAATAGTATGATTAATAGGGTCAATTTTAGTGTACGCTGAAAAGAAATCAGTGTTCACACATAAACTGAACCCCCTACATTTGCATACAGGAAAAGAAAAATGTGCAAGTGTCTGCTAGTGTGTAAAATTACCTGTCATGGTAATGTATGCATATGTATTTTGTGGACATACAGTAGGTGCACGTGAAATCTGCCAAGAAACTTGTGCTATTTAGGATGCTCAACTTTTAGTCCCTCTCTAGAGATGGATATGTAGCAGTGTCAGATTTGTAATATATGTTTGGTAATATAAAAGTATGACAGTTATATTAAACTCAAAAATGTATTTTTTAAAAATGTAATACTTTTGTTCTTTGCCAAAGTTCATAGGAATTGTTGGACTTCCATTAATGACCTCAGTATTTTACTGTGTTTTAAATTAGATTTTAAAGTGAGAAAAGATGCTTATTTGAATTCCTCTAAGCCAAAGTAACCTTTACTTTCTCAGAACTTGTTAAAGTGGCATTACCTACTCAGCTTCCATATTAAAAAAAAAAAACAAACACAAGAAAAACAACAACAACAACAAAAAGCCACTGCTGACTTGAACATGCCCTGGCTTCCTCAAAACTAAAAGCTTGAAGAAAAATATTTTCTCTCTTGTTTCTCTTTACAGCACAGCTATCTTTTTAAGAGAAGATGTGAATAACTCAGTAATAGTATTGTACAGTTAAATTTGTATGAGATGTCCTCTCAATTCATGCCAGATCAACACAAAAGAGTATTATTTTAATAATGAAATGGCTGATGGAAAAGATACATTGATTTTTTTTTTTTGTCTGAACTCATTTTGTCTAACTCATTTTTCTGAGGTACTTGGAACATTTTTCAGAAGAAGCGAAGGTTGGGAGGACACTGTTGACGTGTTGGTATGTTTAGGTAGAGGCATAAACAGTTCTGTTCTTCAATGTCAGCAGTGAAAGCAGAGCAGATTATTAATAACTGTTTATGCATTTTGACTTTGGAAACCAGTGTTGGTCATAGAAAACATTTGCAGAATTTTTATATTCTGAATAAAAGTGCTAAAAAAGGATTGAGTAGTCAGACATAAATAATCATAAATAATCTCGTCTGTGTGAATAGTGAATGTTACTAGTTTTGAGTATGTTGTTTCCTCGTGAAACCTCAGACCTTTGAATTTCTTCTTGGACTAGTGATAGGGATGACATTGGGCTTGGAAGGGGAGGATGGTTTTGTTTTGTGGGTTTTCTTTTTTGTTGGTTTTTTTTTTGGTGTAGGTTTTTTTTTTTAACAGGAACGTAGTGCTTTATGAATTCCATCTGCTGGGTCAGCAAAAAATTCAAGCTCTGGATTTGCAGACGTATTGCCAAAAATTGCTACCCTTATTGCTGAAATATTCCCTTTCATGAACATGGATATTGGTTTATTACTCCAGCAGCTCTTTTGAAGAGGATCAGTCAGATCAATTGGGAAATGTCCTCCTCATCTGTATAGAGTTGGAAAGGCATGGGTATGAATCTCATGTTTTGGTGTGTTTTCTTTAACCCTTCCACTCCCAGTTAATAAAGTGGAGGACTAATGAGCTCTTCTGTTATTTTAGTACCTCAGCACATTCTGGTTGTTAACCACGCAATATAGGCATCGTTATAAAGGAATTCTTGGATCATGAGATGCAGGAAATAGTAACTTTCCTCCCAGAGCTGTGCTGCAATTGCTGTATGACCATGAGAAGGTAAGGCTAGCCTGTAGCGCTTACGTAGTACAGCTGCAATTCTGATTTACATCAATTACGAAGTGGGTTGCTGATGCTTCTACTCACCTATTAAAAACTAAATTTGCCTCTCTTTTTCTGCAGTCTAAGAAGGGAAGCTAGGGGAGATCTAACACTCTTCTAACCTGAGCATTTAGTCAAGTATCTGCTGCAATGTCACATGCTGCCCAGGCGTGTTTTGCAGGAATATTTTTGGATGTTTGCGTTACTGCACTGTAAATGTTAACAAAAGAATAATAACGAGACATAGAAACTGGTTAAACAAAAACAAATTAAGAATAATACAAATAACTGAAAGACTCTTAAGTTTTTAAATGTTATTTTTCATTTTAGCAGGTTTGTTTTTGTTTCAAATGAGTATCCTTTTACATTCACTGTCCCCCCACTTTAATTCAGAGCCTCTCTGCTGCTGTAATGTTCCTTCTCCTTCCAAGCATGGTGTCTGCCTTCATCATGCTTCATCTCAGTGTGCCACCTCTGACCATTAATGCAAATTGGAGGCCAGATAAGAGCTGCTCTGGATTTAAATTGGTGCAACTCACAGCAGAATCTGTCTCCAGTTCATATTAATGACTGCAAGTGGGAGAAGCCGCCTGGACAGATAGAAAGCCCTAATGAGACCATGTTCCTTCACCCGTAGCCATATCTGTGCCACCTAATCTCTTTTCTATACTAACTGCCGAATCAAGTTCATTTAATTGTATTTTCAGTTAAATTCTGCAACGAGCGAATATGAGAATAAACAAGGAATCATGTTTGCATGTTCAAATGTCTTTCTCTTTAAATTTAACCCTTGCTTTTTTTTCCTGGTAATTGCACTTAAATTGCTCCATGGCATGCATGGCTGCTCTTGGGCGGCTGGTGGAAGACACTCTGTCTTTTTAGTCTTGCTTCTTGGAGCACCTGAGGCATTGCAATAGCTCATACCCGCTTGGGTCTTTTTCTTTAGAGGAAGTTCAAATAAACACCAGGAGAATATTTGCTCGTCCGTACTGCAGTTAATAGCAGAGTGAGATTTCTGTGCAAAGGCGCTGTCTGTCAGCAAAGCAAATATAGTATATTGTGATTTTTTGTATGCTTGACTGAGGGCAATATTTATTTCATCATTTGAGAGCTTGCATGAAGGACGTTATTCCCTCTGTGAGTGTCAAAAAGGATCTTCAGCGTCTTGCAGCAGATACCCTAAACTCCCTTCTTTGATAAAGTACCTTTTGTCAGCAAGTGTGTATGTTGAAAATTAGCGGTTCCTTCAGCATGAAAACCTTGACATTGAATATAATTGAGGAGGTTAGTGTCGGCATGTTCGTAAGTATTACCTGTCATTTGAAATATGACAGTGCTATAACTGCAGGACCTTGGGGACTTGAGTGCGTTGGCACTGCCATCTGACTGCCTTGGAGTCTGCGAGACAGCCTTCCGAGCCACTTCGACCCTGAGATAATTAACACGGCCCTGGAGGCTTCTGCCTTTTGCTTTTCTGCACTTGTTGTTTAATAAGATGTTTGTTGCTCTGCTTGTCTCTGATGCAGTGGTGTGCCTTTAGGGACGCAGGGTCCTTCACATTCTGTCACACTTAGTAGGTTTAGGTAATGCCGTCTGTGCATCCATTTCTTTCGTTTCCAGCAAATTAAAATATTATCATCAATTAGCCAGCTATACTTGGTGGCTTACTTCATTTCTGAGAGGATGCACATATTTACGTGATATGAAAATGGGGGGGGGAGGGGGCAGAACGTTTGAAACCAACTTTTCTTCTGGCAGTTGAATCATGTCATAATGTTGAATGGTAAAATGACATCATGGGATGTCAGAAATGAGGGAGGCCGAGTGAGGGCTGTAGGGGAAGGTTATCGGCTGACCACGGTCAGAGAGACAGTTTCTTTAATCACTCACATAGGTTGGGACCAGGGTGGGTTAGTCCATAAGTCTTTGTGGTGTGTTACTGAAAGCGAAATAAGCTTTAAATAAGAAAGGGGGAAAAAAGAGCTGAAACATTTTGAAGCATCTCTGTGCAGACAAGCTGAGCACAACTGGGTTTACTTTTCCACTCTGTGAAAGGGTGTTTTGAAGGGTTTTGATAAAATCACTGTGTTGCTCCAAAGGGATCCATGCTAATACACCGACTGACATGACTGAGTTGCTTTTTGAACATTGTAAGAACTCCAAGCAACGCTAAACCTAAATAATCAGCTCCAGTGGATGGCGTTATTGAGCCAGGGTGCTTTCACAAAAGTGCATTTGTAGCCACAAAAAAAAAGCTTCACAAAGTCATCTTGCTTCTAGGGAATTGTCTGTTTCAAGAAAAAAAACCCCTTAAAATACTCTCCATTTTTTTTTTTTAACAGTTGACTTTCTTTTCATGTATCTATTTCTGACGGAATACAACAAATACAGCCAGTGTAACTTGGCGTGTGCAACCTCGGAGAGCTGTGGTTACAGCATTTAACTTTCATTTCATTATATAAGAACAAACGAAACTGGAAAGATGTCTCATTACACCCATTTAGTTTGGAATAGTTCTAATCTGTCTTGCTTGTGGGGAGTATAATTCATAATTAGAACTGGGAATCAATGGAAGATAATATCAAACAGTGAGTTTGGCTATTTTAGAGAAAAGCTTTTACTGGAGAAGCTTGGAAAATGCTATCAAAAAGAGCTGCAAATATTGAAAAGGATTAACATATAAACCACAATCCACCCGTAAGGATTCCCAGTGTAGTAACATATTTCAAGTTCCTTAGTGTATTATTGCCACTGTCATGCTAATACAGAATGAAAGAGGGAAATACAGCTGTTTTCTGCTAATAATCCAGCGCTAGTTCAGGAGTTAAAGCCAAGATGACTGAAAGCTACAATATACTAAAGACTCATTCTCCAGTTCTTTTACATTATGAATATAAATATCTTTTCAGTTATAGACATTAGGCTTTCATTGTATAGCCCACCATTAGGCATAAAACATATGAGAAAGCTGTCTGCATTAGGCTATTGAAATTGTACTGATTTACAGCTCTTCTGTACCATCACTTTGCAAACATTAAGGGAAAAGTAAGGCAAAAGGGTAGTGAGAATTTTATATAAATACATTCGTCTGACTTTCATTTAGGAGTGCCGTGCATTTGGCTGACATGGACGGGGTTGTTTGTTCTAAAGCACGGATCTAGCATTTGTTGTTTAGTTGTAACCTCGCTATCTAAAATAGTAGTAGTGTGATGCATCATTCTTCTCTAATATAATGCCTTTAAGAATAGAGTTGTAGATTTTAATATACATCTTAAAGCATTTGGATCACTTGGGAAAGGAAGGTGCTAAATTTAAACCCAAACACAACAAACACGTGTTTACCAGGAGTACGTTTAAAAGAACTAGTTGACTGCAAAATCACATTTGAGTAATTCCAAGTTGATCCTCTTCTCACTTAACTATTACTGGAGGGGAAGAACCATCTTCTCAATAAAGATAATTAAGTGCAATATGCTGATCAACAACATATGTTAATTATTGCTTGAATTTCAATCAATCAGCAGTGACAGAAGACGTAAGGAAAATATACAAACTAAGGATCTGCCAGATGTGATCCAAAACTCATTGACGTGGGTGGGACCATCCAGCTGGCCTCGGGGCACGGCCACTTGGGCGTCTCAGGTCGCACGTTGCTGCTTTCGTTCTGCCTTGGCCTCTGCTCTGAGGCATCAGGGGTTTTTAATGGGAATTAGTTAAATAAATAATATCGTTGGATGTCAGAGGGCTTCCAGTGTTGGAAAGAAGCATGCTGTACAGATAGAAGTCCTTTTTCACAAAGCCATTTATCAGAAAAAGATGAAGTTCTGTCTATTTTCCTGGTAAATGATAGAAAATAGCCAGAATTAAGTGAGTAAAATTAACAGTAATAAAGTTAGGGAAGCATGAAATTAAAAAAGTGATTGCAGTAATAAGGTGTAAAAGTTTTTCAGAAAAAAATAATGCCCTCTCGATATGGCAAAAAACAATATTAGTACTACTTATTAAAGAGAAATACATTTGTATTAGTAGCTCATCTATGAGTTCTACATACGTTTTTTTGGATTTACCTCCTCCGTTCTATTTGATTATCTCAAATTAATATACTTTATAACTGCTAAACGGTTTGTCCTCATCATTTTAATGATAGGGAAGCATTGCTAGCTTTATTTTGGGAAAACAAAAAAACCAAAAACCTGAGGCTTTTGAGATAAATAGTCAGAATCCATTAAAAAGGGCTTTAATTTTAGGTGCTCAGAGTTGTCTAGCTCAACAGAAGGTGTAGAGCTAGGGGTTTGCTGATACCTCAAGTAACTTTTAGGTAATTTTATCCAGTGACAACTCAATGCAAAATATATATGCAGCCCTTGAACAGAAGCTCATCCCTCCAGGGAGAGCATACTTCCAAGGACTTTGGGAAATACCTACTCTTGTTTATTTGTTTGGTTTGTTTTGTTCACAAAGCCTTTTTGGTTGTTTTTTGTTGTTGTTGTTGTTTGTTTTTGTTGGTGGTTTTGTTGTTGTTTGTTTGTTGGTTTTTTTTCCTTTTTGCCCCCAAATACTTGTCTGTTCTGCACAAAGCTGAATGACTTTAACAAGGGAGTGGAAGAAGGGTGAGCATGAGGGAATGTGAGTGAGGAGCGAGATTGAGGTTGCAGGTTGCAATGTAGTAGTTCATCGTTATTCTAAGAGATAGGTTTGGATTTGAATCATTTCAGGAACTGAGGCTCCGCAGAAATCACTGAACTCTGTGGCTTGTGTTTAGTTCAGGGGAGAAGCGGACAGACTTAGGGAGATCCATTTCTCCATCAATCCTAGAATTCTTCCATACAACATCTGGCATACCCCAGTTTTCTTTTTAGTAGACCTTGCATGAGAAGCCTACTTGAGTGTCAGATTTACTTATTTCCTCCCCGTCCACCAATTTTCATGGTTTACCAGTGGAAGGATCAATGTAGCCAAGTAAAATTTTGTTCTAAGACTGAATGGCAGAACAGCAAGTGAATTTTGGGTTTTGTTATGCAAATGCAACGTTATGGCAGTGTTGTTTTTTTTGTATACAGACATGATTAACACCATTTCACAAAAATAATATTTCTGAATAATTGTTGGCATTCTCTTTCCCAAAGTTCAAATTAAAATGCACATAGAAATATCCCACCCAATAAACTAAACTTAGAGGAGCTATTCAAAGGAGTGTCATTTTAATAAACTGTTTTAATGAAAATAAGGTTTCCTGGCGAATTAGTAATTGAGTTCCCTCGAGATGCTCTGCTTTCACTGTTCTCCAGTTGGCTGGTTCGTTTGGTGTTAAACAGCTCTAACAGATCTGGAGAAGCTGAAAGGCTTGATAAGGTCAGAATAGTGAATGACTGCTGAAGGCGCAACTTATTCACGAAAAATGCATCTAGTTCTTTGAATGCATTTCTATTCATCTTTTTATCTCCATGTTAGAGTTTCACATCTTATATAGAAATGTCAGCACCCTTTTTTTTTTTTTTTAAATATTGAGCTTTGCAGAGCTGATCTTTATTGTTTTCTTGATCTTGCCCTTTTAATAACCTTTAAATATAGGTCCACTTCTTGCTGGCAGACCAGCTATTTTGCCATGAGGGTTTGAAAAGGGACTCTTGTAGAAAGAGCAGCAGCATTACATTTCCCATGTGTTATCATCTGAGTCGCATCGGCTCAGTGACACATTAAGTAATAGGCTCTCGTGGTCTGCTGTTACGGAACAGTTCCCATGAACTAGCATTGGGTGTACCTTATGTAACTAGCCTGTCTTTAGGCTGACGTACAGGATTTCACATTCGGAGCCGGGCAGGGATGTAGCTGATGTTTCATGTCTACTGTTACATCCATTTTTTTCATGCACATAGGTAGCACTTGGAAAAGCGGATGCTCTGTCTTTTCGTGCATGCTAAAAGGAGATAGCATTTCTTCAACAAAATGTATTCTGGAAAGAATACCAGATCTGGGATCTGTAACCGAGATGCCATAGCCTGCTGCCCTGCAAGGGATCCAGACTTTGTCCTGTAGCACAAAAAAACACGGTCTAGGGAGGTGGTGTTTCAGTTTTGGTGGCATTTTTAAGACTCGCTTCAGGGCTCAGATGTTTCTGAGATACCTACTGTCATTGGCGAATACCTCATTTTAAATAACACACTTGCTGAGTGACCTTTGAAGAAAATCACTAATTTCTTTGTTTAGAGTGCAGAGGGCATGGATCTCATAGAGCAGTTTCTGGTAAGCGGAGTATATTACTTCTATATCAGTGTCACGCTGTCAGAAAGTGGCACTTTGTTAAGATAATGTGACCTTTAGAATAATCATCTTTCAGTCCTTTATTCTGTCTGTGGTACTGTGAATCTCTACTTTAAATCTTAATGCTTTCTGATGAAGTAGAAATAACACAAAATTGAAGTATTTGTGTTATTTCCCTTCAGCTATGTAAGATGTTTTTCTTCATAAATGTCACAGGTGTCATTTTGTCCATGAAAAACTTCTGTTTGCTGACTGTAAAATGTACATCTGTTCTAAAATGTAAATTTAGTAGGCATTTACATATTTTATAAAGTAAAGAAACCGATATAATAATGGGTATCAACTGCTTTCCAATACCTTTTTTTGAGGGGAAAAAAATGTACCAAAGTTGCCCTTTGAGCTTTGTGCAAGGTTATCTGTTGCAGGAACAGAAAGTCACTGTGCTGGAGCAATAATTACTTAAAAGGAGAATATGAGATGAGGTCTGGCTTAGAGATACAGATTTGACTACTTAACAATACTATCTGCTAGTATTTTTATTTTTTTTTTGCATTAAATTCCCAACATACTGGTTTTGAGGAGATGCCCCAGCTTCAAACTGTTTGTTCTCAATCAGACAGTCCTCATTAAGCACTCACCGAGTCAGAGGTTCAGCTCGGTCTCTTTCCCATCTTCTCTCTTGGAGCTACTCCATTAAATATGAGTCATACAAAATGCTTTGGGTCAAGAAAACAGGCATCTGTGCTTCCATAAATATGTTTTATGTTTCAGTTTTAGAAATGAAGTTTGGGATTTTTTGTTGGGATTTTTTTTTTTTTAACTACTGAAATATTTAGCTGAAAGCTTTCTATCGTGATGACTTCTTAACCTGATGAGAGTCCTGGTTTTCAGCAAATGTTCTTTTTCCTTTCATGTCATGAGGCCTATAGTCTCCTATAGGAGACTGCTACCCAGAATAGGAACCAGAGGTATGCTTGAATACTTTTTCAACCTCACTGTCGTGATAGAAGTCCAAATGGAGTAGAAATATATTAGGAAAATACAGCTCAATACATTTACTTGTACATTTATTTTTTTAAAATGAAATTGAGGGAATTTTGTATTTCACTGGAGAGAGAAGCGTTTTCAGAATAGAAGCTGCCTGTTCAAAACCCCATGCTTTTATGGAGCAATGTTACAGTCATTCTGTTCTGTCATAATTGTACAGAGACTGTAGATTTTTAAATACTTAGAAATACTTGTAAGTATGTATTTAAATACTATTCTGATTTATCCCAGAATCTACATATAAAATCTCAGCATTGTTACTGTATTTGGTTAACTCAGTAAAAATTTGTGCTGTATTTGAAAAGCTTAATGTCCATTACCAGGTTTGAGACAAAGAAGGAAATAAAGGAACAAAACCAAGTATAACATTTTATTTTGTTTCTGCTTAAAATTTGGAAGTTAGTGGCTGTTAAACACAGGTTCTGTTTGAGTCTTGTGTGACTTAGAAGAAAAAAATGTTATTGGCAATATTCAGTAAAAAATCTGAGAAAGACATACTTTTTAAAGCCCTCTTAAATTTAAAACTGTGAAAATTTACAAAAAATTGATCTTACAGGGGTTACTTTTTTTTATATCTGAAATCAGAAACTTTGATCTTTTTTTCCAGAGGAAGAGACATTATATAATCCAATTGGAATTAAAAAAATTAATAATTTTTGCTAATGTTTTGATGTGATTATTGCTAATGGCAAACTTTCAGGCCTTCCACAATCTCCAACAAAAAAATCTAGTAGCTGCAAATGTTTCCTACTGTGGATGTATTGCAGGACCTTAACAGCACAAATAATGATAGTTTATTCTCATAAACCTTTTAAAGAATATTTTAAACAGATACCAGATACATTGTAGATGTGTGGAGTTTGTTAAAGCTAATACTTTAGCTTAGGGAACCCATTTGGCACTTCAAGAGAGTCTCCCAGATGGTAACAATATCATTAAAAATTAATTGTATAACCACTGGACCTGCCTTTAAAGACTTTTGAACTGCTGAGGCTTTCTAATCGTATATTGTTGCTCTAGTTCACCAGTGAAGCGAATCCAATGACTTTTTCGGCGTATGGCCTACTTCTGTTAATGAAAGTACAATTTATTCACTTCAACATACAGATTGTAAAACTAATCTCCTAGTTGACACATTATGCTCTTCTGCATGTTTAACTTCTCTTCACTGAGCCAAAAAAGTATATAACAAATCAGAAGGGACTCATCCATCAACTGGGCATCATTTAAAATCCAATTAGAGTTTGGGATTGTAGTGGCCGTTGGTGTCAAATACTGAGCCAAGTTCTCCTCGGCTGAGCTAAGGGGGTCTGGACTGCTAGGCTTTGTAGGGGGCTTAGCATTCAAGGGAGCTTATAAAAAAGAAGAAGAAAAGGACATTTGTACAAATTTATTTTTTTAAAGAAGTTTTTTTTAGGATTTTCATCTCTTCCATTATTTTCCTCCCCCCTAAAAATTAGCATTTTATTTTAAGACAAAGCAGACACTACCTGTCCCAAACAATCAAAGGTTCTAGTCCTCTCCTGCATGGCTTCCATTGTAATCTTGGCATCTCTTGTTATTTTACCATGAGAAATAGTCATGACTCCAGAGTGCTTTAAGAAACTAGTTTTTGAAGCCTTGACGATGCTATTTTGTTGGGTGTGTGAAATCTGAGGGCTTCAGTCGGATCTGCTACATCAGTTACTCCAGTCTAGACGGCTGGTTTTCACTTGTGGTGTTCACTCAGCCAATAACCACCCCAGGGCGGGAATGAGGGCATTACCATGGTGTTGCATCATCTGCTCATCCACTTACCTGCCATCTTTCCTTCCCATGGAGTGACTGACGCTGCAGTGATGGGCTCAGTTTGGATATGTCAAATATCTCGTTTGTCAGGATAACGGCTTGTCGGATTATTGCAGGTAGGGAGAGAGAGAGACAAAACTGGAAGGCTGAATAATAGTGTTTGTCATCTAGCCAGGGTGTATGGTGCATTAGAGAAAAACTTTACACAATAGGATTTTCTTTTAGGGTTGGTTTGTTTGGTTTTATTTTCTTTGTTAAGGGACAGTGTTACCACTTCATTACCATGTAATTCACAGATAATGTTGTACTTCTGGGCTTTTTCATTCCTACTTAGTACTATTCACTATCATGAAATAACTTTTGGATGGTGAAATTCATCAGAGCGGTGGCTGAAACGGTAGCACTTCCACTTGTGTTGGACCTCTCGCTGTTCAAAGTGGACAAAGTAGATGAGCTGGCTCTTGGTTTACTTTCTGCTCCCTTTTGGAGGCAAGCTAACCCATCTTGGTCTCCAGCCTGGGGTCGGGGAGTCTTGAGGCTGTGGTCACAGCCAAGGTGGCAAGGATGATGTGAGCTCCTGGTGCAATTCCTCTTCAGACTGCTGAGATGGCTGTGTCCTAGTAGATACCTGCAGCTACCACATCTATCTTTATATTCTTCTCAATACGGACATCTCCCTTCTATATGCCTCTTGTACTTTGGTGTTTTTTTCCTGGAGGGCAGAAATTTTTTATTTTTTCCAGCTGGCGCTGCTGGCTTTATGCTAGCAAGTGCTTCCCTTGTCCTGTTCCCCAGCTGCCCTGCTACAGCAGCTTCAAGGCTGGTTAGGGTCATTTTAATAGTCACAAGAGTAATACTCTGGCACTAAATATTTAAAACTGAGAGTTATTGCTGTCAGCTTTCTGTTTGAATAACATATTTGTTGCCACAAAAATTGTTCAGCGGTAGTGTAGTTTTGTAAGTAAATACCAAATAATTTGCATTTATTCTGTATATAGCTATAGAAAATGCATGAGCATATATAGTTCTGTGTGTATATATTTATGTATACTTAAATAAACTGAATAATTTATGTACAAAATGTCAACCATTCCTACAAAAATTCAAAATCACCCAAAACCCCTCAAACAACAGCATAGATTTAGTAGGACATGTAGATGATTCTAATTAGACTCTGACTTCGGACGGTCTTTTCACAACACTCTGTTGTAGGCAGACTGAAAGGTAAGTTAAAGGTTCATTAAACAGCCATTCAATTAAAAAAACCCAAACCTAATTGTCTTATGTGGTAAATGCACCATTACACTCTGAACTAGTATGTCATATTTATTAAGATTTGATTTGCACTTCCTTCTCAAGTGACAAGCACAGCACAGAATTATATGGTATTTATATATTGTTTTCATTATGAGGTTTATTTTAATATATTTTTCTTGGTTTATCTAGCTTTTCAAGCTACAAGTCATAAACCTGCTTGGAATAGTGCTGGGGATTTTGATGTTTCTACATCAAAGTGACCTTTTGTGATGTTTTTGTTCTGTTTTGTTAACTTATAGGGGAATAATTGTTGAGAATCAAAAAATAAAGTTAAAGGAAGCAGTTGTAAATACTTCACCTCACTTCTTTTATGTCATTTACATACCCAATAAAAACTAGAGAAAAATAAGTATATTACAAAGACAAGGTGACACTCCAATCAGCTGTGCTGCTGTTTTTCTTCTGTGCATTCAAACAGAGAAGCTGATCCCAGGCTGGAACTGATTGGATGTACAATTTGGAGAGATGTTATCTTCCTTATGAAATTTAACATTAAATAATGTTTCATATGTTCTTTTATAGTATTGGAAAATCCAGAATTCAACTTTGATAATCCATTGCTGTATCAGAGTTTGCGAAATGGAACTGATCAGAAAATAATGTGCAATTTGCACTATGAGCTGCTTAAATCAGAAGACTGTTTTTTTTTCCTTCAAATTAAGCAACCAGTTATGGTATTTGTAGTCAGAATAAAAGTAACCCAGTAGATTCAACTAGTGATTTGGATAATATTTCTTTTATATATATATATGCATCTATATATATAAATTGCCACTTATGCTTGTGACTGAGCTATAGTGACCCTTCAAGTTATTTGACCTTACATAAAGGAAAAAAACCCAAACTGCTCTAGACAAAATTGTAAGATTATGTGTAAACTTGTATTATTGTTATTAATTCAACCCTACACCCAACCCCCCCTTTTTTTGCCTGTATCTTAATGTCTCACTAGAAGACATACCATAAAGCAAGCAGTGACTGGAACGTACTATCAGAGTCTCTTAGTGACAGTTTGCTGATTATTCCAATTCATTTGCATTTACTTCCTTACACATTTATGCTTCAGTTTCTGTGCATAATGCAAAGGGTGATACATCTCTGATGTAATTCCAAACACTTTAGGTTAAGATGACTCCCGCTAATTTAGCAGACTGCCGATCAAACCTGATGTGCTTTAGTATTTATCTCGGCATCTTCAACTTCTTTGGAGGTAGCAGTTCCTTTTCTAAAACAGTGAAGTTGCTATAATAGTGTTCAGGAGATATCCTCTTCTCTCCTTCAGCCTTCATTGGCATATGTGGTATGTTAAGTAGACCAACACAATCTTATCTTATTATTATTATTATTATTCTTCTCTCATTTTCATTAAAATCGCTCAGTTTCAGGGTTACCTCTGGTATCATGCCTGTATCATGTTTCTCCACTTCCATGCGAGTCTGCGCTTCTGCATAAAATGAAGATTTAATAGGACTAACATTTCTTCATTGCTTTCACACTTTAGCAGTATCAATGTTCTGTGCTGATGCAAGAGCAGATGTTGTACGAACATCTTTCTGACCTCTTTGTACCTGCAAAACTAATGATAAATCTTCTTGTTCGGTGTTATATAATTATAGTTATTTTCCTGTCATAGGCAGCTTGTAGATTATGTTGTGTGGTTTTTTTTTTTTTTTTTTTTTTAAATTTT
>VXBL01006287.1:1881828-2185888 GCA_013400195.1 Aramus guarauna | reverse complement strand
ATGTTGCATTAGGAGTAAAACATAGTATAGAGCTTCTTGTTTATTACTGTTTCCAGCTGCAGAATAGATGGGTGGAAAATCATTGCCAATTCAACAAAAGCTAGTACACTGCAATTAAAAGATCAGACTGGACATTGTTTATTCCCTCCTTCTTCCTCTTTTTTTTGGAAACATGTTCTAGAAGTTATGTAATTAAATTATTACCTGCTGTATCACCATCTGCTTACATGGTTTTGAAACATTTCTAACCTCTGTGTGTGTGTACACTTCAGGACTTCAAGGAAGTGCCAAAAAAGCAGTGAACGTACTCAGCAGATGGACTGAGCAACTCACACCCTCCAAGCAGTCAGTCTTGGTTGTGCTGGGTATAATTAAGCATATTTTCTCCAAATCTAATTATTTAGTTTCAAAACATGGTGGGGAGATGTTTCTAGTTGTAATAGTATAATATTCCTTCTGGGATGAAGACCTACTCAAGATCATGTCTGTAGATAAATATTGCATATTTTCTTAGTAAGGTCATACACTGTTGTATTAGCTAAATGGCTGTATCATTATCTTTTAGGTAAAAAGTATTTCAACTCAATCCTTGAACTACAGTATGCCATAGGTAAATCTTAAAAGTGAAAAATAGATCTGGATGCTCATAGTAGGCATGCCACAAAGTGGCATTTAGATTTCAATGCTTAAAGCTTTAGGTATGTGTTTATTTTCAAACACTATGTTCTCTCATTTAAAACAAATAGAATATTCAGAAGCTTCAAGTTTGAGGGTGTTGTCCAACAAAAAGCAGTGTATAATGCCAGTTCAGAGAAGAAACTACAGATACGAAATCTCCATGAAAAAGAGACAATAAAATCTTCCCCCAATACAGTAGCAGAAGAGCATCTTCCCCAGCCTCAGTAAGGGCAGGGGTTATTTGAGTGTGTGATCATGAAGATCTTTGAAAACATCCGTTGGTTCCAGGTCTGATGCCGAGTGAATTATGGTTTATTGGGGTATTGCTTTAATACCAGCCAAGGCTACCGGGAAGCTGGATCCCTGCTAATTGAATGAGTTGTACTGCTCGCTGCTTACAAAATGCGGAGCTTGTTGCCAACAAACTGCCTTTGATCTTTGGTTACATCTCTTCTCCGTCCGGTATCGGTCTTTATCTTTTATTAAAGCAGTGAAAGTAAATAGTGAGAAGTCTTTGTGATTGTTGGCTTATTAGTTTAAACAAACAAAGAAACAAACAGCTGTAATTGTCAGATAAGTAATACAAGTTGCGATGCGTGATGGGAAACTAGCGCTGGCTCAATTCTGCCCGATTTAGTGTATAGTTGGGAGAAACTGAGCAAACTGATTTTCTTTAATAATGGCGAGAGTTAAGGAGCCTCAGCAGCCCACAGGAGGGGAGTTCATTATGTGTCGAAAAGAAGTGATCCTCTTAAACGCACGTAGGGTAGGAATTTCATAGACTGTTGTGCAATCATTAATAATCTTAGACCTTAGTCACAACCTGGAAGTCTTTAACAGGTTCATTAAATGAGAGTTCATTCTGGTTTATTCAGCTATGTGAAGTCAAAGTTGCGATAGGGCTGTAAGAAGTTTTTGCTCACTACCAACGTTATGTAACTTTTCCAATTTCTTACTCGTTTTGCAGTCATTGTGACCTTGGTAAAAAAGATTCAAACTGTCTTCAAAGCCATTTAAGTACCTTTTTTCAGTGCTGTATTCAAAATCTCTGAAGTTAATATTCTCTCTATATTTCATACCCTATATATTTATTTTTCTGATTCTCATTAATTAGATTGCAGTCCTCCTTTGCTCTTTACTGAGAGATTGCTATGCAGGACAAATACATTTTAACTTTGATGCCTAATGCTAGACGTGCATACTCATAGATATCTACTCAAATAAAAGTGCCCGAAGTAAAGCAGTCTCCTTCCCCCGCGTACAAAGTTCCCAATACAGTCAGTAAAATTGCTAGGAGTTTTTTTGATAATCTACATCTCTAATGAGAAAGTCATCTCTTTACTTCAATGATAACTACTTCAATGATACATAAAAGCGCTTTAGAACAGAGGTCAATGTCTTTTATTCGGATTTTGTTTTTGAGATCACCCAGCAGCCTAACAACCAGCCTGGATATAAAATTCAGTTCTCCAGCTCTTTGTAGTAGTCTGCACTAGGTAGCAAAGTTTATGGGCATTGAGCCAACTGTCTTTTGAAGTATTGCATCCACCTGTTCTGACATTAATCCATAAAAATAAATTCTATATGTAGCCCAGACACTGGTCTTTGCAGGTCCCAATTTACAATGGCAATAATTAAAATGTTTACTTTCATGTCCCAGATGGTAACTGTGGTAGATAATTGTATTCACTGCAATTATTTTGGGCTAAGTTTAGCAGTGGAAGCTAAAAATCCAGTATGGTTTTGTAATGGCACACACATTTAATTGGTTTAACTGTAGGCTTAATTATTTCCAGGATCTAAAAGTAAAGGGAAAATGGAAACGGATTACAGGTCCGAACAGATTTATGGAGAGTTTACACGTTACTTACGTAGAGGTGTGACATAATGGTCACTTTGAGGTTATTGTCTTTACATTCAGTGTGGCTTTGGGCATGATTTTGTCATGGTTTTATCTGGGATATTTTTGGCAAAGTTATGAAAATGAGTAATGGAACCGATTACTCTGTAATGCATAGCAGTGCAGCTAAAGCCTTTGTATCTGTACGAAGCAGTGTCATAGCTTGATACTTCTAAAAAGAGAATGAAAAATTGAGCATCTAACTAATGTAATGATTACACATGAAATGTAATGCAATTGTAATGATTTTGTTTGTGTTGTTATAATAACCTAGTTGTTTTAGGCTGTATTTTGGTAGTATAAATATTCTGTGATAAAGCAGTGTTTTATGACTTTTACTGAGTTTTACATTTTCATGCCATTTGCTTGGCATTTAGTCCCAAAACAGCATTACTTTTAAGTGCCATTGAAGATCATTTATTTTTAATAACGTCCCCATTCATAAATAAATTACGAAGCTATGAGACGTACTTAAAATAGTTCACTGTGTTTCTAAATACCTTTAATATGTTCAGAAATTATAGGTATGTGTGCGTATCTAAAACCACAGCGAATTCTGGGTGTTCACTGTTAGAAAAAAAAGAGCCTTCAAATTTTCAGTCTCGAATTTCTGTTACTGTGCAAACTGTTTTCAAATGTCACTTCTTGATTCATCTTAATTATAAATTTAGTCGCTCTAAATTTTTCATGAGCTTGGGTGACTTTTCACTAGAGACTGATTTGCCTCTCCTTCTTTGCTGTAAATCATGAAAAACTTTGCACTGTGAAGCTCAGTGGAAGACATTTCACTATAAAAACCAGTAGAGATGAAGAAATCAGTTCTGCTTTTTTTAAAATGCGTGGTCTGATCCTCTTCCTGTGGAAGCTCATGGGTGTCTCTCGACTTCCTTTTTTTTTCCTGAGCTTGAAATTAGGTCATGTATAAATAAAGCTGATTAAGTTGTTTTGTGAGGGAAATATTCCCACTAAAAAACTAAATTTCATCAAAATGCACATTTTTTTTAGTGAGGAAATAGTTATTTCTAAGGGGAATAATTAACATGCAAAATAAAGCAGAGGTGGTTCAGTTCTCAATAACATTTCTGGGGGAACTGTGAAAAATTAGTTTTCCATTTTTGAAGTTGAAGAAAATATGTATAGAGTTAGGCACCTGCATCCCTATTTCTATGCTCTTTGTTCATTTAGTGATATTTTAAAAGGGAATGAAAGGCGGGGAGACGGGTAACCTATTGATAGTCACTATCACAATCTACACAATCTCCCAGAGGCCTGCAAAATGAGAAGCAGCACCTGAGTGATGATGAAATTTGTTTACTTTATGAAGTCTTTTCTTCTTCTTTCAAGGAGACATCTTAAGTATTGTGGTAGAAAAGAAGGCAGGCAATGGGACTGTAATTCATATTCCAATGAAAAATATTCATACAATGTTGTTAATACTCAGGAATTTGCAGTGTTTAATAGGTTATTATATTATTCAGAGTTACTAATAGTGTTTCTTGGAGTCCTTTTCAGAGTTAGTTATAGATAATATTTTCATGATTATTGTGAAATTGTGTTCTTTGGAAATTAGCTTATCAATTCTCTTCATTTTGTAGGTTGCTTTTTGAGAACTTTGGTTTCTTAATGGTTCATAGCTCTGTACAAACAGTGATTTGAGAACTGGTGATTGAGATTAGAATTAGGTTGGGAATAAAGTAAAGGGAAAAAAAAAAAAGCTTTACAGATCCAACAACTTTGAAATTTCCTTGAAACTCTCAAGTGTTTTTAAAACAAAGTTGTCTCAAGTAGCGAGAGTTTCCATCTGTTTCTGTCACTGGGAAAATGCAGTAGATAAAGCCCAAGCTAGGAAACAATTACATATATTACTGCTAGCTGAAGGAAAGCCTAAATCCAAATGGTTTTCCTTGAAGGGTTCATGTAGTAAGACCTCTTAGAAAGGAGAAGTTTGCTTGGTCAAGTAAGCCTGGATGTTTCTGTCTTGTTAGATCTTTCAAGAAATTGGCACGTTCTCCGTATCCAAACCTCCTTCTACAATGAATCCTGGTGGGAATGCTTGTTTTTTCATCTTGCTCCAACTCAGCTGACGTTATTGCAGGGTTTTTTTGGAGATGTAGGGTAGCAATAGGAAGGCATTGTACAAGAAGCACGTGCGACCAAATCTGAATTGACACAACCCTTGTTTGTTTGTTTATTCTGCATTTTCTTACATAAAGATGCCATGGCGAAGGTTATTTTGTACGCATTTTGGCGATGTGCAAATTGAGTCAAAGGCTGCAACAAATGTGAGCCATGTAAATGAAATGCTTCATTTATCAGTGATTCAGGAAATCCGCATCATTCGTGTGCTTCAAGGGTTACAAGTCAAGCAGTTTTTAGCAAGCTGCTAATCTGCTATGCTTGCTATATAGTTATAGTTGCTTGCTATCCCAGGAGTTTCCAGCAAATGCTCATACAATCTGATTAACATGGTTCACGTACAAAGGGCGCTGGCCTGGGGACTACCACGTCTCATTAATGGAAATGAATTTTTCATGCTATGGCTGCTATGTCTGTCTGTTAAGACTTCCGCTTCTTTTTCCATTTCCGTGGTTTGATTTTTTTATTCTTTTTTTTAGGCAGAAATGGCTGTATGGATTTTAATGACTGGGTTATATTACAGGTTTGAGGGTTTTTATTTTTGCATACTGGTGTTATTTTTACTAAGGAACAGATGTATCAGCAGCAGAAAAAAAAAGGGGGGGAGAGAAATGGCTTACGCTTGTGTTCATATTGAACCCTTTAGCTCTAATGGAATGCTTGATGAGTTCAGTTTAAGGAGGAGGTGACTCGATCTGTTCTTGGCAGCAGTCTCACTTTGAGTGGGAGGTCGGAGCAGGTGACCCCAGCGGTCCCTGCCAGCCAACACTTCTGTGGTTCTGCGCATTGTCACCTTTTCAGTGTAACTTTTCAGAATTAAGGGAATTGCTGTCGTTGAAGCATTATCCCATCTTTTCAAGAAGCTGTAACGTATGTTATGGTGACATGAATATTGTTCTGTTTTACAGCTGAAAGCAGGGAAGAGTGGGCTTCGTCTTCTCTTGAAGCTGCTATTTGGAGTATTTTTGGATTAATGTTGTTTTTTAAAGGAAATTGGAGGCAGGAAGCAATAGTACCTAATGGCTGGTATACAGAGTATGCTCAGTGACTGGTCATCCACCGCTGCTGTTCTGTGGCAGCTGCTATTTAAGGGCTTTGGTGTCAGCAGATTGCAATCTTCTGATTAATATTACTTTGTTCCCAAACATCACTAGCTGTCTTGTACGAGAACGTGTACCTGAACATGGGTATCGGCATCTTGCAAGATCATCAACATACGTTTAGTTCATGGTATAAAGCTGAATTAGCACAAACCGTAAGTCCTTCTGTTCATGCACAATTCCTGATTTAAATGAGAAGTGCTGAAATACCTCTAAGCATCGGTTATATAGTTTATAGCTTGCTTTAACTCAGTATGCTAAGCTATCTGTTTCTTGAATATGTCCTCTTTGTTCTCGTTGTAATGCACACTTTGCTTATCTTCAATTGGTAATGTCTCTAAATCAAAAAGTACTACAGCGTACACAGTTTAAGCTTTAATAGCTATGCACAAACCCTAGCCTAGTCAAAAAGAACAAGAAGGTTTATTAAAAATTTTTCCTCTAAAGCAGGCTATCTGTTTATTTGTGATTGTGAAATATATATTATGCTCCTCTCTAAGGCTGCTCTGTTCATGGCCGAGAAGTATTACGTTTACTTCTTAAGAAATTATTGCTGTAACTTCATTAGTACAGACTAACACTACTAATAAGGACTGCTCAGAGTTCAGCCTAATAGCAGTCTGTGATAAATTCTGTGTCTATAAAAGTTTAATTGTTAACTTGTAGGTGTCACAAGTGACTATAACAGGCTGACATAGCCAATGGAGATTTGAGGTAGTCTTTAGGATAATGGACTTCTCTAGTTTATTTCATGTAATACCCTCATCTTCGTACATCTCAGCAAAGCTGAGAGATTTCCATAAGTGGTGACTGGGAGTCCATCAAAGAGAGGCTGAAGATGAAACCATGGGCCAAGAGCTGTGCCTCTTCTCCCAAGGCTGCAGTCACAGTTGAGCAGGACTCGGCTGAAAACAGCATTAGCTATATCTGCTTTTTGTGACTTAATTCCAGGACTGACATCAAAGTGTAAAACTCTCCTAGAAAGCTACTGAAACCAGATACACAGAGCTGTACATAAAGATTTACTTCATCGCTGATCTTAAACATGTTTGCAGAGTGATACTCAACTAAAGGAACAAACCAGTTTGTAATTTAAGATGCTTCCACACTGAACTCAATGGTGGCTGATGTGGAAAGGCTGTGTCAAGAGCGGCAGAACTGGCTAACAGATTGTTATGCAGACGAAGCAGCAGAACGATGGGATGCTTCCGTTGACTTTTGTCCCCAGAAATCCACTGAGGATTCCTCTGTTCGCTTGAACTAACACATCTTGGCTTTTCTTTTAAAGAGAAATCATAAACTCATTTCAGTGTGTAGACATTGTCCAATTCAGGATGCTGAATGTCACACCATGTTGACTATGTGTGAAATAACGTGTTGCGATAAATTCACAGGAATTGTATACCATGCAAAATTACACCTCCGGGCAGACTCAAATGACCAAATTCTGACATTTCTCAAACTTGACAGCTTATTTCAGTCAAGATTTAGAAACAAAAGGTGAAAGGACCCCAAACAGATTACTACTGCACTCTTCGCCTAGAGCTATAGCAACGCTAAATGTTCTAATATTACATCTCATGGCAAATTAAGGATTCCTGGTTTAGGTCCTAGAAACAGGACTAAGGGCTTGAAGGCTTCATGACCACAACATGCAGAAACGACCTTGCATTGTGTATATCATAGGTAGAATCAGGACGGCTAACGCGTGAAGAGCTCGATTGCCTTCTGACAGGAGTCTGGAGCATCGGTGTGCCTCGGCATGTGTATATGGGTTTATAAATGTGCTTTCATAAACATGTTCCAGTCTTGGGTTGCAGTAGCAGTTGCCATGGCAACATCACTCTGTGTACTTGAGCTTTAAAATTCGAGAGTTCACCCAGAAAATAAATCTGGTGTGATTATGAAGTAAACTTCCTGGTTTTCTGAATTCTTTGGCTACAGATTGTTCAAAAAAGCAGAAAATTATGTTACTGCCTTACTCTGTTTTCTGCTATAAACCATGCATGGAATCATTAAAGCTGTCATCTATCAAAATATAGTCAAATTCCAATAAAGCTAAATTGTAAATGTTGCCATCTTCAGCTTCATAATATATTATTTTTAAGGGTTCCATGTCATTGTTGAAATTGATAAAACTCAATAAATCCCCACTGAGCAAGAAATGGGAAAAAAAAAAAGAAAGGTTCTGTAAATTGTACTCTGAAGTAAGGATTTTATTTTTTTTATAACTACTGACCTATTTTTCTACAGCAAGTTAGAAGACCACAGGATGGTGACAACAGAAACATATTACTTGTGCATATCAGTATTTTAAATATGTCATTTAAAATCTGGTTTTATCAAAAAAATTACTCTTGACATGAGACATTAGGGTGTCATATGCCATGTGTATCTCTGATTTCCATGTGGAATCTTAATATTAGGAAGAATTGTCTTCTGTAACCAGATGAGTTTGCTCCTGAGTCATGAGTTTGGGTTTTTTTGTTGTTGTTGTTTGTGGGTGAGGGGTTCCTTTATTTATTTACTTTTATTTTTCCTCCTAGCAGAATGTGTTAATATTTTCATTGCTAGATTTTGGCAATGGTTGTTAAAAAACTAAGAATGGAGCCTGTGTTTAGGATGAGGCCAGATTCCTGTTTGTAGCTTATCCATAAAAGTGACCTTTTTTGTTATTTGGGGTTTTATTTGTTGTTGTTGTTTGTTTTCCTTTAAAGGCATGGATTGATATCACATAACAGTTTCTAATGTTGGTTTGCACCTCTTGAAGTATAGTAGACTCCCATTAGCACAGTTTCTTAGAGTCTAGTAGCTTTCAAGTGTACAGTTTCCAGATTTTTAGTGTTAAAATTACTTAATTTTTACAATAATTTAAATATGATTGACTGTAATTAACAAGAAAAAAGAGATTGGGGGGAGAAAAAAAAAAACACGTGAAATGTGCCCAAACCAAAGACAAGCAACATAAAAATTTCCAAAGCAGAAATGAGTCATATAAAATTAACTTTCTTAAGAACTGCTAGGGCCTGTTATTGCAGCTATCGCTGTCAGCATTTTCAAGTTAAACAGCGTTTACAATAACTTCATTTCACATCAATTGAACTATAAGCTTAAATGCAAATGCCCCAATAATAGTTTTTGTCTTGGTAAAGCTTTGTGTTTTATTTCTTTCAGAGGCAATTAAAATGTCTGGGGAAATGTAATGCAAAATATATTATTGATGAAACCTCGAATTTGGAAAAAATATTTATGCAGGCAAACTGAATATTAGGTTAGCATACAGGCAGTTGTTATGAGGAGAAATAGGGAAAGATTAAGGTGTTTTGAGCGGGTTGATTGCCCTGCAAGAGGAGGTGGTTGCTGCTAACCATCCCAAATCCCTCTGGGCGCGAGGGGCAGGGGAGTTCAACACGTGGCTTCACCCAGGATCCAGCGATGCTGCAGTTTAAATCCAGCTACGGCAAGGACCGGCTGAAACACGTGGCTAAAATGTCTTCTTTCATAGGAAACATATTCTTACTTTCTACAGCTACATCCCTTGTGAATGCATTGTGTTTGTTGTAACGGTGTAAGGTCTCCAGGTCCTTGAAGTCCCAAACAGGGATAAGAATTCCAGCACACTATTTTATTTTTTTTTGGTGTCAAGTGGGATTTCCCAGCCCCATCAGCTGTTGTGATTTCCCGGGGAAGCTGAGGAAGACATGCTGGAGCGGGGTGGCAGCTCCGGCGGCAGGGAAGGGAGGACCGAGGGACAGGTTGCTCTGGGGATGGGGATGGACAGGAACTGAGGGAGAGGTGTGGGAAGTTAAATGGTGGGGAGGTGGTTGGGGCAGGAGAGGTTAGGTGGTGGGGCAGTGGCCTCTTGCAAATGAACGAAGGTGTAGGACATCATTTCTTCCCCATGTACCTAGTTTAAGAACAGAACGACATGTAAACGTTCATACGCAACACATCCCTCCTAGTGCTGGGACTCCTGTTTCTCCATCTACTTTTTCACTTTTAGAAACACTGCAATCCTATCCAGTGCCCTTCCCAAGGCGAACAGCAGGATCTGAGTGCGGAGCCCAAAGGGAAGATGAGTGATTAATTCATGGACTAAGGAACCAGTGTGGGTGGTTGGGGTGGGGGGGAAAGCTCTCCCTCCTTGTTTTGAGACACTTGTCCTGATGTTTGCAAATGAGCGTGGTGAAGAGTGAGCAGGTAGAAAACTGAGCTGTTACCCACCCAAGCTGGAGGGAAAAGCTGTTCTGGAAGTGGAAGCAAATTGAAGGCAGCAGTGCAGCATGTACCATAAGAAAAGCATGGACTCTTTAACAGAGCCATTTACTCTGATCTGATTACGCTGCAGTTTTAATAAACCTCCTAGGTGGGCTATGCATATATCACAGATGCTGTTAGCTGCTCTAAGTTCAGTAAATATTTCTGAGTTTTGTTTTGGGCAAATAGGTATTTGCAAACTAAACATGTCTGAGGATGGAAAAGATCTATGTTAGTAATACATGCCTAGCATATTAGAGACCAGCTGAGTTTGCCTCATCTTTATGTGATGGCTGTATGCTGGGTGAGAAGGAGCTTCCTAGCAATTCTTCGTTCCCCGAGCCCCAGACTTCAAAGGTTCTGGAAGGGCAGCAGGCAAATACCTACGTGTATACCTATGCACACCTGGATGGCCCAGGACATTTTAGTTTGATGCAATCAATCCCTCTAACAGATAAGTTAACTCTTGCTTCCAAGTGGACATCATTCTGAGTGAGTCTTATCAATCAAGGTGTGTTACTGACCCTGTTCTTGTCACGTAGTAAACCTTTGTGCTAATATTAATAGTTTCCTGGTCTACACGGCTGTTCGTGATAAGATTGGTGAGAGATTTTGAAGAAGTTAAATATTCTATATCACCACCTATGCCAAAAAGTACTTATTATTAGTGTTATATGAAGAGACAACCTGGACTCAAGAATTATCTGTATTCTGTACACCTTCTTTCTCAAGTCTGATCTCTCTGTTGTGTCTTTTGCTACAACACTGCAGGTTTTTTTCAGATTGTGTTTGTGTTGAGTCAGCTAATGAAATGTGAGCAATTGGTAAGTTTTCTCGTTTGGTTTATGCAGTGGTTCTACAGAGTCACAAGGAACTTAATTGTCCTACTGTACCTGAACTGGTTGCCAAGGCCATATCCCAAACGTGAGGGAAGGGAGAAATTATTACTGCAGAAAATTAAAGAAGTGATGATGGAAATATCACATTATTTTTTGAATTACAGTGTAGTGTAATGTTGCTGTTGACAAGGGTATTGTAATCTCTTCTGCAAACAACTTTTGTCAGGGATTTGTAACTCTAAAGAAATTTGTATGTGCCTGAAACTTGGCATCATCTCAGTACTAAATTGCTGTCATATACACTTTAAAGACTTGTACACACGATGGGTGTTGATCCACGATAAGTACAGCCATTTGCCCTTCAAACAGGTGACATCATATCTGCTTTGGGGGTTTGCCTGAACGCAAAAAGCTTACAAGGACTTAAAGCAAAAGCACTCTGTATAGAGGATACCGAGAAGAAAATCAAAGTGAAGAACCTTTAAAGTGAGATTAGCCAACAACCCTGGCTTTCTGGTTTTGTGACTATACAAACAAGCCGCAATGCCTTTAGTACAATTCCTGGGTAAAGCTTGCCTTTTCAGTCCTGAACACCAAATGGCCCACCAAGGCGTTCGCTATGGGCAGCACGTTAACACTTGCCACTCTTCCCGCTGTGAATGAGCCTGCTAATTGTCTCAGCTACTTATGAACTAGATTTAACAACTACAACACCGGTCACAAAGAGTTTACTGTAATATATTCATAATGGTCTCTCCTTGTTGGTTTCATAAAATGTTCATATCAGCTGACCTTTCTGTTGTGGAGATGTTAGAGAGTGGCGGTGATACAGATGCTGCAACACCTTTCATGTAGTCATTATTACATAGTTTTCAAAGGCTTCATTGATAAGGGATTCAAACAGGAAAGCTATTACAAAAAAGGTTGCTGTTTGTTTGGTAACAAGATGCACCTATAGAACAGGATGCAAATGTGTTATTTTTAAGATCAAAGAAGAGGTAGATAGTTCTGAAATGGGCTCGTTAAAGCAATAACGATTTGATAAAGCTGACTCTCACAGTTAATTGAAAGGATATTTAGCATTGGTTTGATGCGTCTCTCTACATGTTCTCCGCATATCGACTGCAATGGTCATCAGCTTGGCTCTGTCCAGTACTCTAGAGCTTCTGATCCCCTTTGCTGTCACTGTAGAACAGCTTTAAAGCTCACTCGGTGCATATTCAGACTTCTGGCATTTTTCAGTTGCTCTTTTATCTTTATAATAAAACATTTATTTAACAACAATTAAATGTTGAAACAGCTTGTTGGCAGATGGGATGGATTTTCTATCTCCTGAAGTTTTCAAAAGTGTCTTTCAAAAATATGTTCATTTTATGGTCTGTGTTACAGTGAAGACTGAACTATAGTTTCATAGTGTTTTTTCTTGACTTGATAGTTTATCCATATTTTTGTCTATTTTTTGTAATTCTCTATGTAGTGTTTTCTTTATCCTTCTAATTCTGACCAAAATTACATTTAATATATAATCTTTAAGCCATGCCTACTTCCTTAAAAAGCCAAATGCTAAATAGAAGGGGTAATATAGATTACATGGCACAAATGACTTGTGCCTTGAGAACCAGGAGACCCCTTTCTAAAATCCCTGTTGGCATAGTTAAATACGCTGTGGGCTCTAATCTCAGATACTTCGTAGTAAGTTATGCTGTGTCCTTACGCTCAAATAGTGAGCTTAGCAATATGAGTAGAAAAAGTGAAGATGTTAACTGGAGTTCCTCTTGCATTCTTTCCATTCTTTAACTAAAGCACATATGTTGCTAAGAAGATCCCGTACACCAAAGACTGGTCTCAAATATAAAACTGAATTGAATATTGATTTTTATTTTAGATCATTTAGTTGTTTGGGGTTTTTTTCTGGAGCGAAGTAACTGGTTCCAGTGCTTTGTATGAAAATTGAATTGCTGAGATACTCAGCTGTGGAATGTGGTTACTGCTCATCTGCATTAACAACCATTTCAAAAAATTTAATAGGAACTTTTATTATGCGCTTATGTGTGGATTTAAATAACCTTTATTAATACACTCCATTGAACAATAACATACACTTTTAAAATGTCATAAATGCAGAGAAAACTGAACTACACAGATATTCAATGGTCACCATTTATAAGCACAACAAGATTAATATTTGCCATGCAACTGCATCTGAAAAACTGCATTAATCCTTATTCTATGGGTAATATTGTAGTAATCTGTTAAGGATTTATTTATTTGGGTAAAGCAGTTTGTTAAATGCCTGTAGTAATTCTAGAGTCCAAATTATGTATTTATGGAATACAGTAATGATTTGGTTTGCTTTTAAAGGACAAAACACTTGCCTTTAAATTAATTTCTGATAAAAAGCAGTATGAAATGGAGTTGGAAAGATGAGGTGGTTGGGCAGTTGTTATTATCTAGTTGTGACCTCTGTTATTGATGGCTTGCAAATTAATCCCTCCACCAAGGAAACAGGAGGAGAGAGAGTGAAAGAGCAGATAAATCGTTTGAAAATTAGTTAACTCAATTTTCCAAAGAATATTAGTGAATCACTTGATATCCAGTTCGTGCTTGGTAAGAAGCTTAGTGCACCAGGGATCAGTTCTGGGGCTGGCGTTGTTAAATATCTTCCTTAACAACCTGGACGAGGAGACAGTGTGCTCCCTTGAGAAGTCTTGAGGTTATGCACCGCTGTTGGGGAAGAGGTTGACCTGCTGGACTGTAAAGCTCTACAGTTCAGAGGGACCTTCACAAACCTGAGGGCTGGGCTAACAGAAAGTCCCTAAAGTTCAGCCAGAATGACTTTGCAGATGTAGGCCATTTGTTGACTCAACTGGAATTTAGAGACTAACATTAGTTAACATTATTTAAATAAATAATGCAACTTGTCCCACTCAGTCAAGATGATTTAGTTCAATTCACTCTAAACTCTATTGCTTCTGCTACACATAGGAAAATTTGGACTGCAGGTGGAGCATTGATTTGCAAAGTATATACAATAGCTACACTTGAAACGTGTACCTCAAGTATGGGCTCTCTTGACTGTTCCTCGACTGCCTGATGGTTATAGGTGAGGGATATTTATACAGCTGTACAAGGAAATAGGATCTGTAAATTGGTATTGTATAGAGCAAGATAGTCTTTCAGTGGACAATAGGCTGTTTCATTATATCAATGCTTTCTAACAGTTTGCTCTCTTCAGAGAGCTTCAAAAAGCTAAATTCTACTTTGCCATTAGAGTAGGTTCATCTATTATGTGGCCTCAATAATGTTATCTGGAGGTAAGTCTTAGAGAAAGAAAATGCCTTAAAAAGTAAAAATGGAGGGGTAATGTAGTGTTGTAGGTGTCAGTCTGATATCTATCACTAAGATTTAATATCTTTATCTTCGTTTTATTCTAATTGATGACAGTGTCTGATGTTTGAAAAGCCCTAAATTACAGATGCTGATGTGATGGAATAGCTATTGTCAAAGTACGGAGGAAAACAGCACCCTATTGTTGCCGTCTGTTAAAAATGATTTGTTGAAAATTGACTTTGAATGTTTGTACTGGAGGTCAGAGTTCCCTTCTGAGGGCTCATACCTCCATAGAAATATCTAGAATTGCCACAGATATGCCTTGCTATTAAAGGAATGATTTTGATATAAATACTTATCTGGCAGTGCTTTTGATTCATTAAAATGGTAAAAATAAGTGGAGCAAAACAGCTGGGACAATTTCTAAGTAAATTCATCAGTCATTCAGGAACTATGCATTTAAAATACCTATAAATAATAGAATGCTCCATCTAAATGAAGCTTTTTATTGATGTGTAAGTACAGTGTCACCCTGAAATTTCTTTTTTAACTTATCATTTCCTTGTGTTTAAAATCAGATCCAGGCAAGTTATATTATTTCTACTTTTTCAACTTTATTTTAACAGCTTTATTTTGTATGGTGTTTGAAATGCAATTGATACATGCAGTTGTTAAGCTTTAAAATTACTTTCAGGTAATAAATAATTGTTTTGGAAACTCTGTGCCTTCACTCAATTTTTTTAATATTATCTTGGGTACTGACGAAATAATAGGATGACTTTTGTGTTTTGCCGTTGGCACTCGTAAATCCCCTTTATTCATATTCTTACAATATATTCTATTCCTTTAAATATCTTCTTTCCCCTCTGATGGTGTTCGTGGGACTGCTGATCCTAGGAAAGAAGACAGGATGATGGAAATGGGGAGAGTAAATTACTGAGAACCCAGTTTTTTCTTTTTATTATACAGGTTCAGATCTCCCAGGTTTGCAAAGAATAAATAAATTGTGGATGTATACATAAGGCAACAAACATTTAGGTTTGGGGTTTTTATTACTTTTGTTTTAACAGATAAAAAGATGGCTTATCACAAAGTGAATGCAGACCAGAGAGCACAGGGGCACTCTCCGTACCTTGACAACGATGAGCTCCAAGCCACAGCACTGGAACTGGAATGGGACATGGAAAAAGAGCTGGAGGAGCCTGGCTTTGACCATTTCCGCCTGGATGGTGCGGTCCAGCATCACGTGGGAAACTCGCAGAGCCCTGACCTTGATCTTGAGCCCATCCAGCCATCATCTTCTCCAAAGGGAAGATTCCAGCGGCTTCAGGAAGACCCCGACTACATCTCACACTATACAAGACAGGCACCAAAGAGCAACCGCTGCAATTTGTTTCAGATACTGAAAGTATTTTGCACTGCTTTGATTTTATTTATTTTTGGAGTTGTGATAGGATATTATGCACGCAAGAAATGCCCTTCTCCCCCAGCATCTCAAGAACCAAATAACCTTCATATCTACCATGAAATTCTCAAGGAAATCAAAGCTGAAAATATTCAGCAGATTTACAGGTATGTATGTTCGCATTTTTTGTCTAAATGTTTTTGTCTAAAGGTGCTACTGTTAAGACTTCTTGTGATTTGTTTTATGCGGAATATTATTTACAAATATTGATTTTTTTTATATTTTTTTTGCATGTTCAGTTTTCTTGTGATGCTTGGGAAGCTTTCCAAAACACATGTGAAACTAGTATAATGTTTATCAATGTGGATTTGTGTTAGTCATTATAGTTTTTGCTTTAATAACATTCTATTGCTAAATATATTAATATTAGCTTTAATGTACGTGAATTGAAAAACATAGGTAATTCAAAGTGAATAGAAATACAGACAATAGACCAGCTGTCCCAGATCCGGTCGATTGTCAAATAACATTGTCGAAAAGCAAGATTTTAGATGGTCTTTTGTTACAATTGGTACTCTGAGAAATCCCCATCTAATCTCTGGCAAATAAGTGAATCTTGTTTTTTGTTTTTTGACCTATACTATGATGTAAACCTTCAGTCTGCATGGGTTTAGGAGGGAAAAGTTGAACTCTGAAAGACAATGATTTTTTTATTTATTTATTTTTTACTTCAGTACCTGTTTTATGAATATAAAATGTTGTAAAATATCTACTGACTGGGTTTGATTTTAACTTTTTTCCATGTGGAATCTTTTCAGTGCTTTGAAAGTTTATATAACACATTGGTATTGGAGTATAATCGCTTTTCTCTAGCAGTGAATGTGGAAGAAACTAGATTTTCCTGCCAACTTTTGAAAGTTATTTCTATATGAGGGAGGAGATAAGCTTATTTCTGCCTTCTAGAACTGAAAGTTCCTTTTTCGTGATAAAGGAATTTCATTGCGCAGGTTTTGTTCGGTCCCAGTTCAGAAGCATCAGAACTTAGATACCCAAGGTTAGAAAGGATTGTAGTCATGGACATCCAAACAGTTGTTCTTGAATAAATCAGAAATACGTTCAAAGTAACCACAGAAGTCTTATAACGTTACTTGTCTTTTATTATATTTGCTAAACCAAGTCTAAAATCCTGAAGTGGTTAGTACCATATTTTGAGCCAACACTTAATAAATTGAAGGGAAAAACTAGGTATGAAGGATTTCATGACGTTTTTCATGTGCTGAACTGACTTTACTTTATCCAAATCTAATTATTTTCCTAATGGGAAAGGGCACAGATGATGAAAAGCGTGGAATCTGAATAGTTAAAAAATTAACTTCTTTGTCTTCTCAGAGAGTAAATTGAACTGAATTCTGTCATTAGGTTGAGTCATGGGCAAAGTATTGGAATAAGCTAAGCCCTACTGATTGGGGATTACACAAATTACAGCAAATTGCAGAGAACTGTCAGTCTCAGAAAATACTCCAATTCTTTGTGTTTGGGGACTGAGAATCACTTGCTGGTTTATTATTTCAAAGAGTGGTTTAAAAACATCCGTTTTCAAACTCTTCATCACTTAAAAAACTATTTCAGCTAGCTAGCAGGATATTAGTGAGAATCTGGAGTTTAGGTGAATTTAATTATATGAATACGTTGAAGCTTAAAAAAAACTTACATAGTTGTGGCCCTTTAATTAACGTAATTCTTAGAATTTGGTAAATTTTTTTCTACATAATAGCATGATTTCAACAAATGTAGTCAAATATTAGTTCAACTACCTATCGACTCTGTGTATAAATATATAATCAATGCTTTTAGTATACTGCATTACCCACAAGATTTTTCTTAAGCCAACATGTTGATCTGAGACCGTTTTTATCCCATGCTGTGTTAAGTTGCTTCCCCTCAACATCTGTTTGGGAAGAGTCAGAGCTACTGCAATGAAACCTACGTCTATGTAGCCCTGCAAATATGGAACACGCAACATATGTTGCTTTGGAAAAAAAGAAGCCCAAACCTGACAAAATCAATATATGTTATTGTAAGATTTCTTTCAATATAATATACTTTGAGTTACTAGGAATAAGTGGCAGCTGCTTAGCTTGCAATTTCTAAATGTTACTGAGAATGACATTAATTTAATTTTCTTAGCTTACCACTTAGATCAGACTCAATATCAGTAAGGGATTTTGCTAACAGTCCTGATAAAGGACTTGGGAGAAAAATGTATAAAAGATACAGCAGTGCCAATCATATCGCCCAAGCAGACGTCACCCTAATATGCTTGGAGGTCTGCAGTGGGAACTTCCTATTGGGATGAAATCGCCTGCAGGTTTGGGATGAAATCAGAAGGCTTTGAGGATTGGGACCCTCTGGACTTCTGAAGAGGTTGTGGATGTTCACTGGGAGACTTGTACTGATATCACTGGGATTTGGACTGCATTCTGTGTGAGCCGAGTGAAGCTCCTCTGCCAGTCTGTGTTAGGAATGGAGGATCATGTAGGATACCAGCAGTTTGTCTGCAGTTTGCTGAAATGGGAGATGTGGGCGTTCCTGTGCAACTTCTCCATCGGAGGCCCTTGGTGAGAGCTCGTGTGCTGCACTTCTGTCAGTCCTGTACTGGCCATCGACAACAGCCAGGTCCATGCCAAGTATTTTTTCCCCACCACACATAACAGAAATCATTAGGTAAGAGAAGTCACTGTGTTGGCTTTTATTCCTTCAACTTTGCACCTTACTTCCCATCAAACGTCAATGCTACAGAAATTCAGTGCAATTTAGCACGGTTGTAATTACTGGCCTTGGCCAAATTGACTAATTAATGATACAGCCTAAGTAAAGATTATCTCTGTAAGCCTTTTTGAACACCTCCCCTATCCCTGTAGGGAAGTGCTCACAATGTTGATGATAAAAAGTAGAAATCAGTTTACTCCTGATGTTTCAGAGCTTTGAAGAGGACTTAAATTGTCAGAGGTGCCTGAAAGGGGGAAAGGAGTCACCACAAGAAACTGAAGAGTTTTCCTTGCCCTGTACATGGCGTTTTACATGCTGGCAGAAATTAGGACAAATATTGTTAATAGTATTCAATCAGTAAATCTAACACTTTAGGAGTGTGAATACTAAATTTGCCGAGATAAATGTTTATAAGAGAAACAACCTGCTCCATGGCACAGGCAGAGTCAGAACTGGTAAAACCAGACATGATTCTGCAAATGTCACTGAGCTGATGGGAATCCAGTAGTACTATATCAGCTTGTGCCATGAATATGACTTCTCTTCAGTTTTCTCTTGGAAGATATATGAAAAGGTTTTAGTTCAAGTCTGGTGTAACTTAGTTCCCACAAGCCTTCAGGGTGAATATGAAAAGGGCGCAAATCCCACATCCAAAAGAGACCAAGTACAAGTCAAGGTACAGAATACCTCGGGCACTGTTTAAAATTATATCTGTAACCAGCAGAATTTACTGGGGTAACACAGATGGACAAAGCTGGTAAAATTTATAGGCTGAAAGTAGTCTATCTCCTGGGACAGCTAGTTTGAGACTCCATCGCAAGATTGAGTTCTCAGAGCCCTTTTAGAGGGAGCGTGTCAAGAGGGCATAGCTGGAGAGTTGTCATCTGTGCTTTGAGTCCGCAGCCTGCTCCCTGGGGAATGTGTCTGCAGCTCCGAAATATAACTGTTAGAATAGGAAAAGTCCTGTTTTCAAACGTGGTGAATGCGTTTAGATGTGAACGTGTCTAAAGTTTATAATAAATGCTTAAGGTCGTAACAGGCAGACTTTCAAAAATACAGAAACACCCAACAATTTGGTAAGCATGCTGTTGAATTCTCAGAAGTAAATGAGCCAAATTTTTGATGAAAACTGACATTTCTAAAATACTTCTTAAAATGGGATTCAGATTTCTAATATCAGTTCAGTGCTTTTGAAAATTCAGCTTTTTTTTTTTCCTTCCTTCTGTGTATAAAAAGGGGGATGCTAAAGCAGTATATCTTTATCCTGTTGTTGTGTATCTGCCAGATGCATTTTAGCTGTCCAATGGTCATTACCAGATAATTGAATTATCCAGCAGATTTGTGTTTATAATGAATGGATTGATTATTATTATTTTTTTTCCTTGCCCTATCTTCAGGAAAAGATAAGGGAAAAAATCTGAGAAACCTTGGTCTAGAGTTAGAGGGAGTGTTGTCACTGATTTCGAGGTTAATGTCGCTAACTGCCAAGATTCTGGCCATCATATATGTTGCTAAGCTTTTATATTTTAGAATGGTAAACGATTGAGCTTTGTGCAATCTGAACTATGGTGAGTGTTTTCAGTTCAGGTTTGAGTTGAATATTATTAACAAAATCTAAAGGGAGAAGGTAAAGAAAGCATAAAAAGTAGCAGAAATACAGTCTCTTCAAAGACCTATTGTTGTAATAACTGTCACTATCCAGTTTGGCATCTTTTTCTTAAAAGGTGTTGTATGTTTAACAGTGCAGAGCATTTCAATAAGGGGAATATGAAAGGTATGTTTATTTTAAATGAAATTATTTCAATTTTGTTTTTCCAAGATGAGGTAAAAATGAAAAAAAATCTTAATTTATTTTGAAAATGTGGGACTACCATGTTTATTTTATAGGAAGTTATAATTTTGAGGTTGACTTCTGCAAATTAAACCAATAAACAAAGATTTATGTTGAATAGTAAGTATAAAGAAAAATGGACAGTTATGTGGATGTCAATGATAATTCTAGCTATACCTTATTTATCACAATATTTAATTCACTATCTTTAAAATTCTAAGAGCCTTATACTGTGTAATTCCTTTCAACAACCATATGTCTCGGTTACTGTCAGATTCACAGTCCTCTTGGATGCATTTTTCCAGGGTTAAGACTGGGGAGCCACAGGCAGAAGTGTCTTTACTTTGCTCTTCATCCAGTCTGTAGGGCAGCTCCTGTATTTCAACTCTGCTTTTCATCCTGTATATTCTCACTCAAATGCTTTCTTCACTATTGGTTTTTCCCCCTGCCCCTCAAGCAATTGGGAGGTTTAAATCTCGTTGTAATACATGTAGTTGTAACTAACTGTCCTTCAGAGACATATCTGTTCTTTCTTCCAGCTGGTAATATCACTCGCAGACCCTCGCAAATCCATCTCTGGCAAGAACTGGTTTGACACCGGTGCCTGGTGCATCCATAACTTCAGCTTCATTCTCCAAAGGGATTTGGGAGAGTAGACAGCAACTGCTTGTCTCTGCGGTCATGGCCAAAGAAACAAAAGTCCCTATGCAATGAGAAAGGGAGTTTACTTGTTTCTTCTGAAAGTGGAGAAACTTCCATACCCAAGTATTGGTTGTTCCTGATCGGTTATAATCAGTACTGTTAACACCCCAGAGCTTCACACCTTTTTATTGGGTAAAGCCTGTGAAACACAGACATAGCAAGCAAAGAGAGCCCAGAACTTCTCGGCAGGTTTCAGTTCTGGAGATTTTGGCTGAATTCAATTTACAGGCTGCAGCTTGGCAAAATTGACTTTGCTGTCCCAGCAGTGAGAAATCACAGCAGGAGCAGAGCCTCTTGTTCTAAAAGAAGGAGAGAAAGGAGGGCTCTGGTGCCTGCTTCCCTTAGGAGAGGACCATTTTGTCCTACTCCTGTTAACAACTACTGTTAATTAATAGCTACATACTGACATTACATGGCTGATGGTAGCAATCTGCTGACCTAGACCACAGCTCACTTGTTATCTAAGCGGTTGTCTTTGTGTCCCCTGTACACAAGCAAATTCTAGTTTTTGTCATGCCAGCTGTTAAAAAATGCATTGCAAAAAGCAAATCTCAGCAGGACCTCATCCTATTCCCTCCTGTACATCAGTCCCAGGTATTTATTGTATTGTCGTAAAAAATGCAAGTATTAAATATAGTCAGACAGAGTTTGAAGTCCTGCCTACTACATCTTTAGAAATGGATGTTGGCACGTCCCTGGGTAACCAGGAGCTAAGTGAGCTCTCTGGATTTATTTCATTCCCACACTGTGTGTAGTCACTTGGGATTCTCTTTATTCACATCATAATTGTGAATGTGTGTTTATAAGTACAAAGCCCCTTTTGAAAGGAGATAAGAGTAATGTCAAACAAGTGAAAGTTCCCACTTATCCTCCTGCTACCTCCCCAGCGAAGAATGGCTCTGAGAACATGGGGAACTGTCTTTTGTGGAAGAAAGATGCCCCGCGTGACCCTAGCGCTATCTGTGGAACAGCGACCTGATAAATTTAGGCTCCAGATACCCACTTACGTCAAATATGATTTTATTTTTTTTAACCAAGTACCTTACATCTGTACTTCAGAGGTGTTAGCACAAAGGCTTGTCTGTTTTATACTTTTCCTTGGTTACATTCAATTTGCCTCTTTTTTCTTTCTTTTTTTTTTTTTTAATTTGCCAAACGTAACTCTTTCATTTATTTTTCTGTAGATGAAAGAAGGAAGCGTTATATTGATATAATGCTTGACATGGAGGTGTAAGTTTATTCCTGTTAGGGTCAGTTACAGCATATGCTCATAAAATTCTTTTTCTTTTTTGAAGAAACATCTTGTCTTATAGTTTATTTAACATTATAAGGACATGTTTCAATCCACCACGTGGTGCAGAGGGCAATTTTTCTTCCCGGTTGATTATTTTTTTTTTAATGGTACCCATAGAAATATAGTGATTTTTAGATGTTTGCTTTGGGAAATAATTTACAGTAAAGTCTGATTTTTGTATTGTAACTATGCCCTTGGTAAATGAAGTACATAGTGTTGCCTTAAAATATTTTTTTTAAACAATACACCAATGACATAGTAATAAATCAGATCCGATAAGCTGTCTATTCACATTGGCATAATAAGTAATGAGTCCCTTGATAAATGTCCTTATCTGTCAGAGCCCACATGAATGGCTTCTGTCTTACTGCTCCTTTCTCTAAAAGAACGTACAGGTTTTTGCTAGGGAAAATAGAAAGAAAATCACAATTGGGCCAACTTACCAGTTCAGAAACTCTTTAAATGACAAAAAAGTATTTTATTTTGCCTTTGAGATATAAGAGAATAAAAGACCGCTTTTTAAACCTCTGAGACCTTTTCTCAAAAGAAGAGAAGCAGGAGGATTTGTGTATTGTATCTCGTGTCCTGGGGTGAACATCATGTGTCATCAAAGTGAAAACTGAGAGTGATGCTTTTGAGTATTTTTTTATAAGTGTATCAGTCCAAGATGTGTAATTTGTGGAAGAACGAAATGCATACGTGAGCTAATTGGGAATTTTTGAAGATTTTTTTTTTAAACACCATTTGTTTGTTTGTTTTTCCATAAATCTGATTTTTTTTTTTTGTGGTGCAGCGTCTGTTTCAATGCAACATTCACAGGCTCAGGGTAGAAATTTGAGAGGGGAAGATGGGGACAGCTCAGCACTGCGGGGAGGTTACATGGGATGCAGGGGATGGAGGGTCACAAGCCTGTTCTGCAGTAGGTGGAACAAGACCTGACGCCTGAACTTCTCCCATTGGAGTGCTTCCTGCACAACACCCGTGTGTTGGTACCGCACCTCACTTTTTCTAAGGAAAAGGAACACTAGTTTTTCATAGGCTGTACAGTGGAAATGAATTTTGCTCTGATTACTTATATTTAGATTGCATGATCTCAGCTCTTTTAAACTTAGAGATTACCTTGCTGCAATTACCTCATACTCATCGTAGCAGAAGTGTACTTAGGGTTTAGAGAGAGAACCAATTTCCACGGCCAATAGCTATCTACTTCTTTACCATGACCGCTGCAAAGCGTGGGGCATTTTAGTCCCAATTAGAACAGCAATTCTGAATGGTGACAAGTACTACTTTTTCTAATAGATAATGCAAGGAGTTGTGCCAGTCTGGGTGAGGGAGAAATTTGTTTTTAAAGGTCTTGCATATCTTGTTCTTGCCTGCTGGGGCTAACGGACAGATCAGGGAGGGTCTGATGATACCTTGAATCTTCCTGTTTGCTGGGCTGCCCCCGGGACATCTCGCTCTCCCCTTTGCCCGTAGCTGTTTGGAAAGCTCGAGTTTTCAGAGCATTGTTTCTGTTTCAGTATGACAGATGGTAAAACATCTATGGAGTTAAAAAAGCCATACCTTTTAAAAAACTTTTGGCGAGTGGTAGGCCCTGTACTTGACTTTACCTGAAAAAGAGAAATACTTGACTAAGTATTGCTGTGCGATTCTGACACTAATGCTGGCTAAAAGGCAGTATTTAGAGGCAGAAAACTTATTTACGTTGCCATCCATCAGTTTTATAGATGTAACCAAACCATATTTCTTCTAACACAAAGGATTTGAAGGAAGAAAGCACACGGCCTGTTGAGATGACAACCAGTTTTCATTTTAGGCCAATTGCTTCCAGTGGGGAAATGCCAGAGGACACAGAAATGGGACGAAGTTGTCCTTCACCGCCCAGTCCTTGCAACTCAAGACAAGGAGAGTCAGCAATTTTGGCTAGTGGTCCCAAGGACCTACTTATAAAGATACTGAGAAACAAACCTCCCAGAACAAAACCCCTTAACAATTTAATTAGTGGCACTAGATACGCCGACTATCTACTAATTGCCTGAAGAACTCTAAGAGTTTACTCCTGCTGAGTTAACTGTATTGGCTCTCCACTTCTCCGCGATACAACGTGCTTAGAGGGTGGCTGTTTTCTCCGAGGAGTTGGTGACACAGGGCATTGCAAAGAATTCTCTTGTAAAAATTCTTAAGCACCAAACACTTGCAAATTCCTATTTAGGATGCATGTCTCATCAGCAGAGTGTAAAACTGAAGTCTGTTGGTACTCCTGAGATACGGCGTTTGAGTGGAGTGCTGCAATTCCATGGTATGCACTGCAACAATTAGCAATTAGTTTCCTGCCTGTACACATAAATCAGTTTAACAAAGCCTCGAGGGGAAGTGTTTTCTCAGCCCTCTTTGGTGGTGCTTTGACATCCAGTTCCCTACAGTCAGCACCTATGACAGCTATTTACTAGAAGCCTGCTAATAAGTCAGGCTCTTACCAAATTTACCGAGAGCAGCGGGACTGCAATTTGTTGTGCAGTATAAGGTTACGGTTCATGCAGCCTTCCTAACTGAAGGCTACTAAGGAGCATTGCTAGGAATCAATCAGAGATAATGAAATTGATATTGTCTGAATAATAATCAATTTTAATAACAGTCTTCTACAGTAGTCTTGCATTAAGGGGCTTCTATTCTCAGTGCAATTCTCTTTGAAAGCTGATGAGTTTCTAAAGTGTAGTAGCTGCCACGCTGAAAGATATGAGATGTATTGAAAATTTGGAGCTTTTCCCAGTAATATTGGAATTTGTACGGTGTTAGACTTTTCAAAATTAAACAAGTTTGCTTTGAATTTCTAGAGTACTCTTTCTGGACCAGAAGTTAAATAATGCAGGAGGTCTGTATGTATGTCTGATTTTTCTCAGTCTCAGTAACAGGTAATGTTTAAACCTGCGAGAAGTCTCATCGTTCAGATAAGCTCATGTTTCCCTTGGACACGTGTAATTGGCACAAATTTACATACATATGATTTCCTGATGAATGAGTTCCTGTCCAAGTTAAAATACTGATTCATACTCCACCTATTGTATGAATATTTTTTCAAGGGTGAAAATGTTGATATATTCCAGGTAGATGAAATTTTCTCTATCCATGATTTTTTCTTTTAGTAAAGTATAAATTTGAGACGTGAATTGAGATGTCACTATCAAAATAAAGTATGGCTCAGAAGTAAAAGTGTTTGGAAATCTTGTTTCTTGGAAACTTCAGGATTTTTATTTGTCTTTTATGAAAATTGGTTACTTAATGAAGAAAATTTAACAACTTTCATCTTTTCAGCTGTTGTGACGTTTTTTCTTTTCTATAGTTTCACAGAGACTTTTTCATACCAGTGCTATCAGAATCATAAAAGTTCAATATACATAATAATCCTCAGATCTTTCACTTTTAGTGAACAGGTAACATTTGAGGGTTTTGTTCATTTTACGATTTTTCAATTTCATTAGCCAGCAGGCTAATTAAATGGGTTGTGTGAGGCTTATGGGAAAAGGTCGCTATTGCTGTGGGAGTTAGGACACCATCACAGATTGACTTCTCTCTGGCAAATTTCAGAAAACTCTTCAGAGAGGAATTTGTATGATTTGTAGTATTTTTACTGAGATCTGGGTCTAGAGAAAAAAATAATTGAGGTTGTTTTTCCTTTGGAAGTTAGGATATGGCTGGAGACTGATGTGGTAATGCTTCTGTGTAATGCAGAATTGACTAAGTGACCAAAGTTCTGAAGCATGTGACCTTGACTCAACTATCCAAGACTCACGTTATGCTCTATGCAATAATACACTTTGCTTCTGTTCAAGTGACAAACTGGAGCCTTTAGATGCCCAGAAGCTCTCCAAAACATGGTGAGGGGAGATAGTGAGAAGAAGGATTGAGAGTTAAAAATTGATAAGGAGTCCATGAAAATGTTAGGATGCTTTTGATAGAAATTTTTTTCTTTGTTCCAGCCGGGCAGCTGTGATTTAGCAGAGAGCTCACACATTTATAGTTATGATTGTGAGGCAGGAACATGCTCCCAGCGGTTCTGGAATCTGTTTCCTGTCGAAGGCTACGTGAGCCAACGCGAATGCAGTGCAGATTGAGACAATTTCATTATTTAAATAGCTAGCTGAGTGCTATTTGCGAGCAAAAGGTAGTAGCTCTGGGAAGTTGCTTGTTTCACAGCCTTTTGTTAGTAATAGTTATTGAATGCTTTTATTTTTAATAAATGCCAACCTAGGTGATGGGCCCTGTGATATGCATTATTAACTAAATAGACAAGCTTAGAAAAAAGCTATGCGGTCATGAATAAAGTTTCTATTCCCTGTCAACTATTTAGGGAACAAAGCAAGTGACTGAATTATTCATTATATGCTTAGTGCAAGGCAAATGGAACCTGCCACTGTGTTGGTAGCAGTGCAAATAACGACTTAAAAAGTACAAATGGTTCTCTTCTGTGTTGTCATGCTTGTTTTTCTTCTCTAATATTTCTAGAAATTATTTAAGAAAATTAAACCCTATGAAAAAAGAGTTAAGTTTGCATAGTTCTCAGAATCTTAGCACAGATCCTGTGGGAGATTTTGTTTCTAAATTATTCAGCCTGTGTGCTAAAAAGATATAAAAGACATTGTGTTTTGGAAGTTAATACAGGTATTGCTTTTGCAATACCGTCTTTCTTTTTTCTTTTTTTAATAAGTTTGTAAAGAATCCTGTAGACAGAAATATATATATTTATATAGCTGTCTATTCATTTATACATGGGGTTTTGTGCATATGTGAATACATAGATCTAATTTTGCATAGTAGCTGAAGATCTGTCATTTACACTGCACTTCTCAAAACTGCCCTATATTGTAGTGCTCGGTGCCACTTCCCCTGTGGTCGTGGCTGAAACCTGATTGTCATTCTAATGCCAGGGCTGGAAACACTTCTTGTACTCATAGTTCCTTTGAAACTGTAAGAACTCAAGATATCGTGATGACCATGTTATAAATGCCTGTAGAGTTATTAAGGACAGCTCTTTACAGGAGGATGGGCCTCAACTGCTAATAAAGTTATTTGTTTAGCATTTGATAAGAAGTAAATATAGGCTGGGGAGCTTATCTTATTCATATAGAAATAAGTATTATATAAAATAAAAAGACTAAGTTAATCACAGTGCAGAAATATTTCCACATGAAAACGGATACTTGGGCTTCTTAGTCTGATGGGAGAAAAAAATACAAGAACCGATGGCTGAGAGACCAAGCATTAAATTAAAAATAAAAGTATACAGCACAGATAAGGTGACGAATGGAACAAATTTCATTATGACTTTGTTATACTGTTGGCTGTTCTTTGGCCAAACTGTCGTTGTAGTGTTCAACACAAGGTAAAATACAGGTCTGTGACATGAAAAAGGTGAGGTGTGATTATTTAGTGGTTTCTTTCTAATGTTTTTTTCAATCTCTGTGTTTCATCAGTCTTTTCAAAGATTTTATTGAAGCATACTGCTATCAGTCAGATTTGTTATATGTACAGGAGTGGATCTTGAAGTGCAGATTTGAAAACCAATGGTAGTTTGGATGTGGAATGAGTTTCTTGTAAGGTAGCGCTGTTTGTTCTTTTTCCTAATCCTAGTGCAAGGACAATATGAAAAAGTTTCCTGCTTTCAGATACAAACTTAGAATAAGGATCCTCTTTTTTGAATTCCTCAAGGGAATAGGATTTTTTTTTAATAGGATTTTATTTAAAAAAAAACAAGAAAGTTAACTCTGAATTTTTGACCACATTTTAGAATTACAATTGATATCTATGAACTGAGATTTGGCATATAGCCCGCACATTTTGGTGTCCGTACCTCCGAGTACCTGGAGCAGGAGACGACAGCCGGAGGAACACCAGAGGTGATTTCTACATGTGTTCTGCAGCAGCTGTAAAAACTCTTTTAGATAAATGGCTGCGTTAATGCAGCATGTACCCAGTCTCATTACATCATGGGTCAAGTAAAGTAAGAAAAATCTTAAAAGCAGATTGAAAAAGTTGTACTCTAGGTGGTTGTGCTTTTGGCAGTGTGGCCCTGCTCTGCCAACCATCCAGTGCCTTCAGGTTTCTGGCAGAGAAGAAAGCCGTTCTTTAAAGTGCACTTCAAAGGCTCAAGCCTGCACTGACGGCTTCTGCCTCTTGTCAGCTCTGGTCAGACGAGATTCTGCAATCCTTCACCTAAAAAAAAAAAAAAAAAAGATAATTTCATCTGATAGGGGATGCTACCATGAAACTTCTGCATTTTTGGAGTTACCACATTTCTTCCTTTATTATTGAGCTGTTTTATGTAGGGTGCCTGAGAGGGTTTGATGTTAATATTCTCTTTTGATTAATAAACTGAACTAGAGCAGAGGATTTGGGCTCTGGCGGTCGCAGGAGCCGGGTGCTGTGATGGGGCTGTGGGGAGGCGTGTGGAGCTGTTTATAGCACTGCGAGGCGGTGGGGCATTATCTGGGATTTGCAGCTTTCCACTGGCAAAACTTTTTTTTTTTTACAGACTCTGTTAAAACAAGAGTCATTTGGTATTATTTTAGAAATACAAAGCTAAATACATTAAATCCTACTTTAGTCTCACGGATTTGGAAATTGGTTTTACATGCTTTCGTCACATCCTGGCTGGATTAATCTAACTCTCTTTTTACAGTTTTGCCAGTGTTGCCGCTGCAGGAATTGTGTACAGATTGCAACGGCGGCAATGATCCATGGCTCCCTGAGGAAGAGCAAGGCTCGCAGAGGTCTAGAGCTCTTTTCCATCTCCCTCATTTTCTCCTAACTTAGTATGTCTTGAAGTTAAAAAGGTCTCGCTGTTTGGGAAACAGTTAATTGGATCAGGATGAGTCATACCCAAGATTAAATGCTGGTGGTACATTTGGATATCTTCCCCTTAGTTAATGTAATTAAGACTGACGTTAAAGATCAAATTATCCCTTCCCAAGTTAGTGCCTCAGGTGAGTGAGAAACTCTTCAGGGACACCCCTGCCCTGCTATGGGGCTGCGGGACCCCGCCGGAGAAGCCCTGTCCTGGCCTCCGAGGGCCGCGCTGCAGCCTATGGCTGCCCTGGTGCTCTCCTCTGGGGAGGAGGAGGTCTGCTGGCCGCTGCCGAAGAGCCAGCGGTGCCACAGCCCCTTCGCTCCTCCGAATCCTGGACACGTGTGGGGCACTGGGACACAGATGGGAGAAGGGTCATGGTGCTGTCTTGCAAATTAGATGTTAGAGAGAAATTCTTTACTGTGAGGGTGATGAGGCACTGGAACAGGTTGCCCAGAGAGGTTGTGCAGGCCCCGTCCCTGGCCGTGTTCAAGGCCAGGTTGGATGGGGCTTTGGGCAACCTGGTCTGGTCGAGGATGTCCCTGCCCGTGGCAGGGGCGTTGGAACTAGATGATTTTTGAGGTTGCTTCCAACCCAAACCATTGTATGATTCTGTGATGACAAGATGGCGTGGTGAGGTGCCGACAAAGGCGTTTGCTAAATGCAGAGTGTGACAGGCCTCATCTATAGGTCTGTGCTGCTGCTTTGGCTGCAGGTCAGAGCTTGGGAGCAGAGCTCGCACGTTCAGTTTGCAGCAGGCACGGTGCCTCTTTGACATCTTCAAAACTGCCCATTTCCCACATTATTGTTTGGAAGATCCCTGGGTCATTCCAGGGTGTCCCGGCTGAACTAAGCAGGCGGCTCCTGGCAAAGGGCATGATGCCACCAGGATCTTCTGACTTCTGAGGGACTTCGTCTGAGCCATCTTCACTCACGTGTGGTCAGTTCCTGGTCCTGTTGGCTTCATCTCGGATAAGAGCAGCTGGCATTTCTGCAGCACCTTGTAGCATAGGATGATAAATTTCTTTACACACTTGCTCAGAAATTATGTTATCCTGCAAAGAATTCAGGATGTCTGTGTTCGAAATGCGGTTACTGAATAATCCAGTCTACCCAAAAAGAATTAACTTTAAGATTAGGTTATATACTGGATCTTTTGTTGCATAAAGACATGTTAACACCTTTTATTTGTTGTATGTTAAACACTGGTTGCTGGCTGCATTATATTATGTGACTCGTAGTTCAGCAGAGATAGAAAACAGATGAGTCTTAAGTATTTGTTACATGCCGTTGTGCCACTCATGAAGAGTGACTTTGGATGAGAATGGTGATATTCCACCAGTAATTCAAGATATATTACCCCAAAGGAAAAATTGTTACATTTTCTAGAATGAGGGGAGAGTAATTTTACACAGAGAAGGATGGTAATAATTGTCACAAGGCTTTCTGTAGCCATACGCAAATAGTTTCCTAGTTTCGTATGCCAGACTATGATACAGTATGTAAAAAGTGCCTCATAAAAACAGTAAAAAGATAACTTCAATGAAAAAGTGTTACCTTAGCAAGAATGACAGGGCAACTATTCCAGAAGCAACAAAAGCATATCATAGTACTGTCTGTTTGTAATCCTTTAAATAGATGACTTGATAGTAATGGAAAATTAGTGTTCTTATCTAGATTCACCTCCAGCTAGAAGATGCATCTTTCTGCTTTTTTGTATTGCAAACAACATCTTAGCTTTTCTTTCAATTGCAAATGCTATTAAAATTTGCCAGAAAAGCTCTTATTTTTCTCTGCCCCCACCGATGTTTCAAATCATGGAAACATTAGAATGTATGCAAGATTTGTTCATTATTATTATAGCTGAGAGGAAGATAATCGATCTCTCTTAGTATATTTTTGAGACAGTATTTAATCTACCCTGGGAATATTTGAGAATACATAGTAAAATCAAATGATTTTTACTTATAGTATTATTTGGGCACTAACTTTGAGAGAGACCATATTCTGCTAGATACAAAAAATTAAAGTGAATATTTGCTTACAGGTAATTATATTGCTCTGATGGTATGTAATGCAGTAAAGATCCATGAAGAAGTCCTTATTTGATCTTGACAAAATTTTCAGTTGCTTTTTCCTGTTTACCTGAAGAATTTCAGACCTACTGGAAATAATATATCTTACCAGCCTTGAGTACATGGAAATATTAAAGTGCACCTTTATCTCTATAGTTGAAAGTTTGAACTTTCAGAGGAGGCTTAATTATTTAGGGAAAATGAGGACTGGATGAAGACAAGAAAGGCTACTTGATGGTATTCTACTTGCATCCCTTTCAGAATGTGTATTCTATGATAATATTTTGATTTCATCAGATTAATGTGTCCTTTAAAATAAACTACATAAAAGACAGACATGAATAGTTACATGAGCATTACTGTGCATTGGGAATCAGAATACTGTGAGTTCATGCTGTTTGGACCCTTCTTTAAAGAAATAATCAAATATTTCTTTTAAATTCCTTTTTCCCTGAATGTTGTATAGATTTTTTCTCATTTTCTTGTATCATCAGATTTGGGCAGAAGGGACTATTCGACTAAATATGCATTTAGCCAGATAGAAAGAACTTAAAAAACATAATAAAGATGAATTATGAATTAAATTATAAGTATCATTTAAGCAATATCCTGAAGTTCATGAAAATGGAGCTGTGTGTTTCTGAGAGGGGTAAAAAGCCACCTGATGAACTAAAGCAAATGATTTTCTTTTTAAATGCTCCTGAAATATTTTCCCTTGCTTTTGTCACTGAAAGGTACCCCCTGTCGTTTGCAGCTACCTTTGAGATGGTCTAAATATATAATGAAGTAGCATGAATTTTACTTAGTCCTCTTTCAAAGTAGATTTAAAAAATCTGTTCTTGATTCCAACTTCAGATTTCCTAGTATGCACTTATTTTCCTGAAGTTCCCTGAGTTGTTCTGGATTTACAATTGTGTAACTGAGTTCAGAGTCTTTTATTTAAATTTTAATTATTTATGGTTAACAGTGTGACCATTTCAATATTTTCTTTTTGTTAGGTGAGGTGTCTGGCATGTCTTGGCATACCTGAGCAATGTGCAGTAATACACTAACACACTAGGATTTTTTTTTACTTAGTTAAAACAAACAAACAAAAAATTCAAAAGATTAAAAATTAGCCATGGCTATACATAATTTTGAGACTGGTCCCAGGAAGATCAAATTAGGTTGCTGGAAACTCTTTGGAGTGGTGAATGCTTTTATTAGCTGTATATACAGTGGCCAGTGTTCTGTGGTCCTGAACTCAAATTCCTCTGTTTTGAGCCACTAAAATGCCAATAACCAGTAGTAACACTGCCTTTGTTTTCCTAAGATTAATGCCTGCATGTGTAGCTTATGCTACTTAAATTTTGAATGCACACTTAGCCATAATTGTATAAAATGAGAAAATTGTAAGCACAGAATTGGAGGAGGGTGAAGCTGCTGCTGCTAATGAAACCTTAATTGCTGAAGTTCAAGTTCAAGGGTGAATATTCAGAATTGTATCAGAGACTGTAAACCCCCTAAAACTTATTTAGGCCATGTAAAAATGATTGGGCACTTCAGTTTAATTTGCTTGAAGGTGAAGAGCTTATAAGACATATTTGAACCTAGAAATAATTGACAGCTAATTTTTACATGCATGAAAAAGAAGTTTCAGAGTTGAAACCTTGACTTTTAGTACTGGAGAGCTGAAGTCCTGTTGGCATAAAGGCCCTGATGATTTCTGTGAATTACTTATGTTTCTGAACACTGAGACTGATACACATTCACTGCCCTTTAGAGACTCATGTCTAAGTATCAAATACCGGAGGCACTCTTTGGCTACGAAACCTGCTTTACTTTACCTCTCTGGTAGGAGATCACAGCTCTGCTAAGATCTAGGAGATGGATTCTTTTCTTATTACTATTTCAGATACAAGTTAAGCCTCACACATACCTCCTTAATTTATAAATAAATGGCATAAGCACATTAGACCTCATTTGCTGATTGTGTAAAATGCTTTGGGGCAACTCTTAGGAAAAGCCCTTCTGTGTTTGTAGCAACATCCTTCTGCATACACATCAGTGTGTTAGTTGAGTGATTCCCAAAATTATTTTGCACCCCTGGGGAACCACAGTGCATTGTTGAGGAGGAAGAGAGAAGCTTAGACCTTTCAACCAGGTGTCTCCCTCTTGGATGGCAGGTGAGCAGTGCTAGGATGGGAGAGATGCTGCAGCAGTTGGAGTTGCCCTCCAATGTGCTACTTGCCTCTTCTGGGAAAGGGATGTCCCTGGGAATGGGATGTCGCAGGTTGACCTGAGAAACAAAGGAAAGTGTGGCCAAATAGGACAGGGCAGGCTCATCTCTGGCCGGTTGTGGAAACAAAATGGTGAAAGTGTCATTAGTAGGAAGAGACTCATTCTTCTTACTTGGTTTTATATTAAACCTGTTGGTTTAATAGTTGAAGAGACATCAAAAAGGTTCTGGATCAGAAATGCTTCAGGTGTGTTTTTGAAAGATTGTTACCCTTTGGCTACAGTTAATTCCATTTTAAATATGTTTATTTTCACTTAGAAAGTTCACCTAGAGTTTGGATTGCTTCCCTGTTGAAGATAATTTGATTTCAGATTGCAGCAGTTTAGAAGTATATAGACAGAAGAAAAAATCCTCCATAAAAGCTGCACTGTTTGTAAATCATCTTGTTCAGTCAAGGAGTTTGGTGCTAAGTTACAAGTTATGTCTTAAGAGTGAATGATTTATGGTTTTGATATAATATGTTAAAATTCTACTGTGCATGTCTGTTTTTAATAGCTCGTATGTCATCCAGCTGGCACGTATTATGGCTATGTATGAATGTTGAAGTTAAAACAACTTAATGGAAATGAGTTTTCAGATACATGTCGTGACATCACTATTTTTTGTGTCAGACGTGCTAAAACTGATCTGAGTTCTCAATAGGTTGGCAGAAATGTCAGTCTCAGACTGCTGAACCTGTTTGAGCATGATGCATTATTTGCTGATGCTGTTTTCTTGTTTACATAAGTGGATTTGCATGGCTTGGTGCTCCAAATATTGGACTACTGAAAACCACCTGCATCTGCCGAGGTATTGAGACAAAAACTCTGGAGGCAGGCCAGGTTTCTGCAGTGCTTCTGCTTACGTGGTTGACAGTAACATCTGGTAACGCAGATGTTGAATTCTATAGAGCCATAATTATTTTGAGAGTAGGGAGAAGTTGTCACACGTAGTTATTATCATGCTACTATCACAGGTATTAGAATCAAAGAGATGATTTTGTTCTTTGCTGACAGCATATGTTTTCTCAGCTTTGGAGATGTGCTATTTTGATGCCATGCAATATGCAGATTAAAAATTATCTTTTTTTTTTTTTTTTTTTAAGCAGCTTGAAGGTTAAGAGCAAAGAGACTGTAAATGCAATATGTTTTGTTTCCTCAGAGTACCAGTTCCATTGCAATTGTGATTGCTGCCAAAATATGCTTCACACTGTGCCCTGGAGCCTCTCATAAATAAGCCCATTGGATTTCGTAGTAGTGGAAGGGAAGTGCCTTAGCTCTGTTCATCTCAAGTGTTAGAGTTTTGGGTTGCTTTGGTTTGGGGTTTTTTGGGGGGTTATTTGTGTTTTAAACTCCCTGAATCATTTTCAGGCACAGTGTTATTGGAAGGAATAAGACAACTGAGATGTTGGGAATTCATGTATTTACAGAGGTATTATAGAACAAATATTTGAATCTCTACTGAGAGAGAAATTTAAACTCCATAGAATAATTCTGGAAATTTTAGTTTAATTGGCCAACTTGATATCAGGAATTAACATCAATTTTTACAAGAACCACCTTTCCTTGAAACAAGAAAAAAACGTTAGTTCTTGATTTGTTTACGGTAAATACCAAGTTTTCATCTTAAAGCTTTGTACTTGGACATCTGCACGAGTGGAAATGAGCATCTTGTGAAATTTCTCAAGTCTAGTCTGATGCACAGTAATGTTTTAACATTTTTTTTCAAAGCTTATGTTTGTAGTAATAACATTTAAAAATTTCTTAGACAACACAAGTTTCTCATGTAGCTAGGAACAAACTGCAGGCACTAGCAAAGTCTCCCTTCTCCCTAGGTCTATAGGAGCCCAATCAAATGTACTTAAAAATCTTTGCACTATCCAGGAAAAATATTTTTATCTTACACATGCATATGATAGATAGGAAGATAATTTGAGTAAGTGGGACCAAATATGAGTAAGAGTCCCAAGGTAACAATATAAGTACCGTAAAGTTCTCCCAATGTCTTATTCTCTGCAGTCTAAACCTCAAATTAGTAGTAAGAGGAATTTTACAATAATCTGTATTTATTCAGCATAAGAAATTGGTGCTTTTTTGTTTAAAACACAGCTTAAATAGTATTCTTCTAAAAATGAGCATTCTTTATATTGCATGTCTGAATCCTTTGTCTGAAGTTACTTTAAAGGTGTGTTAGTATTTTTCAAACTCATCAGCTTGCCTGTCCACTCTGCAAGTGCTCAGGAGGCCAAGAGGAAAGCGAAATCACAATGTCGTGGTTTAACGCGGTAGCTACAGCAAGCGCACAGCCCTTCGCTCACCTCCCCAGTCATTTGGGGGAGAGAATGAATATGAAGGAGATAAAACTCATGAGTTGAGACAGTTTAATAAGACAGAAAAGGAAGATGATAAAAGTAATAATAATAGAATATACAAACCACGTGATGCACAGCGCAATTGCTCACCACCTAGAGCTGATGTTCAGCTAGTTCCCGAGCCACCCCGCCTCCTGGCTAACTCCCACCCTCAGTTATATATTGAGCATGATGTCATATGGTGTGGAATATCCCTTTGGCCAATTGGAGTCACCTGTCCTGGCTGTGTCCTCTCCCAGCTTCTTGGGTGCCCCCCGGCCTTTTCATTGGCAGGGCAGTATGAGAAGCTGAAAAGTCCTTGACTGCTTGGCAAACAACTAAAACATCAGTGTGTTATCAACATTATTCTCATCCTAAACCCAAACCACAGCACTCTACCAGCTGCTAGGAAGAAAATTAACTCTATCCCAGCTGAAACAGGACATGCAAACAGGTCATCGTTTAGCTATTTGTAAAATTGCATTATTTCTGTCCAGACTTCTGTACTTTTAACTTGCTGTTGTCTTCAGTTTACATTTACATTTTAGGCTGCACTTACTGCCTGATGAACACAGTGAGCTGCTGACTGTGCTTGACAATCACCAAAATACTGGAATGCCCTTCATCTGGGGTGATACTTTTATTAAGATGGCTTTTAACCTGCTTTACTACCTAACCAGTTCGCCAGGCCCTCTGTGGTTTCTTGCATTTCCACTGTAGTACCTATACATTGTACTTTCTAGTGGCTTTTTGCATTCCTCAGGTAATCGTTTCCTCCTTCGCATGCTGCCAGTGCCCAAGTTTCCCAGGGTGAGTTCAACTTGACTTTGATGCAAGCGCTTTATTATTTTGTGATGCGTTGCATAGGAATGGTTACCATGAGACACATATTTTGTAACTTTCTGCTATGGTTTGTTGATGCAACAAGCTTAAGCGATTTAACATCGTTTTCTGCCCTCTAGTTTTATTGCTGCTGGATGAAAAGGTCTGTTTATTTTTATTCTCCTTTTTTATTTGTTGAGTACCTTGTCTTTGAACTGTACTTACACAGTGCACTAGGTCAATTTTTAGTTTTAGATGCTTCTCAGTTGCCCTCATATAACTGCATCAGTTAACCCTGGACAGAAACTTGGGTCATTTTTGCATCATCCGTAGAACTTTTTTCCCTTGGCTGTACACCTGTGTGTAACCAGGTGAATTCCCATGCCATCCTGCTAGCTGACATGTCAACACCCTCCTGTGACAATTTTCTTGCCCCATACATTCCTAGCATTCTCTACCAGCTTTTTCTCCTGGAAAGTGTGGTGGCCCTTTCTTACTACTTTCCCTAATAAAATCAACGTTTGCTAAGCTTCTACATTGACACTCTGCAAATAATTCCTTTTCTAACACATTTGAAAATACTACACTATTTCAGACATACCTGAAATGATTCTCATGTTTATACATGACCTGTATTGTAATAAGAGTAGATAAATTACACTTTCAAAATGGGTGATCTCAGAACATCGTTCATAAAGTGGTCCTGTGAATTACAGGTCCATTTGATTATACTGAAAACTTGCTTGTGACAGCACAATTAAGATATGTATTTCCTCATTTCCTTTTTGCTTTCTTCTTAAATTTGGTCTTAATTTCTGCCAGCAGGTCTTGGTTGTAATTCCTCTTTCCTTGGACAGATCACTGAGCGCATGGATCTGAAGCAGTTGGTCTGTGAGGCCATTCTTCAGTTTACTTGTTGGGTTGTTTTGATCTTTGCTGCTTCACTGTAGCCAAGATATTAAAGCCTTGGAGTATTATCAGATATACTTTATGAACTTAAGACTTCATGTGAATGTATTTTATCATTACCGGTGATCCTGACTTTCCTGCTGGACATTGACATACCCATATGAGGAGCTGTGCAACTGGGAAAATCTGATGTAGAAAAGAACCAGCAGCGGGCAGTGTTTTTGTTCCAGGATGGCACTTACTATCTTACTAACATTTTTCAAAATAAAGTAGGAGTTGCTTCTTTGTAAACTCTTTCATGTATACCAGAAAGTATTTGAGAGCTGTTTTTAAAGGCTAGATTTTGCCGGCCTTGCTGCAGTGGGTCTGCTAATTTATCAGTTAGCCTCCCTCAGGGCTATAATTGCCAGATGCTCTCTGATGCTCATTAAACTGGAATCAAGATCTTTATAAAATCTATAAAGATGGACTGTAATGCTGCTACTTCAAAGAGGGGAAAAAAACCCTATTGTCAGCACTAAGAAATGCAGTGGCTATAACATGTTCCAACAGACATCTTGATTGCAGTGGTCCTATATGGAGGAAAAAAAAAAAAAAAAGGACTAGTGAAGACAAATGAAGTTTTCCAAATGAGAAAAATATTTTTGCCTACTTATATTCTCATAACTCTTCATACTTATATCACATTGATGATGCAAAAGATTCCATTTGAGAAAATGTGAATTTATATTTTCAGTAGGATCAATATATTGAGTAACAAGGTAAATTTTGCCTAATGAGCATTAATCTTGGTATTATGTCAAAGAGAAACATAAGAGTACTGATTATACCTGTAATTTGTATCTCAATTATGGAAGGTGGGTTCTGAGAGTGAGCTAGTAGCGCAAGCTCTTCTGAAGCCAATTTTTAAATTGTTTCTCACTTAAAGACTATTCTGATTTCAGACAAAGATTCAATAAGAAACTTAAAGCTTAAAATATAATACAAGGTTATATTATGTCAGTATCAAATAATTTTAAATATTGTACTTCTTTACATAAGAAATTAGGAGAATACAGAATTAGTGGTAAAATTTGAAATGCATATTTCATAATTTAAATATGCCTAGTAGTATAAAAAGGTGTGGACTCCAGTTTAGCAACTCATACCACTGTTAATTAAAAACAACAGTACCAGAAAGACAAGAAGATGAACAGTAGACTTTTTCAGTATCATCTAGACTTTCGCAGTGAAGACTGTGCAAGTTAGCCCCACTTTGGAAGATCAATAAACTTCACAGATCAGGCATGTAATTGAACTCACTTACTGCCTCCTGTTCCGTGCCAATGCCAAATGCATCAGAGCGTACTGTAAGAATTCCCCGTCAATAATTATGGCTCAGTTAATGGTTGTATTATGCTTTGAAGTAAAGTGTTTCTGACTTCTGAAAAAAAAGAAAAAAAAGATTTTAAGGCAAATGCATATTTTCATTAACCACCTAAACGCATCGTTCCTTCCTAAATGTTGCCTAGCTGCTCTTCACAGCATTTTTATTAAAGAAAAAAAAGAATAGCAACTTTCAGCCATCATTTTTGTGATAATTCTGCATGAAAGAGGAGTTTAATTGGGTGGAGATGGAAAGAGCATAGAGCTGCTTGTGGTGGCAGATGTGACGTCTCTTGGACAAGCAGAACATTGACGTGGCCTTTGCGCAATTTGCAGTGGCACGTAACCACATTACAGGAAGGCTTGGGGATGCTTCCTTCAGAGAAAACTTTTGGTCTCCTGTCGTAAGGGACTTTTGCCACTTGTATAATCCAGTATTTTTTTGTTGTTTTTTTACAATGACCAAGCCTTTTTATTTTTTGTCAAATCTTTGGGAGATAAAGCCACACTTACATGTAGTCTGGGTATTGTTGGAAGCAGAAAGCGTTGAGCTGTGTCTGCAATGACAGTTAGAAATTATTTTAATGTCTCTCTAAAATCAAGACATATTTAACCTGCACAGTAAACCTAGGAAGAAGGTGAAGTACGTAGCCAGTAAGAGTATTGATTGCTCAGAGGAAAACGTGTACATATAAGCTGTTGTGTTCCTGTGTTGGGCAGGGGGTGAAGCAGTGAGTTTCTCTTGGAATACCCCAATGCTAGTGACAGGTTTCTTTAAAGATCTCATCCAGATAGCTCTCACAAGTATTTCTTTCCAGAGCTTAGTTGTTTCAGGCTTTATTAATGATACTAGTTGTAGCCATTTCCCTCTACTTTCACAAATGAAGTTTGAATTGCACATTATGTAGAATTATAACTTAATAAAGAGCATTATTTAATAAAACAAACTTTTTTATCACTGACCTGTACTATGCTATTCCTTTAATAAGTAGCTGTTCCCTCTATATTTGTAGTGATTAGTTTATTACTGCTGATTTTAAAAAGACAACAAATATATCTTCGTATTCTCTTTAAATATGGCTACAGCTTAAATTCAAATGGATTAAAGATGAGCGGTTATTGCTCATGTAACGGAGCACTGGGGAGTGTTGCCTGCTTTTAAGTTAGTGCTTGCTAGGGAGATCAGCAGGACAAGTCCTATTCATTTTGTCCAAAACTGGATTACGTTATCAAAATGTGTACGATGGCACGTAGTGCATAAAGGCACAAAACTTTTATTGAAAAATTTTATTGAGAATTCTTGGTGTATAACAGCATCTGTATTTAGGGTGAACGTGATTTTTCAAGTATTTGCTTGCACACACAAAGTCCAAGAGACTGCTTGTTTTGACAGAAACAGCTTCTATACACTGTTTTGAAATTTTCTTTTAAACTATTTAAGCATATTTACTTTTATCAATATACATTAGATTTTTATGGATTTCAGAGGGATTTCATTTTATTTTGTAGCTGATAATGTAATTGCTAAACTGCCTTTGGTGATCAATAAATCTGAAAACCAGAAATCTTTTTTCTCCTTTTCCTGCCTTTAGTAATATTGACATTATTAATTAAAAAACAAACCAAACCCACTTAGTTTAATGAATCAGCTGTTTTCAGGTGAATAACTTGGAAAATTATCAGCAAAACACAGAGGTAAGAATCAGCTGATATGCTGTCATTGTAATATGGACATTAACATGGTATTGCTAAAACCTAGGTAGGCTGTTGCATGCCCTCTTCCAATTTTAATCATTACCTCGTTATATATGTATATAAGATTATTCTTTTCTTCTGGTATTAGTTTTAATAAGTTGTTAGTTTGTGGCATGCTTATTTGAGCTTTATTTTCATTTTGTTTTTCACTATCTAATCGGTGATATAGAATGTATCAGATTGGCAGCCCTAGAAAATTACAGCCTCTTACCAACATTCTCTGAGATTTGTTTATTTCAGGTAATGCCTCTTGCTTTTCTCTGGAAGACGTTTTAGTGACCAGGAGGCTCTTGGTAGATTCCCTCCCCTACTTCTTGATTGACTTGTGTTTGGCTGATGGTTTTGTGAACTTCATGGGCAGTGAAAGCCATTTTATGCTGAATTAAGACAGCCAGGCTTTTGGTAACTTTTTGGTGGCATTCTGATATCCTAAATTCTTAGATCACTCTTTGGTTACTCTGGAGTAATTGTTAACATTTTTGGTAGACTTTGTGAATTAAATGTGGGTTTTGGTGGTGGGTTTTTTCTTCTTCCTAAGACCATTTGTACTCAGGTGGTACTGAATTTAGAGGAGTGCCTGTTATGTTTGAAGTAGGGGCAGAATTTGGATGGAGGAGCACTGGAACTCATGGCAGTTAAAATTGGAGCAGGCATTGATTGCTCAAGCTCCTTTTTGGTTTCCTGGGTCTGGATTTTGCCATATTGTCAGATAGGAAGACACTTATTTCACTGAGTTCAAGAATAAGGGCTGTATGTGTAGAAGCTTTGATGTGGTTGACCCCAATTTCCAAGTGATTTGGAGGACAAGGGGCAACAATAACTTTCCCTTATTTTTCTGCTGGGGGAAAAGCTGATGGAAAATTTCAGTTTGCATCGTGGAGATGAAAAAAGGGTAACGTGTCTTTTAAATAATACTCAGTTGATATTTCCATTTCATTTATTGACTGAAATGAAGAATTTTGCCCACCTCTAGGATCTCGACTGACTCACTAGCATTTTCTGTCTGCATAAGATTCTCTAGATTGATAACTAATATCCAACGGAAAGGTCACAATGGAAATCTTCATATAAAAAGTAAGAAAACTTTTTCTGGTTACAGAGTTCTTAGGCTCGTTGAGATGCAGTTGTATGTATCTGTGGTTGTGACGTGCTGTCAGTACAGGTGTCATAAAAAGTGAGGCCAAACCTGTCAGACACATGCGTTGAGGATATATCTGCTTTTGAAACTATCAGTCTGGAGGAGACTGATAAGATGACCAAAAGTAATCTTGAGCTGAGAAGAGACAGAGAATAGCAGGATTTAAGATGATAGGGGAGAGGTGAGGTAAACAAGACAGACAGGCTTTGGGGATGACAGGTTTGTACTTTTAGTGTTAATAAATAACATCCCACCTAACACGGGAAGGTGTATGTTTTGTAATCCTGTAGTGACATCCTGGGAGCCTGGCCTGCATCTCCGTGGCTTTGTCCCTGTTAGTGGCTTTTTGTTCTCCTGCCACCTTGCTCTCCAGGAAAGGGAAACAAGGGGTGGGCCTTTTGGTCATCCCTGGTGCGCATCGCATTGCACCTCTGCCAGGCATCCCTCCTGCTCTGCTGCTTCACCTACAGTGCAGAGGCTCGGTTACCTTTCCAAAGGTGAGAGACACCCAAGCAGAAGACATGAAGCTGCTGATTGTATCCTTCGCAGGCAGTATCATATCATGATGGCTAGAGAAACAAAACCATCGCCATCATCATGTACTCATCTGATCCTGAATTGCTTCAGACTGTACCACCAGCCCTGGAGCCAATTTGGAAGTTTGAGCTGTGAGGCAGGGCTAAACGGGATAGTGATATACGTGACACCTGCATTCCAGGTACCTATTTGAATTTAGAGCTCGGATAAGGATGCCTCGCAGGTCCCGGATGGCCGTCCGCTTCCTGCTCCGATATCAGGGAGATTTCCTTGGCTACTTCCTTGCAGATCTGAACCTACTGAATGGTTCAGATGTGTGACGCTCACCTAAGGACTGTTTGGGGGTTTGGGTGGAGGGTCAGGTTGTTTTGTTTTGCTAATGGACTTCTATTTGTCTCCTTACCCTTTACTTAGTACTTAAAGTATTTCTCTTATGTTTGCATTTATTAAGTAAGTAGTGGTGAGCCACTGCCTTGTGCAGTCCTATCACACCTGTTAAAAAATTACACCTGTTTCTTGTAGATAAGGCAAGAAACAAATTACTCTGGGGTGCCTTTGTCTGACATTTCATTTGTCTTCCCGATTGTGCAAGGTTAGTTACCTTCATGCCAAAATTAATTATGGACAACTCTGGAATTGCTTAATCTGTCAGAAGCAACAGGAGAAGAAAACATCCGTATTCAGTGCTGAAGGGCTGGGTGAATAAGGAACAGACAGCAGTTTTCCAGACATAAATAGGAGTTTTCTCATTCCTATGTTCAGCTGATTTTCAGAACTCCTACTGAAGTTGATGTAATTTCTGCTTTAATCATAATTGCTTGACTGAGTCTTAAATTAGTAGGGTCACAGTAGCAGATGGTTGAAGAGCTTCCCTTTTTTCTGTAGGAAATTTATTCACAACATATACAATGCTTACAACAAAGCTCTACCCTCCTTGGGTTAGTCTGTTTCTAGAAGAAAATTATGTTTAAGAGAATAAATCTTGTATCAGCTGGATATCATCTTATAATCTAAAGACCATAACTGGTAACTACATAAATTACTGTTATATTCTCAGCACAGTTTCAAATGAATTACTTTATTCCTCTTAAAACTATTACTGTATGTCTTTTTTACCAGTAATGGTGTCTGAGGGACCACTCGCTGTTTCCTTACTTTGCTGTTCCAAATACTCCCTTCAGTTTAAGTGCGCACAGTAACTTTAAACTATATTTATTTGTTTGGAATGAGTCACAATCCGTACGTGGGGTGGTGGCTTTCCTTATTCTTTATAGCGGAAAAGGAAAGGATTAGGACTACATTTACAGGAAGAAGTAAAAGCCTTTCACTGACTGTTGATTTAACAAGGTAGTTTCTCTGCAGTCAGAAATTAAATTGTTAGCCTGAGGTTTTTCCAGAATAGGCTTCTTGGGTTTTTTAGAATAGTTTTCTTTCTGTTTTAGCAAGTGAGTGGGGCTTAAACATATTTTATTATGTCCTTTTCCTCTCATCAGTGTAAATGGAAATGGGGTTTGGCTCAGTGTTTGCAATACTCCAGACCCCTTTGGTTTTCTCCATCTCTTTACAGAAACACAGATCCTACGGTATGGCATGCAGCAGCCATTTCTATTCCATATACCGCTTTTATTTATTTAAACTGCGATCTTACACCTAGACTAGAGGAGCGCAGCCATTCCTGGCAGCACCCACAACCCCATGCGTATGAATATCTTCTAGCGGCTCCGTGCTTGCCGAAGCCTCTGAGCTGCCACCACGCTCCCGCAAGAGAAGGGACCCTAAAGGCAGCAGACCTGGCCAGCAGCAAACGTCCTGTCTGCCCTGGCCCTGCAGCCCTGGCCCCAAACCTGCCCTTCATGGGCAGCGTGGGGAAGGCTGCGTCACGCCGCTGCAGCTTGCTTAGCGTCAGATCAAAGAAGGGTGAAACCGCTGTCCCTCTGCGCCGCTGTCTCACTACCTTAATTTTTTTTTTTTTTTAATATCGCATAAAGCAGAATTGCCAACACCGCATGGCAAAATGATTCATCTTCTCTCTATTGTTACTTGCTCAAGCAATGAAAGTAATTATATTAAAATAGGATTTTTTTTTTTTTAATTTGTTATCTGACTGCTGAGTGTTCTTAGGTCATTTCTGTCACATTTTCCTTTGTAATCCTAAGAGCTAAAATATTTTTTAATAAAAGCTGAAAATCTGACATCATCACAGTAATCCAGGAGCTAAGGCTTGAGATAAATGCAAAAAAGATTCGCATGGCTAGAAACTTTTGTTTGTTCCTGTAGGCATTTCTATAGGAATTGGAGAATAAAGCTGGGGGAAAAGGCTCTGCTGTGAACTATGCATGACATCTCAAGTACTATTTGCTTGTCTCAGTAATAGGAATTTTATTCTGTAAAAATCTTGCCGATATTTTGTCACATTACACTGATGTGCCCAAAATGAGAATTGTTAATAGAGAATGGGATCTTGGCAGCTTGTTGTGCCTTGCGCTTTTGCTCCTCTGCTCCAGCTTGTTTATAAAAGTAATTTAAACTGTATTTTATATATTTGAAGCACTAACTGGACCTTTTTTGGGGATATGCCAAACATACTCTGGGTATTGTGAGGATTAATAGCATTAATACAGTCAAGAAATGCAAAACCTTTCTGAATTTTTCAGTTACCACTTTTTCCTGAGTGTGCCTGTGGTAGGAGCTGGAAAAAATTAGAACGTTAAAATCCATGTGTTATTGATAGTCTCCCACTCTCAAAAAGAACTCATTACATATTGTCTCCTTATGGTCATATGTACGGTGCCATATTTCTTATGCATTCATCAGCTGACAACTGCAGCCATTAATTTTAATAATGTTTCTAATGCTATGCTTAGCAGGAATTATTTGACAATCCAAGCTGTAATAATTGGAAATACTTGCTTGGAGGTGGGTAATCAGATTATATTCATCTATCTGTCTATTTCAGGCTTTTTAAAGCTTTTTATGTAAGTGACTTCTATGGTTTCGGGTGTATCATTTTTATGTTTTCATTATATAGGGAAGAGGTATAAAAATTAAGTAGCTATCTACTGCGGGAGGCTGCTAGAAGAAAATATTTTGTATGTCATTGGTCTGCCTGTTTTTGGAGAGCGGACAAGATACTGGCTTTGTACAATAACGGTTCACAAATGTATTTTCTGGTATAAACAGGTTTCTGTCAGAATCGAACACTTTCTAGGAGCAGTGCGAAAGAGAATGACTGTTGGTTTTCAGCACTAGAAGTTTTTTGAAGCGTACTGCAAATAACACTTTTCAGTATTCTGATGAATGGATCTGATGAAAATTAAGATAGTGTGTAGAAAGGCTTTGATTAATTTAAACTTTACCCTTTGTGTGGTGCCATAACTTTCTGGGCTTGAACACGGGCATAGCTTTGCTCTGTAATTAACCCAGCTAGGCAGAGTTCAGTGTATGTGAGGTGATCCTGTAATTTTTTTTTTTATTTTAGGAGCTTACATTAAATTTTTGACCTTGTTGTGTAGTGGATTTTTTAATTGTTTTTTGGTTTTGGTTTTTTTGTGGCTCTGAAAATGCTTCTGTAATCATCATATTTCCAAAAGATACAAAGGAACCATAAACTTAAATACTATCAGTAGACTCAGTAGTTTCTCTGTGTCTTGAAAAATAGAGGTCTTCACTGTGTTAAAATCCAAATACTCAAGGAAGGATAATCTCTGCAAATGGAAGAAACAGGTGTTGCTTTTGTGTACTTAAATTTTTAGTTGGTAACAAGATGTCTATTTTTCTCCCTTTCAATCTTCTTACATTTTTGGCAGCTGTGACCCTGTGGAGTTAAAGGGATATTTTATAAAGAAAGCTGTCGAAACAGGTGAATATGTTTACCCAGCAAGACCACCTAATGGGTGTTTTTCCCTCTTTAAAATGGGAACTAACAGCAGCTGAAAGCTGTGGTGGGGCTTTCTCCCAGGCTTTGGTGAATGACGCTGCCTGGTGGAAGGAGCTTGTAGCAATGTCTCAAGGGGTTCATGCTTCATCTGGCAGGAGATGAGTTGAATTGTAGCAAGACGTGTCCAAGGGTAGAGAAAGCAGGTTGTGTCCCAAACATCTTGTTTGCTTGCTGTCATCTTCTGGTGTTTCTGCAATGAGCCTTAAATTGGAAAATAACAGCTGCAGATGAAGCAGTTGTCAGGCTGTTTATGCTGCATGCACACACCCTCACCCACGTATGTATGGCTTACCAGTTATGTCTATAAGTTTATATAAGTTCTATGTATCTTTTTGACTTGTGAACAAAGAAGAATGCAATTGTTAAAATTTACTTTGAAATTATGTGTTTATGTAAGAGACCTGCACTTTTATAGGAAGAAAAGTAGGTATTTTCCTCTTACAGTTAATCTGGTTTGGGGTTTATCCTTAATTTGGTACCATGTGGAAACCTGTATATTAACAGGCATTATTTCATGCATCATTGTTGTGTAAATGTGAACGGATAGAAACAATATGCCTTTGGATGCCTTTATGCTTTTTTCTATTCATTCATCGATGCAGATAGGTATCTTTGTATCATAAAAGCATGTGTCAGGTATTGAAAGCTGCTTTAGTTGCAGGAGATAGTCTACTTCATTAAGTAGAGACCACTTGGTCTCATTTCATGTCATCTCCTGGCTACTTACTGAGTTTTTGACCTGGTTGCTGGAGTCATGCAGTTTATTTTATCTTATTAATAGCACACCTTTAAAAAGGTAGGGCCCATTCAGCTAAAAGATTTTGATGTGATGATTTCATTTCAGGAAACAGAATAGCCGATGCCTACTGTGGGTGCTAGAGAAATGCTGGAAGTGGACTCGTGTTGGATGGTGGCTTGTTAAAAGATTATAATTAGTCTTAGGGAGAGGACTTGCTACAGAAAAATATTTTGGTAGCCAGTTGATGAGCTGGATTAACAAATACATGGTGTTTAAAATGTATAAATAGCCCCAGCCTATTTTGATTGAAGTGGGCTCATTGTTCTGTCAAAAGAGCTGAATAAAGAGTGATTTTCCGATGGAGGGCCAAGGGTTAGGGGAGGGCTTGGGACAGTAATCCCTTGAGCAGAAACAGCTGCAGCTCGAGACACATGAGTTTACTGGGTGAATTTCCAGTACTGGTAAGGTAACATATTTGAAGGCAGAGCACTTGGTATGTCTCTTGAGACTTAAGGCTGAGGCCTGAGCAGGTAGAAGAGGATAAACCGTTTTGGGTAGTGCGTGGTGCGACATGTCTCGCCCAGAGAAACGCATGATGCTGAGGACTTGGAAGGATTCTGTGGGAAAATGATATGGGAAATGGGCTTCTAAACCAACTACTTAACTCTTTAATTAAACTCCTACATATGTGACCAAATTTTCAGTGCTCATAATTTTTAATTCAAGATTTTATTTATTTGTATATCTACATATGTATCTTGGATTCTAATGTTAAACATCCATTAAAAAAAAAGAAAAAAGGAATCTTGGCTGTGGGTAATTTGATTAATTCAGTTTATCCAGTTCCTGATAGGTATACTAAATATATAGCTAGAGAGTGTAATTTTTTTTGATTTAAGAAATGCATACTAGCAACATAGTAAGATATAAAGCTGTTATTGTCTTCATATGAATGTGTCATTAAACCACATGTCCTAATATAGTGGCCAAGGTGAACAGAAGATAAGATAATGCAGAGCAAGATTATTCTCATTTCCCAGTTCTGAACTCTGTAAATGTTCACATCTGCCTCTGAGTAACAGAGTTATACAAGATCTTATAATGATTCTTTTTTTTCCTTAAAAAAAAATCCTTAAACAAGCTGCTCTTTTCCTCCAAAGGAGAGGTGGCATATTAGTCATGAAGAGTATGAGTAATATTGTTAAATAAAATTTAGAACCTAATTATCAAGGTGGAAAGAGATTTCAACCATTTTTTTAAGAATTAGTTCCTTTTGCTAGCCTAGGGAGCAAAGTCTTGGACACAGACTGCCAAGTCATCTCAGGTGACATCACTTTTATCTAAAATTTTATAACCTCACTACAAGGTGGCAAAACACTTTCCAGCAGCTAGGCTATTCCCCTTCCCACTCACTATCTGGATATTGTGAGTAAATTGTTTTTATAAGCCCATGCTTCTGGAGTATTTCCTCTTTCTCTCCTGATGTGCAGGAGGAAGGGCTGGGAGAGAGGAGTATGTGGTCCAGCTCCCCTGTCAAGTTGAAGTCTTTCTTTCTTTCTCCACTCAAGGTCTCAAGGTGTATTTGTCTCATCAGTCATTTATTTGGTCCCAAGGTTCAAATACATCCTATTATTTGTTTGCTGATCCTATCAGCTTAATACAGAGTAGCATCTTATGGTGGAATAGCAGGCTGGAGTTGACAAGGGGCATTTCAGGGGTGAAATGTGAAGGAAGAGAGAAGATGTGAAGCCATCAAAGGCTGAGGTTACCAAGGGACGGTTTGTAGTGGAAAGAGGAGGATGGTGAGGAGATATGATAGAGAAACTCCAACAAACAATGGTAAAAAAAGTGCGTGACTTGAGGTGACCCACCCCTTCAACACAACGTGAACCCAAAGAACATCTTAAAACCTCAGAAAGAGGAGGAGGTTTAGGCAGGATGTGACAGTTCTGACAGTATAGAGTTCACAGGGAAAGATAAAGCAGCAAAGAGTTTTCTCCTTAAAATAACTATTTTAAGGACTTTATCTTAATTCACAGTGAGTGGCAGATATTTGGGTGACTGCAGCCTTTTTGTGTGCTCTCTCTCTATACCAAGACTCTGCATTTATATACCATTATTGCCTTTAGCGAAGGAAATTTGCTATTTGAAACAGTATATAGAAAAGATGTTCCCACATACAATTCAAAACAGAGGCTTAAGTCTCTCTGTTTTCCTAAATCTTCTAGGCACCTTGGAAGATATTGCTTACATAAATATCACAGTTAATATTGTAGTTTGTTGACAAAACTATTAACTTCACTGAAAATATGCTTAGCATCTTCCCTTGTGTTCTGTGTTGCAATGATTTCAGATAAAGTGAATTTCTAAGCTTAACCACATGTGATATTTATTTTAATTGGCGATCAGATTGAATAAAATCCACAATTTGTTTCACTCAATACTGCATGCATTTCCAGATCATTATTTTCTTCAGTAGTAAGGCTCACACCAATGTAGTTTTCCTCCAACTTTACGCCTTCTAACATGCCCCAAATTGCTCCGGTCTCCTACTAATTGTTGCTTGTACTTAAAGCGAAGTTTTCATTAAAAGCAAGTTCATTAAGCATCTAACCAAAATTCAGAAGTCAATAAATGGTATCCTAGTTTTCTTTGTCTCTGCCCTGAAAGAAATTGAAGGAGTTGATCTAAATTCAGTTGTATATATTTTTGTTTAAAAGGAGATTTTCCGGGTATAGTTTTGATTAGGGTTGGGAGGGGGGAGCTTGCAGTTGGCGTTGGGGAGACGTGTTGCTATTTGTTGGCACTGGAGTTACCGAAACTGCTTCTGGGCATGCTTTCAGCCAGCAGAAAATGCAGAGATATAAAAGCCTCCAATGATTTCACATTAAACAGAACACCTACTTTAAAATAATGTCTACATATAGATTTCCACTTATATCATTTAAATCAGTTTATTAAAATAGATGCGTACAAAATTCGTAACTTGCTATTATGCCTTGTTGCTCTGAGGAGTAAATGCACGTGAATTTGTTGAGTCTTTCACTGTCGTGTTTTTCTTTGGCAGAATTCTGTTTGCAGTGAAAGCGTCAGTGACTATGCAGCAATGTGGGCTGTTAATCTGAACCGTTTGGGGTGGGTGGAGGAAGAAGTTGAAGAATGGGCACGATACACATTAGACTGCAGTGAAACTGTTACTGTGTTCCCATATTTACTTCAGTAAGGTAGATTTGTTTTCTGAAGATTTCCAGTAAAAGTCAATTCAATTTCTCTTTACTTTCTCAAAACCAGAGACTTTACAGATACCTGTGTTTTAGTGGATATTGCTTGAAGTATAGTCACAATTGTCAATTTTTACTTTTTTCTCTGTTTATATGTTTTTGACTGTAGCTACACTGCTAAAACTGTGGTTTTACTTTTTTTCCCCCAGATTAAAAAATCTGAAGCTGTTCGATGTGGTTCAGCTTGATTAAATATATCTAGACTTCCAGCCCCTCATTATTTTTTCCATTTTTGTATTTATCCTTTTTATGTGTCAGTGAATGTGTCATATGCGTTAATGTCACAGATTTTTAAGAAACTTGGGATGAAATATTGTGCCTGCATAATCCACATAGGTAGTTTGTTACCGACAATATGAGTATTCATGTCATGTTAATAACGAATAGACCATCTGCCTCCCAGAATTCCTCCAGCTAGTAGAGAGTGCAATAGATGACTTTGTCTTTGTAGTAGATGTAAGAAGCAGTGCAGGATGACCATGCCAATATTTTATTTTCTGCAGTGTAGATACATGACCGTGTTCTGTACGTGCATACCCAGTGAAAACCTGCGCTGCTGCTGCATTTCTGAATCCTGTTTTGTGTCCTCTTATCTGTAGTGTCCTTAACACCACATTAAGAGCAAGCTCAGACTCAGGATCATAATGTCTTTGCAGGAAGAGAGACAAGAAAGTCTAGCAAAATTTACCATTGATATGTAAAGATTTGGCTTTCCCCCCCACCTCCCCAAGATTTAATTGATGCTGCAGCTTTGGAATAGAGCACTTTCCTCTTTACTGCCTAGCAACAGCCACCCCCCTCTGGCCTTCAGGTTGAAGCATGGCAGTACTACAATAGCCCATTTGTACTTGCAGTAAGCAATTCAGGTGATTGCACATTAAAGTATGCTGAATACTAGGGGGCATTTTTCAGCCTTGATTCCAATTCCTGAACATCTGCATATTGCTGTTGTTTTTTGTCTTTTATTTGTGCTTTATTTGCTTAAAAATGAGCTGTGAAATTTTAGTTAGATCATAAGAGAGGCTGAAAATGAATTAGACTGTTTGAGTATTACTCCATGAAACCACCACCCACTGTTCCTGGCACATGTTGCGTGGTTTATTTTATTTTCGGATCAAGAAGGGCCAGAAGTCCAAGGGAAATCTAGAACAGGCAAAAAAAAATAGGTAAATAGGTTGTGTTAAGGAAAGCAAGTTACACTTTTGGGCTTGCAAGGTGAAAGGACAGAATGTTGTATACCAAAAAGTGTAAAAGGAGAAGGCGGAGGAGGAGATGACATTTCTAGAAGACTCCGCACTGGGACACCTACATTTAGCCCTGTCACCTAGGTGGTGTAATGTGCCCCTTGAGGATGCACTTTACTGGAGATGTGTGGACTTTATAGACCAACTGGTTTGGGCTTTATGGTGCAGAGACTGCTGAGAGGAGATGAAGTGGGTAGATTGTCCTTAGAGGTGGCAGAAAGGAGGACTACTTTGTATGGACCTGAAGTGGACTGTGCAGGTGGTTGCAACAGAGAGTGACTGACTGCAAATTTGCTGTACTAAGAGCAAACGTAGAGGATTCTCATTGCAAACAATGTGATGACTTTGAAAGCCAGATCTCAAAGCAGCTCCTGACTTGGGAGTGGTAGAGGCTTAGAACTGAGCAAGCAAATACTTTGAATTTTGCCTATTTAGAAAAGTTTAGCATTCTAGTTTAAGTCCTTGTAAAATTGACTTTTTTGAGTCAGAGCTTGCTGGATATTTTGGGAGGACTCGCTTCAATGAAAATACACAGCTCTGGCCAGGTCAGGTTGCTTTCTGCACACACTGGTGTATGATGAAGTCTGGTGTGAGGCAGATGCACAACAACTCTGGAAGTCTTGCACTTAAGCGTAGTTATTTATGTGGCAGCTATTTGGTATTGTTTGGGTTTTTTTGGGGGGGAGATGATCCATTTTTAACAGTGGATTTGAGCACTTTGAAGATCTGACCTATTTTGTACAGTACATAAAGATGTGTTTGGGACCATTCCTTCTTGCAGCAAATGAGCAATGAAACGAGGAGGCCTCTCTGATGTCAACAGAGCTAAAGGAATTGGTGAATTTACTGGAGAGGTATAAAGGTGAAATCAGAATAAAGCACAGCAGAGGAATAATAATTGGCATTTTTGGGGGCAAATGATAATTGGACACTAATCATTCATCTTCAGTGCAAGTGGCTTATTCACAGCATCCATTTGTTCGAACTTGGTTTCAGGAGGAGCGGGGACACGCTGCAAGAGGGCCAGAAGAGATCAGGGAGGGAGATGGGAGATTTCAGGAGCAGGATTGCTGAGGAAACGGATGAAAGGACTGAGGACATTTGGCTTAAGACAAGATCAGATGAGGGAAGACCATAAGAGCAATCCTTAAGTATTAAAAAACTGTTGCAAAGAGTAAAGACTAGTCTGTCCTTAACATCAGTGGTGGAAAGGAGAAAAAAGAGTGTCTCAAATGCAGCAGCACGTAGGGTGATTATTTAGAACGGACAAGGAGTGTCTCTATTTAGAACAGGACAGGAAAACATCTGCCTCACATGGCAGTTGGGTGAGCTGAGCCTGCCTTGAACCGAATGATCTCCTGTGGTCTCTTCCCAAGCCTCTCTTTATAAGATTTTATGCTCGCTCCTTTGGAGAGAGCTTTTTGTATATGGACAAGCAATTTGATTTGCGGTACAACGTAAATAACTTCAGGACACTGTTTTGGTTATCAGTGTTGATTTCCTCAGTTGTGTGTTAGAACTGAAGGGTCAGTTCAAAGATGATATTTTCAGATAAAACCAAATTCAGCTGAAATGCAGTTCAGCTGGTGAGATGGAGATTAGCTGAACTAAGCCATGTGATATGACATTCATGATAACATTTTCCTTGTATAAATATGTAGAAATGGTATTGTATCCTTTCTCAGTTTTTTGTTTTGTTTTAATCTGCAGTTTTAACTAATACTCCTGACTGAACTTTTAAATATTTTCATAAAACATCCAGTTAGAAATCTCTCCAATTCCAGTAGAATTGCACTGGAATATACTGATAAGAAAATGAGGTTGGTAACAGAAAGGCTACATGGCATCATCTTGTGGCTCTCTTAGGCTTTCCTGTGTACAGGGTTAACTTCTTGAGATTCATGAGATAAAAGGAAGGTTTTACCTTCTTTTTAATTTTAAAAATTAAACATTTATTTAGGGATTTATCTAATTCCAAATAATCCTAGATCTTCAAATAATAGGTAGCTTTTCTAAGCATTACTAAGTTTTTTTTCCTAAGATTTCAGGGTAGCATGCCCTCTTAATTCTTCATTGTCCTTTGGGAACTGGGATATTATTCAAAAGTTAAATCATACAGTTCAAATAAAGATGTCCAGTGCTGTCAGAATAGCACTCAGCATTCAATCTAATTGCTTTTCAGTTCACAGTGTAACCTAGTGATTGGTAATTGAAAGCAATAAAATACTGCAAGTTGGGCAGTATTGAGGGTGGGGGGTTTTTATCAGCAGATTTTCACTATGAAAAGCAAGGTTTCAAGTTTTGGGTTTTTTTGATCAATAGGTTTTCTGTATAGAAAAGTGTTAGTGAAACATCCACGGCTATTCAAATACATACAGAAATGGTCTCTTGCTGCAAGTAAATGTAATTGTCTCTGACAGTGAAAGGTACCACTTGGACTTGATTATGCAGCTGGTCACATTTTATTGAGACACTGACATATTCCCTGTGGTCTGGGAAGAAAAGAAGATTATATCATTGTGAAGTTTTGCTGGGTCAGTGCTCTGCCTGTGACTGCGGGGTTATATGCAAATACTTTCAAGGTGGGGGATTATCTGTCCTCCTTCAGCCGCAGTGCGCATTGCCCTCGGCATCGTAACCTGTTGGGACATGCAGGGCACAGCTGTTCAGAGCTGGTTCTTGTCTTGCATTAGGAGAAAATAATAATAAATCCCTTTGTTAAATAATTGCACCTATAAACTTGAAGAAAATTATATTCCCTTTGTTGTATTTAAATTAGAAGCTTCTTAGCTTATTATACTTCAATGCCCAAAATAAAGGTTTAGGTTAAGTCCTACAGAGTGCTATCATATCTTTGGACATTGTACAAGTTCATTTAAAATACTTTAGATGGAAGTGTGCAAAAATACAGATTGTGATGTTATACACACACAATCCGGTATACCATAGAGGAAAACCTGTCTTTGGTGACTGAAACTTATGAACTATGGAAGCTAATAAGGAAAAAATAGTGCTGATGCCATTTTCTTTTAAAATCATTAAGATCATAATTTTGAGAGATCCTCTTGCAAAAAGGAGATTGTTTAACAAAAAGCAGAAAAAAAAAAGGTTTCTTGTGTGGATATCTCCATTCTGTATATATTTTGAAAGAACTATTTTATAGACAATTCATCTGTTGAAAACAGTTTATTAAAAACAAGAAATGTATGAAGGAATAGATCAGTCTTGTTTGTGATAAGTATTTGAAGACTGAGAGCTCAGTGTTAGGAAGAAGCAAGATTTGCTTGATCTCCTAAAAGGAAAGCCTTTCACCTAAACCCTCTTGTAACCAAAAGGAACGAGTCATGGCAGTGATGACTTCTGTGCTGAAGCATACAATGTAAAAGGTGTCTCCTCTCCATCTGGAATTAACAGTCTTTGTGATTTTGATAAATAGCCCATTTGAGGGTCTGGAGGTGGTGTTCTCCATATTAAGGTTTCTGTGGTTCATTAGCTATTCAGAAAATGGATCGTGATCACCATCCTTTTTTTATGTGTCTCCAGAATGATGGGGGGAAAATGCTAAATGACATTCTCATCTGTCTGTAACCTGGGTAGTTAAACAAGGTGTATGTCATGGAAAAGTGAGTGTTGCATTTTTTTTTTATTTTTTTTTTTTTTAAAGGATTAAGGATGATTTTAAATGAAGTGTAAGATGCTTTGATAACTGCAACCCACGTGTGTCACTCAGGCAATCTGGTCTCTGTTCCTAGCTCTGTCATTGCCTACCTGTCTGCCCTTGAACGATTTACTTATACTAAATATTTCTCAAAAACTTCCACAGTTTTGTGGTTTTCATTTCTTGGGCATCTGGTTTAAAATCAAACTCAACTGCCTTTCAGGTTTTGCCCACATGATTGTAAGCAATCAAAAAGCAGTAATTTAACAAGTTATTCCATGGCAGCAGAACTTCAGCTGATTACACGTGCTCATAGTCCATTGCAAATTAAAATGTTTAAACAAACTTCACTTTGACCAGTGCATTTTACTATAGTTTTCTGCTCTGTTGATAAGCCAGTCCATTCATAAAGTACTGCAGTAATGATTTTTTTGTCTTCCATTTTCCATATTGCAAGTAAAAATTGTATTAAGAAGGTCTTTATTTTTTAAAAATCTGATGTATTCCAAACAGTTTCTATCAAATTTAAAACCCAGATAACATATTTTGCAATTGTTCGAAGTCTTATTGACTGACTTGCAAAGGATCTGAATTAACTAAACTCTTCAGTTCTTTGCCCAGCAATTTCTGGACTCAAACACTAATGCACATATGCAACATTTTTTGGACCTTACATGAGGGATTTTTATGACTGACACTTGCAGATGGTGCTGATTCATGAAATACTGAGAGTGTTCACTATGTTGTTTTAGTAGACCATACACAGAAGAATGAAACAATAACTTTCTTTGTGCTAGGATGCCATTTACACCTACAGTTGCTTCTGATATTGTGACTTATAATATCAGGAATCACTGAAAATCAGAGTAAAAGATTTCAAAACAGAGATCAACTCACATAATTTCTACATGGTGAACATGTACTGAACTTCTTTTTTGAACATAATGTATTTGCAGATGGCTTGCTTGTTGACACATATTTGCTGGTGTGTTGGAACCAGCTGATCTTTAAGGTCCCTTCCAACCAAACCATTCTATGATTCTACGAACACGCAGAGCACACTGTCACATTAATACTATTTTAAAATACTATTATGTGGTTTCTGTGTCTGATGCTAGACTAGGTAAGGCATCGAGTTTTACTGTGGTTTCCACAATAAAAGATTGCATAACTGGAATAATTGTTTATTAAATAGATCTGAAAGAGCCTTTTTCAGTTTAGAATGGCATGTTATTGCTGAAAACTAAGGGAAATACTCTCTAAGAAGTCACAGATATTTGGAGCTATATAGATTTTTTTTTCAAAAATCTTCTCAGCTTAAAATAGACTAGAAGAGTAGTTGAGGGATTGATTTAGTGTGTGCTTGCCCTGTTTTTACCCTCCTCTTGGCAGTCATTTGATAGACCCTTGTTGGAACTCATATTGGCATTCTGATGTTCTGAAGTATTTGGAAGATTTGGATGCTGGCTAGATGTCAGCATAACTGACATCCAAATCTCTTAGAAAGCTTTGGAAGGCTCACTTATGGCAAATTTATGACTTTGCAATGTTTAGTGTAGAGGAACAATGAATTTGCTTGTTTTCCGATAAACTCTCGAATCACAGAGTGAGAGAATCAGTTATTTTTTATCTGCCTTGAATGCAAGTTTGTCTTCCATCCTGATGTTGGCAAGTGAGATTTGAACTATCCCCATTAATTTTATTTAAAAAAAAAAAAAAAGGCATTTGACTGTCTGATGTGGTGGGTAGTATAGCAACATGTTTGGTAGTCCTGTAGTGAAGAAATAAATAAAAAAATAATGTACAAAATAGATAAGCTTGGAAGTCAGCATGGGCTGAGATGTGAGGGTATTGTTCAGTCCCATGACACAGAACTTGTCAGGAAAATGAGAGATTTGGCCTTAAGCTGTTGTGTGTGTAATTATACTATTATAGGAGAGGGTACATATGGTCAGGTACCCCCGCGAAAGGTCCTAGGTGGACCTAAATCTAGTACAGAAATGCTGTGAAGTTCTCTTTAAAAGTACTTTTGTGCCTGCTCATGGTATAATTTTCTAAGTAGAAGACTTGGGTCCCTTTTTATCGAAAATACCCAAAAGCCATAGTGCATGTAATGTTAAACAAAAAAAAAAAGTGCTTTCTGCTAGAGAACTGTGCAACCAAATCTAGAGGCTGTCTTCTGTTACCTGACATTATGTATTTTTTATGGTTTCATGAAATACATTTATTCTGTGTCTGTAAAAGGTAAAAGCTGTCATAAATCATACTCCTTTATGTTAATAGCATGATATCTATATTGCAGGCCCTACATTCATAGAGTTACGCAGGTGCAGATCTGTAAATACTCCCTTTGATAGCCAAAGTGATATGTTGTTACCCAGGAACGAACGGGGTTTTAGCTTTCCTGTCATTAGGACAAGACCATGCATTCATCTGTGTTCTGATGAGCTATGTGTAAATTTTCTGTCAGGCAGAACTGGATGACAGCATAGGGCTGGCAGAAAGCCCTGCTTCCCATCAGAGCTCCATCTCCAGCGGGGAGGCTGCTGCAGGTGATGACACTGGCCAAAAATCAGGCAAATGGAAGAAGCAGCATCATGTCACATAGTGGCTGACCCATATCTAGTGTCCAAATGTTGTGTTTAACCAGAGCTGTGTGCCAGTATTGTCTTGTTCGTTGATGATTTAGAAAGCATATCTGAATAGAGTTACCTGTTAGTTATGGTTGTTACTATGGTGGTCATCCAACAAGAATGAATACAGTACCACATTTCTTGTGACCCATGACTGCCACAAAATTAATATTAATATCAGTGCTAACAATATGCCCAGAATATCCAGAACATATAGAGAATGATGGCAGATGTGACAAAGGACGTCACACATCTGCTTTCTGAAGCAGTTGCTGGAGGCTTTGCAACGTAACCTGAAGTGGTTCTGGATCCTATCCTGCGCCAAGCTGCATGTAGTCAACTCTTTACACCATGAGAATGTTTCTCCTACATATTCTAACCTCCTGATAAATATTTATCCTCTCTTGGACTTGGATTTTTTTATTATTATTTACTTTTGAAACAGCAGATTTGTTCAGACCACAGGAAATCCGATCGGGCAGGTTGGAGACCAGCCAGTTGAGCACTCTAATTAACAGGAACATGTAATTAAAAGTTAAACAGATGTGGCTTGGGCAGGTGGTATTTCCTGAATGCATTTAGTTTGCTGTGCGTACACACTATGTGTGATGGATACAAATACTCTGTCTGCAACTGCGAAAAATCCTTGTGCATATGCTGAGCAGTTGGTCTGTGTGAGGGCTGTGCACTCGCCCGGCACTGCTGAAACTGCCACATCTCAGCTCTTAATGGACTGAAACGAGTTCTGAAATCGTGAACGTACGTAAACATTTTTAAAACTCAGCCTGGACAAAGTTTGTGGGTAGGAAAAAACACGTATGCATGGAAGTAATCTATAAATATAATAACCCCATATGATGCGTTTCTTGCATTCTTTTTTGATGATGTGCTACCAGCTACTGTTGGAACGAGTGTATTAGGCAAGATAACACTTTGATCTGACGTAGCTTCACAAAAAATGTTGTCTGGTGAATTCATTGCAACTTCCAAAATTTGAAAACAACTACTCAGCTGAAAAATTTGCCTATAAAAATTTGAAAAATATATTTGTTCTTAGTGAAAATTACAGTCATTGCTTTATCAACAATTTCAGTGAACTAGAAGAAAATGAAGATTAAAAAATTTCAGTTAAAATTTGAGAATAAGAAAATTACATAAACTTCTAACTCTACAAACCTGGAATTCAGATTAATTTTTTTAGTAGGCCATGAAGTGTAGGCCATTTTCCACTCTCATTGCAGACAGACATTAAATCCTTAAAGAGAAAAACCTCCAAACAAACAAACCACACTTGAAGTTCTTCATATTTGAGGGAAAATTTTATTCCTGTGGATTTTAAAGATTAAATGTTGTAGAATCCTACTGCAGTTTTAGATTTGTTTTGGGGGGAGTTATAGCCATTTAATAGGATTGTCTGATAAGGAATTCTGTCATACAGTTAAATTATTCCATCCTTTCATTGTTAGAGTGATCTATTGTAATTCTTCAGTATCCTTTGAGTGGTGTTTTGCAGTTTCCCAGTGTATCACCAGCAATGAGCAGCTGGCTTATTCGCAATACCTTGTTTCTTCTTCAGCAAGCTGTGTCAGAAAAAAAAGCACTGTTATAGCAGATGACTTTCCATTTAGCTGCTGCACCTCAGTATTCCCCATAGTTACCAAATTGAAAATGAAATTTCTGTATTTTGTGTGTGTGTGTTCATTTATCTTTTATAATAATCCATTAAAGATTGGTCTTTTGAAGCTGCAGCCAGCAAACCCAGCTTTATTACAGATGTATCTTTGTCTTATTTCAAATTATTTTCCTAGTTTTAGAGCTTTGAACCTTCACAAGTCATGGTCCTCTGCTCTTCACTGGCCAGGGCATCCAGCTGATCAGGCAGTAAAATATGACTTAGGCTTCTTGTTTACACAGGAAATCTAAGAACATGTCTTGAAAAACATTTCCTGATCTTGTCATCATATCAAAGTGGGAAACTTTACCATATTCAAGTGAAGTAGGGTATGCTTTCTGAGTTTTAAATGCAATTTTATCTGTTGGGGTTTTTTTTTCAGTCCAGGAACTGAGTGTATTTGAAATGGTGCAGAAGACTAATGAAACAAGTTTATGTCCTGTTGTGATGTACATTAGTTCAATATCTGATCTATATTAGAAAGTAAAGGAAAGCAACTTGTGGAAATCAATTTGAGAGCACCCCATAAAGGCACAGTATTGTCCAGACTGTTAATTGTTATATTTATTAATGTTGCTTCTAACTTGAGACCAAATCTTAAGTACGTGGTGGCTCCGCTTCAGTAAATAATGCAGATTTACAGCAGCTGAGATGTGCCCATTAACTTTGTGGTTATTTCCTTTGGCTGAACCTGAACAGGTAGCTGAATGAAGTATGTTTTTAAGGTAAAAGAATCAAAAATTTGGATGACATTATTACTGGCAGTATTGTAAATGAAAATTGTCAATCGCATTGCTATTGATTCCTATTGAGTATGCAGCCGCTTGCGACGTTGAGAAACACAATCATCCCAGGGGCCTTTTTTTCCACTACTTAAGTCTTACTGCTATGGATCTCAGCACCCCGGCAGTTTTAGGAAGCAAGTTAATTGACAATTTGTAGAGAAGGACCGTGAAGTGCATGTGAAGTGTGGGGATTTTTCAAGATAGACTATCAAACTCTACACTTTTCTGAATTTGGTCTAGTTTAGGAAATACTGCTTTTTATGTTTTATACTTGTTATCCAACTACTATGTAAGAAAAATCAGTTAAACTACCTCTGACTTTAAGTGCATGCAGTTAACAGAATTATGTGAAAGATAAGTGCAAGTCAGTCATTGTAAAAAAAACTGTCACCAAAAATATCTTAGTGGTGGTGGTATTCATAAGATTTATCAAAGTAGTCCAATATGTGCTGATTTATTGTAATATAAGGTTTGCTTGTAATTTGCAATTTGATTTTAACATGCTGTAAAGAAATTATGGAGTAAATAGTGACTGTGCTCATTTCTTTAACTTAATCAGATATGTTGTCACAAAAGTTTCAAAGACATACTTATTTAATTATGAAGTGGAAAGTAACTTTACTTCTATTACTAAGGGAGCAATTTGCTTATTGTATCTTCTTCTTTTAATGCTTAATTCCTTTTATTGAAACAGAATACTTCTTGCTGAAATGTGCCATAACCTTATGAGCCTGGGATAAGTTTCTTGCAGTTATTTATTCTATTAATGTTTTATCACCTGAGGGAAACGTGGATATTCTGTTAATGATTGTGTTAATCAAACAACTTTGCGTATTTCTGCACTGCCCAAGTTTGTCTTTATATTAGCAGTCACAGGAGATGAAATTGGAAACTTGTAATATACTACAGATTGGATTAACTCGTCTGTTTTGTGTAGACTGCTTGAAGACTTATTTTAGATAATTTAAAAAGATTAAATCTGCAAGACAGTTATTCCTCCTGACAGGATCTCTGAAGGCTTTAACATAAGTCCAGTGTTCTTGTACAGATTTTGAACTTTGTACACCAATAGCCTTGCTATAGTAATGCAGGCTGGGATACAACAGATTTCTTTGAAGAATTTTTGCATATTTTTTTAAATCCTTTGGACATTGGAATAATTAGTTCACCTGTATAATGTGGTGATGGGCATTAGGCATTTGAATGTAGTATGTTTGAGCCATTTCTAGGCTATAATAGGTTTTATAACTTCACTTTTTGTCTTTTTAAGGTTTTGATGTTGTCTAGGCAGTAAATGTTCTTTTTTTTTTTTTTTTTAAAGATCTGCTGAACAATAATAGAGTTTTGTTGGGATGGAGAAGGAAGTCTCCGTGCTTGCTTTCTGTCATAAGCTTTCCTTGGTGGAGTTCTCCCTGGGGATAGTGCAGACCCTGTTGGGTACCAATACCTCTGGCCGGGAGCATCCTGCCTGCAGTTTTGCAGCTGGGTTCTGAATAGCATAGGGCTGCCTGTAAAGCACTTGGTGGGATTCTCAAATACCTAGCGCTTGCAATAATGGTTTTAAAAAGACTATGCATTATTCAACCATTGCTTTTGATGTCAGACAGCTAGGGTATTTTTAAGGTTCAGTTAAGGACCCTAAAGCATCTAAATATAATTGGTCTTTTTGTGAAGAGAAGGTTGTGAACAAGAGTTTCAGACAGCATCAGTATCTCTGTGCTTGGAAATCAATACCTCTGTGATCCTTAGGCTTGTTTCTCAATCCTGAGAGCTTCACAGGCACCAAAAAAAAAACCCCAAAAAAACCCCACATACACAAAAAAACCCCAACCACAAAAAACCCCACATCTGTAAGCTTTTTGTACTGTATTTGGATAGTGCTTTTTATTTGAATAATGGTGCTTTTTATTTGTGCCCTGCTTTGCTTACGTAAGTGCTTGCCTACCTAAGTAGGGAAAGCCTTGAGCTGTCCCTTCAGCATGCCCTCTAAAGTTACCTTTAGAATACTCTCTACATCTGGTATCTTTTGGCATTTGCTGGGGAGGAGGGTGGTCCTTCAGTGCCATCACCATTTTCGCCCTATGGTCCGTCTGGTAGCAGGTGTTAAACAGTGCTACAAGCTCAGTGCTACAAGCCTAGACCAACCCATGTGAAGGCTCAGTTGGCCCATCTGGTAGGTACTGCCAAAATAATTTCCAGGCTCGTGTCGTATGCTTGCCAAGCAGTTGGCTGAGGAAATCTTTCAGTGCAGGTAGGAAATCTGAGGAAAACTTTCTGACAGTTAGCACAATATTTAGAGGAACAGTTCCATTTGGTTTAGCAAATTTGCTTTACTTGATGAATTTAAGCCAAACATATAATTACAACTAATTTTCAGCATCATGCCCTCCCTGAAGTCACTGAAATGTTACTTCATATTGTGTTCTTCATATTCAGTGGTTGGTTAAATTGATGCTATATCAGAAACTTGATCACCACCAGAGATGACTTTTGAAACAATTACTGTGATAATTTCTGCAGTATTTTTTATGTTTTAATGGGATATATTTCCTATATATTTTTTTCATTAGTTTTATTTCCTAAAACGCAGTTGCTTTTGTCTCACAATTGGTAAGAAATTATTTGCAAAAAAAAGAAGGGTGATTTTTTTTTTGCATGTTTGATGATACATTATGAATAAAATGGTGGACTGATGCATATCAAGGTACAAGTGTCTTGGTGGGAAATAAGCTTAAACTCTGTTTACTTGTGTGTTTTTTCCAGAGATTTGTTACAGTTCCCTAGAGAAGATGATGTAGACATTGCAATGAAAATTCTGGTTCAGTGGAGTTCCCAAGGCCTTGAAGATGTCCAGCTGGTAAATTACTCTGTTTTGCTTGACCTACCAGGCTCTTCTTCAAACACAGTAACTCTGAAAAACAGCGGTGAATGCTTTTATCCTAGTGGACAACAGTGCAACAGAGAAACCAAAATGCTTCATCGCCAGGACCTCCTGTACTCGTATGCAGCTTACTCTGCCAAAGGAACTCTTGAGGTAATATGACCGTTCATCTCTGTCACTTGTGGTGAAATAGAGTTAGAAAACATCAGCTTTTGTTGAACTTGGCTGGCAAAATACATGTGGTGAAATGCCCAGCCTTAAAATAAACATACTTTGGTAAAATATGATGATGTGACCAATCTCAATTCAAACTTAAAAATTAGTCAGACCTGGATGCTTCATATGATATATATATATATATTATTTAAGTACCTGAGTTTATGAATTGGCATCTTTTGCTTGAGTGTAAAAATCTGAAAGCTATGTCTAGAGCCGCACTTTATCCTTGTTGATGCATAAGTGCTACTGGTTTGCGGGATGCCTGTAGGAAGGGTAAGATCAGGTTTTTGTGCATTGAGACTGGTGGCAGTGCTGGGCTAATACCTAGAGCTCCTGAATTATGATCGTGGATCTCGCATACTTTCTTCTATGGCAACGCAGTTGACGCATCTGCTCTGTTTCCTCTTGAAAACCCCAATTTGTATTTTTATCTTACTGTAGCTTTTGTTAGGAAGTTTTGTCAGCGAAAAGATCCTGCCTGTTGGGATTTGTTACTTGCCAAGTGAAATAAGATCTTGGATTATCTTGTTTTATCCTCTGTACTGACTTCACTGGCTGCCTCCCTATATTTGCTTTCCAAATATATTGGGGGTGCACAAAGGGGTCATCATTTCTGTTTGCTTTCCTGGCTGAGAATAGTATAAATCTCAGTAAATATTTCTGCAATATAAAAATTGCAATTTCACTGCTGTGTTACTGTTTTCTTTCTCCTTTTTAAAATATTGTATGTTATTCCAATGATGCAGGTTTTTTTTCCATATCGGTTTCTTCCTTGTTTAAAAGATACGTTTGTTTTTTTCATGACTTAGAACACTAATAGACTATATAGGAACAGACTATGAATGGCTTTGGGTTTGGAGGATGCCTCTTCCAAAATACCTTTATTCTTTGTGAATAACTTAATATTTATAGCATATTGGTTACTGAATTTCTAACAGTAAAATGCAACTGTTGTGTATTTTCCTTTTGTTTGTGATGGTGTTTGTCTGTAATGTTTACTGACAACACATAATGCACTGTGGAAATCTTGTGATGGGAAAAGTTGTGTGAAGCTAAATAACCCATTTTATGGACTATTAATATAATTTTGAATGTTGGCCTGTAGGAAATATGAGGGCTGGTAGAAAGCCAGATCCTTAAGTTTCTCATCCTGAAGACCACAAGTTTCAACTTCTCTTTCCTAAAAGCATTGCAGTTTTTTAGTCCAAAGGATTTATTCCAGAGAGAAGGAATGGACTACTTGTTCTCGTTTGGGAGAAAGCCTTCTCCCCATCTCTTGTTTTTGTGTACCTTACATGTCTACATTCCATATTGAGTCTCGTGGTCCTTAACTCCATACAGCAGCCTCTGTTCTGGGGCTTTATCAACCCAACAACTTCAGGTTAAAGTTTGTCATGAAGTGAAATGAAGTGGGCAAGGGTAGGTCCTAACCTGCATGATGTATGCTTTAGCTTTTCCATGGGCAAGTAAAAAGTACTAATGAATGGGTTTGGCTTCTCACATTTATCACTTAAAAACTCAATATGTAATATTATTTTCTCATTGTAACTTAATAAGAGTAACTGTAATGAGATAAAAGTACATTTGTGGCCTTTGAGATTTATTTCATGAAAATAAATGAGTTGCTAACACAAAAAACAGATTAAAGGAAATCATTGATATTATCATTGATCCAGGAAAAATCATTGATATTATTACCAGCAACACATGTACCACTTTCAGTTATGTTTCAGAGCAGTGTTATCTATGATTGAGTTCTGTAGAAATGAGGAGCACACACCCTGTGTGTGTACTTGTCGCAGTGGGTGCATCTTGGCTTTTGCAAAACTCGAAGCTTGTACTTGAACCAAAGAATGAGTCGCTGTGCACAATGTTACAGTCAAATCTTTGAGATACCTAGCACCCTCACAAGACTTCAGATGTTTTCTTTTATTCTTCAAAAAGTCTACCCAAAGTGTCCTTAGATCTAGAGTTTTGCCTAAAAGGGAAATTTCCTTTTTTGTTTAGGCTGTGGATAAATTGGAAGTGATCTAACCTCCCTGACTTTCAGTCCTGCACAGTAAACTATACTATGTAAACAAATGGAAGTAGACAAACTTTAAATGAGAAGTAGCAGATGTTGGCTGTTGCCATGTTCAGCCATCAGAGGGTGACTTGATTGCTTGCAGTGGAGCTACAGGTTGTGTGTTTTGAATATCTTGCAGTGGGTTGTGATTGCAAAATCATGAGAGTTTTCCTGTGAAAAGGTATTTTTGTAACAGCTACTCACAATCTGAATAATTTTCTTTCAAATATGACACATCCTTAGTAGAAAATTTCTATTGTGTGTCACATAATCAGGTTGAATTGCTAATATTGCTTTGATGCTGCCGCTTCATTGTATCTCATTTGTATATTTGGTTTCCTGGAAGTTCAAGCAAATAAAACCACTAAGTTACTGCAGTCAGGCTACCAGTAGAGCTACACCTCTACTTTCATGTTGACAAGGTTATTTGTAAAATAGCAAGACATATTTTCTTTGACCACCTGTCATGTCCATTCATCATATGGCCATTGTATATGAGCCATCCAATTTGTGCTTTCTGGTAACAGTCTAAACAGCATTTGTGAGTAAAAATGTGAGCATTTGTGATCTGAAATCTACTTCAAAAACCTACTTAGTGCCATTGTGATGGATGGTGCACTTTACTACTACTCTGTAATTCATCACGCCCTGAAAAGGTGACGCTGTTTACCCATCACGGTGACAGGCAGGGCAGCCTACAGTTCTGGAGAGAGCTGTCTAGTCGGTTTTGAAATAGATATTGCAGCAGTTATGTAAATAATATATCGTAGACTAGGTCAGTCTAAGGAAAGAATGACATACGTGAAATATATTTTTATTAAAACTTAAATATCAGCTACCTTTTATAGAGTTTAAACCTTTTGTCTGCTTGATGAAAACAGGAAAGTCACTCTGCTGAACAGAGTACATATGTAAAGGGAAATTACATTGCATCAAATTTATGCGTTAAAGCAAAATGCATTGTCAAACAGTATCAAGCCAGTCTCTGAGTGAGTGTAGTGTGGTGAATCTGAATGTGCTGCTCCCTGTCTTCATGGTGCCCGGTGATCTGAGAGCTGTGGCTGCGTGTGCTGTCACTGGCGGAGCACTGGGTGGATGAGCTGGGGAACCATTGGCAAGAGCCAAGGAGAGGTGTGGGTGAACCCCCAGAGATCCAGCGTCCTCCTTTCAGCAGCATATTGCTAAGTCGTGTCAGCGTAGGTGCATATTGTAGCCCATCTGTTAGCACACACGGCGGTGATCCCCTGCATACGGTGAGGTGTAAGTAAGGATGCATCTTGGCTGGAAGCACAGCAGAAGGCTGGGTGGTACTCAGGTCATCTGGGAGGCTGGTTTAAAGTAGGCCTACTGAGTACAGCAAACTTCAAGAAGAAAGAAGCGTTCAGTTTTAGTTTTGCAATGTTCATCTGCTCTGTCCCCTGTTTCTTTAGCAACTGTAAAGAGAAAATCCTAGCAGAAGTAATGGTTGGTGTGTTGGGACATTCAAGGACGGACTAATTAAAGCAAAAGGAAGATTGTCTTTACTCTGTATTCCCTGATTTTCTGCAGTTATGTTTGTGTGACCTGAAGTTTTCCTCACCTTCCTTTCACCTTAAATTTATTCAGTCTTTGCTTTAGGGAAGTGTTAAGGAACTTTTGGCAATCTTAAATCTTTTTAATACATTAAACAGAGATACTTAGTGTCCTCCATTACATGGCATTACCTCATGCTACACTACACTCCTTTGCCTCTTCAGGAATAACTGGCTGCTGAATGCACCAAATCTGTGTTGGTTCCTTTGCTGTTCCTCCATCCTTTTTTCACTGTGGATGCTCTCAGCAAGCCCAGCAAAACATCACTTTTCTTTCTTGGTCCTCATGCACTGAAATGACTATTTTGGTTCAGGAGCCAGGTGAGGATGCAAGAATAGCACAAGTACTGGCATGTTCTTGAAACGGGAATGCATATGCAGGCAGGGATTAGATGGTTTCATGGACAGAAATGAATCATCCCCATCTCCAAGGCAGTTCTCCCAACATCTGACCATATCTCTCTTGTACCTTGACCCCTCTTCTGTCCCTGTTCCCTCACTGCTTGCACTCCTCGGCTACATCAGTTTACTTCCCAGCCATCGTCCACGTTCCCTGACTGATTCTACCCATTTCTTTGTTCAAAGTGTCTGCTGATTTTAGGCATTTATATTCCCAACTCAGCCAATGACATCTTTGATTAGTTGTGGAGGGGCTGCAGGGAGCTGACAAGTGAGAATACCGACTGTTTGCCTCTATCTACAGTATGCAGAAGAGATTCTCTACATCTGTTGATAGCGTATCAGCCTGCTCCAGTTCATTTGTTTTGGTGACACTTTCTCAGCTAAATGAGAACCCACTGCAGAGATTAATGCAACCTGAAGCAATACATGAGAAGTACAAACTCATCTGTTAAGCTCTCTCAGTGATCTTCCCACCATTCTTCAATCCTGGTGAGATGGGAATAAGGGAAGATCCTCTTTCACAAGGAGGAGAGCTTGCTCACTTCTTACCAGATACCCCATTTTCTTATGTCAGTGCTGAGATGTCTCCTCTCCCCATCCATCCCTGTCTGTCCCAGGTCCTTCACTCTCTGGGAGTCTTCCTCTCCTCTACTGCCTATTCCTCTAATCTTTTCCACTTATTGCTGGCTCCTCACTCCAACAGCCCTCTTCCCTCTGTGCTGGTTCTTTACAGTACCGCAGCGCTGTTTCCTTGCAGTACTTGGGCTCTCTGTAGGTCTAGCTCTGTACCAAAAGGTTACGAGTTCCTCTGGAGGGACAACGCATCAGGAAATCCTTAACCCAACAGCCTGCTTTTGTTTGATTCGGTTTCATTGTACTGGAAATTTGATTAGTGCACCCTTATTATCTTTTATCTTCCCTCTGGCTCATCAGTGGTAATTTCCTTAACAATATTTCTGAATTAAGATTGGTGTCAGCAGGTTGGTTTTAGAAAATTTTAAAATCTTCCCAGGTTATTTTTATCCTCAGGCAAAATTTCCAAATGAGCCTTCTGCACCATGCTCACTTGCACATCTTGAATTCCAAAGGCAGAGAGTGCATATAATTTAGATTGAATAACCACAGCATCTAACCCTAAGTTTTTCAGTCATTTTTTATGTCAATTGGTGCAAAGCATCAAGCTAGAGGGAATCTTGATACACGTGCACATTTAATTTTTTTAGACACGCCAATTTAGTTCATTATTATCTTTATTAACATTTTCTAAAATTTCTTCTCTGGAGAGACATGTGCTAGTTAAAATGACTCCCTAGCAACTGAAATCAGTTTGCAGATGGTTAAGGCTATAGGTTGAATAACGCATATATACAAATGAGAAGAATCATGCGATTTTTGTAACATTTAGAGGTTTTAGAGGAGCTTTATTTATCTTTTATTTATAGAAGAGTTTCTCAGAAACATCTTCCACAAATAATCATAATTTAGACCACTGCTCTGCATACCAAGTAGGCACAGCAAATTTTCAAGACAATCTCACTAAGAATATGGATTTTAGAATAGACTTGACCTTTAAACAGAAAACAACATTCAACATTAACTACAGCATAGCTGCCACTCCATTATAATTACATATAGAAAGCTGTGAAATGCAATGTGAAGGTTATATAATTTAAAATTGCAGTCAAGGGCTACAAAAACGATCATTGAAGAGATGTCCTGCAGAACATCCTGTCAGTTTTCTGGCATATATCACATAACCAGTCATAAATAAAGTTGTACAGTTCCCTAAAAATAATAGTAGTTCATCGTGCACAAAAGCCCGGGTTATATTGCTGCAAGATTTTTGTGTCATTGAAGGGCAGGGTTTCAAAGATGCAAATGGCTACTGCTGCAAAACCTTCTGCTGTTTTATAATTGCAAGTCAATACTGTACTAATGTTTTACTAATAAAATATTAGTAATGTCATTTTAGTAATTATGTCATTAATAATAAGTTAGATGTTTTAAATGCAAAAAAGTAAAAGGTGAGCTACAGATAGAACAGACCACTGAGCACTTCCGTGCCATTGCACTTAATTAGCTAAAGGCATTTTTCAGTGAGGCCTCTGTAGAATATTTGAGGGAGCAATGTTGGACGATAAATGTTATTTATATCCCAGCTGTATGGTGAAAACTAAGGGGTGCAAACACTGAGGACATGGGAAATGGTTTTGGTGCTTTATTCAGGTTTTAGTGCAGCAAAATTCCTTTTGAAATCAATGGGAGTTACATTATTTTTAACCAGAGTTGAATTTTGTCTGTTAGTAGTCACAGTGAGAGAATACAGGTGGAAGTCAACTTCTGTAAATGCATGGATCTCTGAGAAATATTTTTCTCTTTAATTATTTTATTGTATAAGTTGGACCCGGCAAGTTGCAATCACCTATGCAGGTCAGTAGATATCTAGGTTGGCACCTACCCAGTGACTCTTCTTTCATGCCCGCTTTTTGTTATTGGTGTTTGATGCAAACCTGAATACAAAGTTACTTCAAGTCAAGGGAAATCTTTCTGCCAAATCGCAGGGCACATTTTGCTTAGATAGCACTATCTTATCATCTCCCTGTAGTTTCTTTTATATCTTCTTAGTAAATTTGAACCTACCAACAACATACCTGTGTTTTTTCTGTTTAAGTTTGCAAAAGCAATATCCTCCTCAGAGGAGGAATTCCAAGCAAAAAGCTACTCTGCTGAGAGCTATTTGGTTTGGCTTTTAGGGATCTTTTTCTTTTCAATTTCTCCAGTATTTTGAAGGTTTAAAACTGCCTTGAAGGGATCTTGCTTACGCTAAAAACAAAAGCAAAAATTTCCTCCAACAGAGAGACTATAAAGCAAATATTATCAGCTTTTAAAAAATTGCTAGGATGACAAAAATGACATAAGATGCAGCTGACATAATGAGAACAATAACAAAACATTTTTGTATTTATATAATACTCAAACCTTGTCCCTAAAACCACTTATGTAACTTCATTGTTTTAAAAAAAATGTAGTTTCATGCATAAACAATAAAGAACTGGTTCACAGGCTGCTCAGCCTTGTGATAATTATGAGTGCCTGTAAAACACAATATTGATTAAACTATTGTTTGTTCTTATTTTGTAGTGTATTTTTGAGGAAGAGAAACAGGTCCTACAACCTTTTAAGGAACACTAGCAATACAAAAGCATCCGTAGTTGGACACAGATTACATCTTACCATGCCTGTACATCCTGGGAGCGTGGCCATAGGATTCTGACCCTGGCAGTCCCAGGCATCAGTCAGTCATCCGTGAGAATATGGGTTAGAATCACGGTAGTAAAATAAAGGCCAAACAAACAAAAAACCCCAAACACCAAAAAAACCCCAACTTCTTCTGACATACTGTACTTGATTATTTTTGAAAATAGAGAAAAAGTCTAAATAACAGTGGTGTCTCTTGTGAATTAGAGCTGGCAGCTGAAAAGAATCAGGAGTGACTATTTTAATCTTCGATGCAGCATGATAAATGTTATCAGTTGAAGCCTTAGCAATGTGTTTTATCTTAGGAGTTATCTGTATCCACCAGTATAACTTTTACAGTCAATATTGGACACTTTGTCAGAATCTTAAACATTGATTTCTTCTAAGGTAATAGTATCAGCTTATTGAATGCTTTTCTACTGTACTCTTTTTTTCCTCCTTGGTGAAGTCTTTTTAATGAAAGTAGCATTGAAAATCCAAAACACATCTGAAGATTTCCTGTCTGTGTTAGGATGTGATAATATGAAGTCCGAATATAGTCTTCTAAGATGAACACTTTGAAAGAGTGGAAATAAGTTCTTACTATAAAAGAAAAAAGTACACATGACAGGTTTTAAATGTAATCTAAACTAGTTGAGGATAAAGCTGCCATTATATGAAGAATTTGGTAAGGACAGATTTTGAGGCTTGTCTGACACTTGTTGAAGAATTTGGGTATAAAAAAAGCAAAGGATGAGCCTCTCTAGAGACTGCTTTGAGGAATGCTGTAAACCTGGACACAGAGCCTTAATAGTAAAAAAGACTAAAAAGCAATGAAGGCCTCTCTTGGAGAAAACCCTTTGAAGCAAATGTCTTTTGAAAGCCTTTCAGAGCAGGATGCAAAAATGTGCAGCTGTGATACAGCTGGTTGAAAAAATATGGAAGAAATGAATTCTTAAAAATGTAAAAAAAAAAAAAAAAAAAAGACCCAGTTACTAACCATAGGCACGTCTAAGTTTGGTGTCCAGGTGCAGTTGGCAGGAGTGCATTGGGCGTGTATGTGAACTGTCGCAATGCCAGAGCTTGTTCAGTGACTGGACTAAAATGTCCTGAGAAAAAGCTTTTGTTCAGAATTTTACTTTTAAGCTGGTTGGAAATACAGCACTCCTGACTGTGCCCACCAGTTGCAATCCCAGGAGAGAAGTATCCTCCTACCAATAAAAAAAATCAGTGCAAACTAAACAAAGCTCAAAATACATTGGTCTTTCTGTTTTCTAGAATTAGGCATCCCTAGTTTGTTTGGGTTTTTTTTCTGTTTGATATGCTGTCTCTTCCACTAATACAAATAAATCTCATGTCTAACACCTCACGTAATGAATATTAGTTACTGTGTTTATCTCATTCATTAAGAGGGCCTTAATGTGAATTAATCGTAGGAGATATCGGTTCTAGTCTCATAATTATTTCTTATGTTCCTGTGCTCTGCAGTTCAAAGAGAAGGTGACTAATCAATCACCAGCTTCTGACTGGCCCAAGAGTAGGTGTGTGTGAGAAAGAAGATGCTTCAAGGAATTTATCTTCCTTCCGCTGAATTATGTTACCATATAGAGTTAGTCTTGTCTCCTGTAAGATTCACTGCTTCACACTGATGTCTTTGAGGGAGACAGAGGTGAATAAGGATAGAAGAGGTCTGGCAACAGCTTCACTACTAGAGAGCAAAGCTGCTTAAATATGCAAGAAAGCTCCTGCTGCATTGTCATCCAGGAAAGATGTTCCTCCTACTGCAGGGCAATACTTGCCAGGCACGATCTTTACTTGGGGAGTATTTTAGAGGATGAAGTAGTATGAAAAGCTAGAATTTATATTACTGGCAAAAGAATTACTGCATCATTCTTCTAAGCAAAATATTTACTCCAAAAAAGACTTTCTCATGTCTTTGGCCATGTTGTCCTTTTACCTATACAACTCTTATGTCTTAAGGCTAAAAGAAAATACTACGATCATATAATGACAGAAACCAAAAATCTAGAATGAGAAATTGTATCAGTATGGCAGTGTTAGACTCAGGATCTGATGAGTAAGATTGACTTTTTCGGTTCAGATCTTTCCCTGATGATCTTAATGCCTGTAGAGTTGCTCCGCCTGAAATAAACTTTCATAATTTTTCCAATTTTCTCTGCAGACAATGAAGATAATTTCTTCACAATACATAGTGTTTGTAAAGTGGGTACCAAAAATGTGAAGATGAAGAAATATTGAGGGAACCTCTTCAGTAGATGATACAAGTAGTGAATATTTTGAATGATGATTGTTGTGCATTCTTTGTCTCATCTGTTGAATTTAGTCTCTTGTGTTTGTTAAAATTCAGAAAAGGGATCACTTGATGTTGGAAGATGGACCTTTAGGGAAATTTGTGCTTGAATCAGAATTTGAGAGCGCATACTGAGCTCCCTGTTTCTAGTTTCTTTTTGTTCAATATCCTGGGCAGGAAGGATTGTAGTGGGTGAAAAGAATTGGGCACAGATTTCTATAGTAACAGATAGTTCTGTAATAATGTCCTGAACTGCTTTTATTGAAAACTGTACCATAAGGTACTATTACTGCAGTAATGCTGAGCACTTCTCTACTGCTGTAGAAGAGGCTGCCCCGGATTCCAGGCTGTGTGGAAGACGGGGGATGCTCTGCTTAGATCCAGCTTGAGAGCTCTGGACAGGCTGCGTGATTGCGAAGCTTTTCATTAAGCAGTGAAATCAGTTAGATGATGTCAGATCAGATTACTCCTTCCTCCCATCAAGTTGTCCAGATTCCAGAATCTCTTCAGACTTTCCTATGTGTTTTAGATAATGTGAACGTTTTTCCAGCTTTTCTTTTGAGATGCAGTTTAACCGGATGCGACTGTATAAGGTAAACGGTTTGCTGAGTCCTTTCCTAAAAAGAAGCAGTTTTTCTCCTTTGCATAGGATTTCTTCTTTCTCCAGGATTTTCCATCCCTGCTGGGATGACAGGAACCAAGTTCACAAATTCACCACGGTGTTTTTGCCGTCATTTAGCTGAGATGAACGCTCAAAATGTCTGTGTGAAATTTGGCACGATTCAGGAAAACCTTCACCCTAAACTTTAGAAAGACTTACAATAAAGGTGAGCTGCTAATTACACAGTAGCAAGGGTACCTGGCAGGGACCTATCCTGAACTCACATTTAATCCTTGCTGTTATTAATGAAAATAAAACATTTTAAAAACAAAGGTTAGCTATTTCTGAATTAAAAGATAAATGGTGCTGCCATATAAAAAACGTTAGATGACTAAGCAATGCAGAATACAGTATCACATTTAATGACCAAAGGGCAATTCCAAAATATTGAGTGCATTTTTAAAAACAAAATTTGAAAGCCAGAAACAACAAAGAAATTGTTTTTCTTCATGGTACAATTTCATTATGTATGATACCTGAATCACACATAACATGTTTCTAATAAATCTGCTTTCCAAAATGTTAGGTGATTGAAAAATGGAAATATATACTTGTTTAATCACACAGAGCTGTGCTGTTTTCCACATACAGCCATCATTATCTTTGCCTTGGTCAGTCATTTGGGCCATTTGAACTTGTTATTTCTCAAGTATATTCCCTGTTTTTGTTGGAGTCCTTTTCTGTCATCTGAATGTATTTCTAATTTTAGAATCTGTTTTTCCCCAGGCCTTTTTCTACAGATGTAATTTAGAAACCTATACATCTGTATAATGACTCAAAACAACAAAATTCACATGAGATAGAAAAGATGTCATTTTCCATTTCACAACTGCATGTTTGCTTCTCCAGGTTTGATAAAATGCTGCTTTAATACTCAGATTTGTGTTTACAGCCCTACATGGTTGGGCATCTCTCTGATTACGTTCAAGTGCGTGACGTTTGGCCAAGCAAGGGCTATAAGTACTCTGTGAAAGAGCGTTTATTATACTCTGGAAAAGAGAGTTCTCACTGACATTTCTGAAAGTTCAAGTGTTCTCTTGATGCAGTGGATGACCTCCTCTTGTACATATGCATGATTATCTGCATCTTTGAGCTAGATGTCTGTTTTATCTTTATGTATCTACGTACTTGCAGTAACAACATCTGGTTTATGTGTTTAGAAAATGTGCATAGAAATACAGCTAGCCTGTATATTTTGGTACACTATGCATGCCCTAGTTTGAGAGCTGATTGGGAAACAGGCTTCTCATCCTATGAAAATTGTGCTACTTCAAAATATGTTCTGAATCATGGCAAAAATTGGAAACACGAGAATTGTAAGGCTATTTTCTCGATATTTTTGTTTTGACACAACCAGACTAACTCTAAAAATGAAAGAATTGAACAAAGTTGAAACACTGATCTCTAGGAAATTGAAATATCAAATCTATTACAGTTACAAAATCAAATATTTAAATTTCTCTTAGATTCAAAAGCACTTCCAGGACATTGTTCTTATCACCTGTCATTTCAGACAGGAGATTACTTTCCTTCTCTGTCTGCGTAGCTGCAAACTCACGTTTCACTGTTTTTCACGTTGAGCCTAGGACCAGATAGAGGGGAGTGTGCCCAGTGCCATCTGGCAGCCTCTCCTGCCCAGTTGAGATGGATCCTTCCCTACAATAGCTGGCAGTTTCTGCTGCAGCCTGCAGAACCCATTGGAATATAAAGGGCGCCTTCTGTGAGGTGCAGGCGTCTTCTCTAAAGACTTAATGGTTGTTGCCTGGTTTTTATTCAATGTATGATGAAAAGGCCATTGAAGGAGGACAGTCTGCAGCCTCCGGATGTTTTGCTTTCATCCTTCGGGTTTGAGAGCAGCCAATAAAACCTCCACCTTGCTGCAGTCTGGCCTTCAAAATTTGTTGAGTTCTGACGTAATGGGACTAGATTCTGACATAAAGCCATTTTGTCAAAATTCTAAAGCCAGGTTTAAATCACACCATTATAATTTACTGTGCTAATACGTAGCTTATGATTTATTTTTTAAGATGTCACATCACAGCTGAACAATTCTGGTTTGTTTAGTTTATCCTTAGTCTGTTTAATTTGTAAATGTGTATTTGCATGAATAATTACCCCTGCATAAGCTCAACCAAGTAGGCTGGCAAATACAGATTGCTATTGGTTCTTAGGAAAGTATGATCAATGTGACTTTATACTTTAGGGACTAATGCTACTAAATATCTTAGCAGTTAACTCATCAAGAGGGGAATATAAATAATATTACACACATATAAGAAAGGATCATTAGAATTTAAAAGCGAGGTGACAAATAATCAGCACTACTTAATGAAAGTTTGAAATAATAAAATTTCTGATGGGGTTTCAGGCATCAAATGATATTGTGTCCTTCAATATTTCATAACCAAAGCAACATTCTTAGAGATATTAAAAATAAATAAATATGAATTTAATATGACTGAAAATAAGAATGTTTTATTTCAGAATACTTGAAAAACTAAATTTGCATTTAAATCTAATTAGATTTTAAAAAAGATTTGTTTGGTTATCTTATTGCATATCATGAATTAAAAAGTTATATTCAAGTATTAGTTTTGCCTTCTGCTAAAGGGAAACTTGAAGAATGTGATTTGGGACAGAGCGAGGGGAAAGCAGGAATGCATTAAAAGAAGGAGAAATAAAGTTGAAAATAGATATAGAGGGAGGAGTCTACAGGATAAGCATTATCAACAGGGAACTGAGCTACGTCAGCTCAGATTTATCTGGGGCTCTGTAACCATGAAACACAGAAGAGGTTCTTTTCTGTAGGCTATAAAAAGGCTTCAATCTTAATTCAGTCTCCCTGGGAGTTGGGGGGGGGGGAAACCCTGCTATAAGCTGTAAAAAGCAAGCAAGCAAACAAGTTAAACCCCAATGTCTTTGTAAAAAAATACTGGAACAGCAAAAGCAACTTGTAGGAGAAGCTTCAGTAGAGCCCTGCCTGGAATGGAGCTGTGTTAGCTGGGCAGAGGGGGAAGAGGGAGCATGTGAAATGTGTCTGGGATGGAATTTGATCTGCAAGACCAAACTCTACCAAACTGAGGTTAAGGGACATCTTTTTTTTTCCTTCCTGTTTTGGTACAAATTACAGTTTTAGCTGTCATTGTAATGTAGTGGGCAATTTTATGTAATAAAAACTAGACACAAAAAATCCTTTTTGACTGGAAGCTGATACTGTGAATCATACTGAATTACTCCGGAATGTTATTGTATGGGTAGGAATATTGAAGTAAAACCGGAAAGTATCTAGAGTAAGGTGCTAACAACCATGAAAGAAATGTCATGAATCTGTTTGAAGAGTAGTGCTTGTAGGTAAAACCCACCAGTTATTTAATGACCTCCTACTTATTTAATGACCACACACACACACACGTATCTTGCTATGTGGAGCAATATTGAATTTCTGTGATTTAAATCTGCCCAGACATTGTTGGTCAGGTTCATCTGTATTGTAACAGAGCAATATCAGCTTCAGTTAATCCAGGTACGTAATGATTTGCTTTTCTGGGCTCAGACAGCCTGTTCAAATTCAAATTGCACAAATCATCTTTTTTTTGGCTTTCCTCACACAGTTGCTTGTAAGTACATTAGGTTATTATTTTTCAAGGCATAAGATTATTTTTTCTCGTTCTGGTTTTCTAAAAAGACATAAAAAGAAGCTCAAGGATAGGGAATCCTGTGCTGCTAGAAACAGACTCTGGATAAGTAGTGTCCAAATTTGGCCAAGAAAATAGAGGAATTTACTGTTGAATATACAGTTTAATTATTCATAGGATTTCAGAGGCATTTCTGTGCAGTTACCCCAAATCTGTCTACAAGCTTTTCCAGACAGTTTGGGAATGCCCAAGTGTCACAGGACACACAAAACATCATAAATGGTATTTGCTACCAGAAGACAGCATGCCTTATACCACATTTTTCATAAAGTAAATAGAGAGTAGAAAGCTCACCAGGGGATTTCACAGATAGCATTATTTTGAAATTATTGTGAACACTGGTGTATGGTATTTGCATGAAAACTGAGTTTTAAAGAAAGGAATTTTGTAGCAAAAGCAGCTCTAGGACTGTTTCCTGTGAAAGCCTCCCCCTTGCCTCGAGAACTCTCTTAAAAATCACTCTGTCATCTCCCTCAAATTCTTTCCTCATTTGTTTTTGTCTCATGTCTGGATTGTCTTTATTTTACTAAATGTTAAATTATACTCTTGGTTATGCTTTCTCAGGTCTTTTCCTAGCAAAGTAAAACAGAAAATAAAACTTACTGCACTTGCACTTGGCTTCAGCAAGTCCTAACCACAAAGGTCTGTTCAACTGATCCTACTCCTATATCTATCGAGTGTCGTTACAGTACAAGAAATCAATCGTTAGGCACATCACTTTCTTAGTTCAACCTTCAGCACTTCAGCTGAACTAGAGAAAGTCATCAGATGCATGCCACAAAACCCGTTTTTGCAGAAAGTCTCTCTCTGTCTCTCTCTTGTCTGGAACCAAGTGAAGGACAAAGTCTGAAAGATAACTCTGAATATTAACATTTCTGTAGCAATACAGTAAGTCCATAAAGGATGGCTATGGCTGTTTTCTCTCTGGCGTGCTCGATAGGACAAGGAAGGAGGCTTGGGTGGCAGCAATCACAGGGAGGCAGCTGTGGTTCCCTGATTATCGGAGGGATGCTTTTGGCTGAAATGGGAGCAGCAGCTCCTGTCAGAAAGTGTGGCAGAGTTTCCAACAGCAACTGATTAGGCATACTTGGGCACAGCTCTGTTATCTCCCCTTTTCTTTCTCCCTTTTCTCTAATTTTAGAGAAGAGCTAGTTTGCAGCTTTCTTCACGTTTGTTGATGTCCAGCTTTGATCTGCAGCCAGCTTGAGTTTACTTTTATGCTCTGCTGAATGCTGTCTTCAGCCTCAATTTCAGAGCTGTGCAAATAAATTACAGTGAAATGTTTAATTAAAGTTAGCCTCATGTCCTGATTGCAGACTACCGTCTTCTCAGATAGAATTTGCAAATATATTTTTGGAGTTTTTACTTTAGGCAGGATGACTAGATGAAGGTTATTTACTTGTGATTGATCATGTATTGGGTGATTCTGTTACCTTTATTTTGTGAACAACCTGAAAATAGTAGAAGAATGTTGAAGGACAAATAAAGGGCATTGACTTGAATGAAAGAATAAGATATAGTAAGCCTTGAACAGTCACAGAACTGAGGGCTTGATACTGCTAGAATCACTTTGTGGAGAAATTGTCTTAATTCTGAGGAATAAGCAATCCTAAATATATTATATACATAGCATTTAATGTTTAGTTTTCTTCAGTACTTGGAGTTTCTGACACTCTTTTGGTAGGTTGGTCAGAACTGGCAGGAATATGAGCTTGAATATCAGTCTTTTTCATAGCTGCAGCTTCTACGATCCTGATCTCCCAAGTAGTTTTTTCATTAATATGGGTCAAATGATTGGTATTTGGTAAAATATATTCATAATTTGAGGTTACTGAACTGTGGTACTATCAACAGGTAACATTAAGAAGAGATTTTTCCCCACAGCCATTCTCTGTGCTACTTATGGATTTGTTTTGGCGTAGGTTTACACCTTGCAGATAAGATTTCTTTGAGATTGCTCAATACTGACTTTAATGTATTCTCTTAAGAAATAATCGTAAAACTATTTGCTTAGGTGTGGTGCTTTTCTACCCTGAGATTCCAGCCTTGACAGCTGGAGCAGATGCACTGAAGAGCTACTTTCTTATCTGCACTGACTCCATCTGCTTTTTGGTGGTGGTGAGAAACATCCCTTCCTGGGTGTAGTGGCTTGGAGATTTGGTTTTTCTTCTGTGGGTTTTTTCCTTAATCTTTATCCTGCTGCAGTCTGCCTCTTAGCCATTGTACTGGATGCAGATGTGTAATGCTGTTATTAAATTCCTTTCCTCATTCAAGTGGACTGAATGATAACAAGGTGATACGAAAATCATACTTTCATTATTATTTTTGACCTACGTAACTTATCCTTTTTGTTTAATTGCCTCAGCATTTGTAAGGAAAGCCAAGTTTTAAAATACTACCCAGCATCTTCAAGACCCTGGCTGCCACCTGCTTCATACAGTTATTCATACTGTTCCTTTCCAAAACCTGTCTTATGCTTTTTCATCCATGACTGGATGAAGTATGCTGTTTTATTCTCTTTAGTTTTGGAGATAAATAGAAGAAATGGGGAAAAGATCATTGAGTGTCTTGATGGTGGCATTTTCAGAGTGCTTGTCTTTTCTGTTTTGGGGGGATTTTATCATAGTTTTTAAGATAGAATGTTTACAACTCACTGAGCATCATCTTGGGACTTAGAAACTAATAATAAGTCTAACATAAAATAATTACTTTTTCTAAAAATGTTTGTTTTATTACCTACCCCTACTTCATTTCATGCATGGGGGAATACTACTGAACTCCATATTGCACATCGCAATTTGTTCCTAAATAGTCATATCTTTCAAACAGCATACCACAAAACAATATGAAGAGTAAGTACCTAATTCAAATGGATAAAACAACTCATTCTTTAGAAGTTTCCCAAGTTTAGGGTAAGAGGATTTAACCTTGCGTATCTACACCAAGTACACAACTGCTCTTTTTGGGCACCTGATAGAAGGATGAGTTCTCTTTTGTTTTTGAACAGAATTATTCTACCAAAGGAAAGTAGTTTATCAAATATGGGGTAGGATATTTTGCTTTTTAAAAATCTGGAATGTGTAAAATGAGGATTATGTCACGTTGTAAGCATATCTAAAAAAGAATAGAAAATTAAATCTTTATTCATTTTTGGAGGTGTTAGGAATGCCATGACTAAAACAGGACTTCATGCAACATAAATGGACTGGTAATTTCTCAGTGGATTACTGGGAGTGTAGCACTCCTTGGATTCAATTGAGTTCTTTCACATTATTTTAAAGGTGTATTTTTTCAATATTTTATTTTATGCTCGAAGTAAAGGGTCTGCTTAGTTGAGCCCCGGTATATTAGATAAATACAAAACTGACTACCCTGACTTAGTGTTGCTGTACTGTATTTGATGAGATGTTGTTATTAAGTAGTGCAAAATGTTTTGCTTTTTATTACAACTTTTAGTCAAATGTAGAATAAAGGAAGGAGTAGGAATAATTTTTAAAACTATTTTTAGAATTTAAAGTTTTCCAATTAGTTTCTGGACTGTACTGCCAAAATGTTATCACTTTGTTCTAAACTCCTCCAGTGGGTTATTGACTTTGTTTGCGAGGGGAGGAGCCATGTGTAGTCTTACTCAAGAAAAGATTTTATGCCATTTGTTTTGTCATTTTAATTGAAGTTAGATCTGAGATTAGCTGTGCAAACCTCCAGCTGCCAGGCTATATGTGATGTCACCAGCATGTGATAACTTACTTTGGTAGACACGTGCAACGTTTTTCCCTGCAGTTCCGCAAAAGGTAAAATTAAGGGTCAAAGATTTGTGATGAGAAGAGATCCACTTGGAAGTTACAGTGAAATATAAGCGTGCGAGTACCCCCAAAGTTGGACAGTTACAAGAGGCTTAGGTCATACTTATTTTCAGACAAGTGCAAAAGAAAGACTTCTAGTATCTTGAGCTTTGACATATCCTTCGTGCGGAAGATGTGTAATGAAAGCACATGTAACTCTTTGTTATATTATCCCCAGCTGCTTTTTCATTATGTAATGACTTCTCACATTTACTCTCAAGTGTATGAATGTATTTAATAGCTTTGGCATTGGGGCTTACTTTTAACATTTGAAGCAAAGAACATGGTTTGCAGAGTGTTTGGGGCAGCAGGGAGTCAAGGTCTGGTTCTCACATAATTAAAAAATGAGCTGTGCTTTTGTAGGGCCTTTTATTCAGCCTGCTCTTGTTGAGCTCATATGTTGCCTGGAAAAGACCAGTGAGCAGCTCTTGAAGATACAGTTTGTATCCATAAATTAACTAAGAACATCCAAGGGCAGTTGCTAAATGCATTAATAATTGTGCAAACATGTAGTTTTGTTGTTTACAGAGCAGTGGATAGCACCCTGGAGGAGCAGCTAGCAAAAAGGATGTGAAGAGAAGCAGCACAGGAATGTAGATGGGCAGAGACCTCATTTTCACACAGGCATACTGTAGAAACAAATGGTTTGAGACTTCATTATGTTGTATCTTTGCGTATTGATTTTGCCTCAGGAAAATTCGGGGTAGTTTGTCTCATACGCAAATGATGAAAGCTCTGATTTTTGGTTTGCTTGAGGGTAGGTGGGAAAGGCATTGGGTCCAAAAGAATGAGATTAGAGGTCTCCCCAGAAATCAGCCTAGGTATAACCTCTCAAGTAATAAGATTTTTGATACTCTAATAATTATTTCACTAAAGTGTATCTATTGACACATCTGTAGGTACAAATTATAATAAAGCTGAGATCTACAGAATGAGGTAAAATTTGTGTGACCTTCAAGGAAGTACACTGCTTAATATCCTTTCCTCATTTGAGGTGAATTCTTCATAACCAGAGGCATCAGATTAGGTAAAATATAAAATAGCTTCCGCTTGTTTGAAAACTTCTTCATTTGATTTTATCATACTTTCCAAATGCGATGAAAAAAATTATATACAGGAAAAAAAATTATATTGCATTTCAGCATGTAGTCACCATTTGAATTTTCTTATGAAATAGTTTTCAAGTTCTTCAGATATTAGAACCCCTGCGTATTTCAGAAGAAACTGTATGAAGTGCAAGATTTTTCCGTTCCTGTACATTTCAGTATTTGGTGTTAAACCTGATGTTTGCCTGTTCCAGAAGTGTTTTATGACTCTGGCTGACCTTTCTAAATACTTGGTTTATACAGCACTGATGACACGTTACTGACTTAGAAACTTGCTAACTTGAAAATTTAAAAGCATACATTTAAGAAGACAGGAACCTTGGCAAAATTTTGATTTCAACGCAGACAAAATATTCAGATACAGTTGTATAAGTAATAAGTAAAAGACCCATGGTCAGGCATCTAGTAAAATTTCACACATCCTACACATCCAGAACAACTGTTGCTGGAATTTAAACAGTTTGTGTAGGACTGCCCAAAATCAGAACTATTGTCTTTGGCAATGAATCCATACTTAAGTTACCAACACTGAACTGAAAGAGAAACTTTTCCATCTTGTACTGCTCCTCTTATTTTAATATTTAAACACTCATGTAATATTCTTGTGTCTTCTTGTATTTGTGTTTTATGTGTGAATAGTGTGTAGGGATTTAGAGGTTCCAGAATGTCTTCAGCAGTGTCCTGAGAGCTTCATAACATTCTAAAATAATCATCTACAAGACTGATTACCCTCATACTTGGTCTTCACTAGAATTTATTGCTATAAATGTGTGAGCAAAATGCCCTTGGTCAATCTTAAATTTTATATATATATATATATATATAAAAAAAAAAATCCTTGAGAACAGATCTTGAAATATTTTTCCATCACTGCCAATGCTTGACATTTAATAACAACTTAGACCTTTACTACATATTCTTGCAGTGTCCTAACTGAAGAGCCGAAGATCAGCATGCTCTAAACACTTTTAATTTTGTTGCAAGTGGTTCTAAATAATTTTAAAATATGTATTAATTGAAAAGTTTATGCATCAGAGCAGTGTGGTCTGTTGTCGCTATGGTTATCTGAGCATAGTGCTTGGATAACTGATGGATTATAAGAAAATACCTCCATAGTTTAGGTAGGCTGCTCAGGAACCATATGAGACCACATAATAAAGCTATATATTGGTAGAGTATGTATTGTCTGTATATTTTCATAAGTGAGCAGTATAATCACTCATTTTCTGAAATGCTTTACAAGAGTCTGATTTAAGAAAATTTAAGAAATTAAATCCCTGTTAAGAAAATTAGCAGAAGTGAGTTAGTATCCTTCACATGTTTTTAAATGCATTCCTGTAGCTAATGAGGGGAAATTCTCATCAGAATCAGCACCACTTATTATAAGCACTGGCAAAAAAAAAAAAAAAAAAGGGAAGGGTTTTATCACAGTTGATGAATTATGAATGAAAACTGCAAAGATAAAAATTTACCTGTCAGATTGATTTCTTAAGGTCTTTGTTATTACAGGTATTCCTGATTAGGAAGTGGGGGTCAGGTAATTGTAGAACTCTGCTCAGGTGCTTGTACTTATGCAAACAACTTTGTTTCCGTGGAAGGAGCACCCTCAGTGATGCATGGTTCTAGGTACAGCCTCAACTTTATCTTCTCTTTGCAGGCAGAACTTGTTGATATGCAGTATGGGACTGTGGAAGACTTGATCCGGATTCAAGCCATTACAAATGTGACCAAAAAAATTGCACTTTTGAAGCTGGGACAATCACCTTTGCTTTATAAGGTTAGTCAAATGCTTGTTGTGCTTTAGCTGAATGTTTATTTGATCTGTGCCACTTTGATCTGTGGTGCCTTTTATGTGTTACAGTTATTTATTTTGTTGCATGTCTTACACTGCCCCAGTAGTATGCCATATTTTCTCTGGGTGTACTATAAGCCTTTTGGCAAATAAAGAAATCCCTAAAAGAAATAATAATGCCGGGGGGGGAGGGGGCGGTGGCGGCAGCAACTGAGATCAGGGATAGTTGACTCTCTGCTAAAAATGTACATATAACATCGCACTGAAATCTTTTGTTTCTGCATAATTGCATGTAGTACTTGGCCTGTGGGCTGTAGTTTAAGCCTGGTGTGGCACACAGTGTATGGTCACCTTGACCTCAGGCTTCTGTGGGTCTTTCCAGTCCCACTGGACTGTGTCTGAAGCTCAGCACTTTGGTCCTTGCAACAGAGATTACGAGGTAGTAACCAAGAGCGTACGCCATAGGAGGACTAATGCTATTTGTGGATTTAAGAAATGACATTGTAACTTGATGTCGTCATGACATAATATAGCCTTGCTCTGTAGAGATTTTGCCTTTGCCACCTTGATTCTTTCTGCCTTCCTTACTGCCTCAGAGGGAAGACAGGGACTGAGAGTGAGAAAAGAGCATTAACTTCTGTGGTGTTTTTTGCTGTGGAAAATGCATCAGAAGACTACCCTGGGAGGCACAGGCATTTATTCCCTCCACCATTAATGATCAGTCACTCCTGTAAAATCACTAGAAACCTCTAGGTCTATGGATGGGTTACCACCAGTTCAGAAGGAGAATCATGGTTGTCTTCCACTCCGTCCTCCTTTGGTCGCAGTTATGTGTGGGGAGGGGTGTACGTGGGTATGTGCGTGTCCGTTCTTTCTCTTCCACAGCACAGAGGTGGAGCTCACTAGTCCTCTAGTATGTGCCCCTTAAACATAGTAGACTCAACATATAAACCACATTTAAACTCTAAATGTCAAGTAACTGCCTTCTATTGCAAATATTTTACAAACAAAAATGCTGTTTTGCCTTTCAGAAAATACACTAGCCAAATAAATATTTAAACAATTCATTCCCAATTCACAAAAGCAATTATAAAAGAACAGTAACTCCAGATCTTATAATTAGGAGAATCAGGATCTGCTCTGTCAGCCATAGAAAGCACAATCGGGACCACAACAAAGATTCGGAAATAACCACTTAATATTTTTTCCATAGGAATAATATTTGTCTCAATAAAAATGCCATTTTCAACTGAGTAGCTTTAGCTGTTTATGTAAATTATTTAGATGCAATCTAATTATGCCTGAGAAAGGTCAGTTATCATTGTTGGAACTTGGCTGTTGTGCATCATTTCCACCAATAGATCTTACGCTGCATTTCCCCGCTCACTGACAAAAACAAGTAGCAATTGGGGCTTATAAAGTAGGAATTTGATAAAGATGCAAACTTTGCTGTAATAGCACTGTCTAAAGTGTCCATGGGATGGACTCTTTACCAATTTAATTTGTTTCTGTAAGCGCTTACTGTGTCTAAATTAGCAAGTAGCACAGTTGAAGGAGTAGAGCAAAGCAGTCGATGCTGAAGATGGTGCATCTCAGGAACTTTCAGTTGGGGTTAGCTGTAGTCTGGTCCCGAGAAGTAAATGCTAAGTGGTGGCTGAGGTCTATTAGCCACACTTCTGGTGCTCATCTGCTATCCCAAAGGAATCCATTTTGTACATTTAGAGTCAGTTACACAATATGAATCAAAGCGTGGTATGATGAGGAGATTGACCTCAAATGCACACTCAGGATATGACCTAAAAACTACAACTCTCCAAACCTACTTTGTGTTCTGCTCATGCAGGTAGGAAATTTTCCCTTTATTTGTTATTTCTTCTTGTTGAGGTTGTAAACTGTCTTTTTCTTAGAATATAATTATATCTCTTTGGTTGTGAAGTAATTGTGAGCTATGAAAAGAATGAGAAAATATGTAGGAAGATATCAGATTCTTCTTTCATAAGCAATATTTGAAGTGAAAGAGAAAGATTGTCTTAAACAGCAAGTCCTGCTGGTTTAAATGGGCCCAGTATCTCACCACTGAATCCGCTTTTTGTATCTTTTTTTTTTCCCCTAATGTTTATGTTTCTGCACTTACTGGGTCTCATGTTTCTGTTTCAGCAGATACTTCCCTCTGACTATATTTTCCTTATCTCTGTCTTCCACGTGCTTGGTTTTACATCACATTAAAACAGAATGTTAGTTCATAACAGAGCTGTCGCTATATATATATATTTACTAGTTTTATTTCTAATTTCTTTATTTAACGTGTTTTTCACATTTTAATGTTCTTTAATTTCTCATTATTATTACTTCATATTATAAAAATATCTCACTCTGGATTTGAGTCTTATTTTTATAGATCCTGCACTGAGGTTTCATATGCATAACAGAGTTTCTAATCACGTCTCTATTTTTCAGCTTTGCATTTTCCCTCGCACGGGTATGCTTTTTGCCTGCCTCTCTCTTACTGCCATCATCATCAACTGCTGTTTTTCATCTGTTTTTCCTATTTTCCCCTTTTGTGTTTTTAATTTGCCTTTTTTCTTAATCTCGACTGTTCTTTCTCTCCATATTGAGTCCATTGGAAAAAGCCTGAAAGACATAATAAACTGCTGCTGGCAGAAAACTCACCATGAAAACTGAACACCATTTCTTTAGTCTTTACATCACATTAACAGAAAGAAGTATGTTCTGGTAGAAAACAGCTTGATGTACAAGGGGATAATTTCTAGAAATAAGCCCAAGTGATGGAAATTTGAATATTTGGAAAAATAGTTGTATTACAATATTTTTGCTGTAGAGGTTTAGTTTGGTATTTTGGGGACATTGGATAGAGTACAAAATTTGGGTGAGGATCGAGGTTGAAAATACTTTGGAGCTTCTACTTTCAGTCTTTCCGACATCTCTCACATCTCTCATCTTCAGACATGCTGAAAACAGCAGATAGGGTTCAGAGCTTGGAGTAACCTGGAATTGGAATCTACGGGGCATTTGGAGTATGCAGAAAAGCCTGAAGTTAATGTGCTGTTACAATATGCAGTTGAATCCTTAATATGAGTAATTCTGATTAAATTTGGTAAGGTTCATAAATTTAAGCTGCTTTGCGAAAATAAGATTTGTAGCAATGTGACCTTAAGTTATTTTTGTAATTGAATATGATCTTCAGATTTTATTGGGAGTGTTGTATTTCCATTCCACTGAGAACGCAAAGTCTGATCAAGGCAAGAGTAGGTGCATTTCCTAGAGTATCGGCAGAGCCACACAGACACATCTCCATCCCTTAAGCTGGAACTTTTCTAATAAAGAGTATGTTACTACAGCCACATCATAAGTTATACATATAAAAAAAAGAAAGTGGACCCTACCTTTGTAGCAGGTTAGAGTATCAAAAAGAACATTGACTCTGGGCAGTGGGGGGAACTCAAACAGAGCTTACATTGCTGTGATAAAAAGAATGGATAAAAAAGAGATAGTATTAATGTATATATAAATCAGTAAAAGCTGGATTATTTCTGAATAAAAAGTGGTCTGGATTAAAGAAAAAGAAAAACTTTCACAAGGAGAAAGCTGAAACGAGACAAATGCAGAACAGAACTGAAACACAACTTCTGGAATTAACTACCATAAAAAAAAAGGTAGAATACTTGCTTCCTCACACCTTCAGATTGAAAGTGACTGCTTTCTGGTGTTCTGGCTGGAAGTAAATTTGTGTTTTGGTGGAACTCAGGTTATTGGAATCACTGGTGAACTTCAGGAGCCAGTTATGGGAGGTCAGAGCAGATTCCTTGATGTCCTTGAATGAGAAGGATACATAAATGGGGGGAAAGATGCTGAAATTTATTATTACTGATTAAGCAAATCACTTCTGTAATGCAGAACCCCATCTTGAAAAAGAGCAACTTGAGTTGCCTGCTGTGTTTGTAGACAGAAATGTTCTCTTCCAGTGCTATAAAATGTGTGGTGACAGAAAGATTGATGAAAACCACCTCACTAGCACCTAGCTTCTCTGCCCTAAAGCTCATCTGAGTATATGTCACCACTGTGAGCACATAAAAGAAGCCAGAGGCAGCTTTTTTTCAGGGAGAACTGCACAGCAGTTTCAATATCCAGCCTCTGGAAATACCATCACCAGATTAATTTTTTGAAAAATGTTGTGAGGCTTGATCATGATTTAATCTTTTGGGGTTGAGATTCAAGAAAAAGCCATAATTTCTGTCCTAAATTAACTTTTAATAGAGTAACAAAAGCCCTGAAGGCCAAACCACTTCATCTTTAAAATGTTCACATATTAACATTTTTTCCACATCCATTAAATGAAGATGTTGTTCTAATGTGTAAATATCTATATTTATTTTAATAATTTACTGCCTTCATAAATATTCATAGAATTGCTTTTTAACTGTCATAAAGTTTAGAAATGTGGATGCTTGCATGTTTATGCAGAGGTTATTGGCAGGCACTTAGGGATAAGGATTTACTAAATGGAAAATATTAGAGAGTCACAGAATAAAGGCAATTTGTAAAAAGGATTCTATTTAATAATGGTGTTAGTTTTAAATAAGTTTACTTCAAAAAAAGTAATTTCACTTTTTTTCTGTCTACATTGTTTATTTCTTTCCCTCTGGTACTTTTTATGGCTAGCACATATGACTGTGAAGATTACATTTTAAATCTCCATTTAATGAGATCTCTCTCTCCTTCCATCCCTTCCTTCCTCCTTATATATGCATATGTATATACATATGAATATATATTTACAGTATGCACATAAAAGTGTATATACAAACTATGATGAACAAAATGGGTTTTAGCAAACTTCACCTTATTTATGTTTCATTATGAAGGACACTGGGGTTTTTTTGTTTTGTAAGATGGAATTTTTTCCAAGATGCCTAAATTTTCTATATGCCCATTTCCAATATGAATGCTGTGGGATTGTTAATGATATTATATCCCCTCCAAAAACCTTTCTTGAAAATTCAAACCATATGTATAGGCAGTATGGGTAGAAGTTATAGAAGCGTGTAAAAGTAGACCTGGAGATCTGGATCTGAAGGGATCATCTAGTAACATCTACTTGAATAGCATCCTGTTTCTCAGGTTTTCTTTAATTTATCATCCTTTTAAAAATCTCATCTTGATTCCCAAAATTCTGAGAGTTCCTCTCAATCCAAGTTGAGTTCAGATTGATTGATAACCTTCAGATGTGTTGATGTAGAGTTTGGTGTTTGGCCAAATTATATCCCTACATAATATGCTAGTTCTTACTTGATCATCAGTGAACTACTAGGTGCTTTGTGGTTCTTTTTCCTTAGCCTTTGTCTCCCCTGAGTCTATAGGAGATTCCCTCTTTCAAGTCAGTTGCTTTTATTGCTATTTTTTATTTTTTATTTCCCCCCCAAAGATTAGGTTTAGGTCTCTTCTGTTCCTTAACCTCCCCCCTCCTCAAACACCTTCTCTAATCTGTTAAATATAATCCAGCACCTGAAGAAGGTGCTCTATTAATTTCTTTTTCTACTTCCTATATTAAAGACTTCTATCCCAAGGGCTTCAAAAAAATTTCCTGGACAAATAGTCTGTACCAAAAAGCTGTTTATGTAATAGAGGTTTCACACTGCCATCAATCCTGTGTTTTGAATGATTCTTTTAGTCACCTATTTACCTCTTCCTGATTTCATGATTCATGGAATGATGCCCAAGCTATTTTGCTGTTTAATGATTACTGAGAAAATTTATGTTTATTTTGAAGTAAGATCATGGGTCTTCCTTCATCTGAAAGTGTTTAAAATTTAAACGATTGATAGACATACTTCTCACTTATATTCCTCCTACTTTGACTGATAACAATGCTTCTCGTCCCTTTGAGCAGAAGGAACAAGCCATAACAGCTAATTAGAGAAACCTGGAGACACCCTGACTCAATATCATAAATCTGTTCTGTGTTGGGGTGACTAAGAAATCCCCCCTCCCAGCCCACTGAGTACAGGTACCCAAGTTAAAAAAAAACAAACAAACAAACAAACAAAAAAAAAAAAACACAAAAACCGAACCAGTCTCTCTGCACAGATTTATCCCTTAAAGCTTCATCCTGAAGTCACATTTTAAATTTTTATTGGTGAACTTAGTTTAAAACATAGCTTTAAAAAAATGAAAGTCCGCATTGCGATACATTTTTCCTCTGTGTGAAGTAGTAGGTGAAAGAAAACTGAGAAATGATACTGACATGAGAAATCTATAGTTGATAATTAAAAAAAAAAGTCAAAAGAGTGGGTTTGTATTGCTGACTGGAACCAAATCACGCTGAGCTCTCTTGTTCAGTTCCTAGAAGGCTGTTACTACCCAGAATAATTTAAACTCAGCATGTCCGTTTACCTTGTATTAAATCCAGCATTTGTAGGATGATGTACTGTGACCTGTACCACCTAAAAGTGAAATGGTACAGTGCACTTATAAATCCAATCCACATCTGTCCAGATGAATATGAAATAGTTGACAAAAATTTGGTCTCTTATGTCTGTAGTCAAGAGCACTGCCGTAAATAAAAGTAGTGCAAATTCCTTCTTTATACAGTATAAATGAGGGAAAGTAATTTACTCGTGTAAGCAATAAGAATATGTAGGGGGTGGGGTAGGAGAAAAGCAATTGATGTTGGGAAAGAAGCATAATTGTAGCACAACCTGTCAATATTCTCAAGTAATTAACATTTCGGTTGCATCAGTAAAAGGACTTTTGGTTATTACTCATTTCCTTTTCGATTATAAACCCCTGGATTTAGTGAATGGAAGGAGAAATGTGCTATTAGCAGAGTAAACGAGGGGACATGTAAGTTAATGAGCAAAAGTAGATATTGATTATTCTGCATTTCTAATGCCACAAAATCTTCTCTGAATGTTTCGAGAAGTCATTGCTGTTTTGCAGACATACTTGTATTCCCAGCCGTAGTTCCTATTCTCTCCTTCTCTTCTGGATTGATACAGAACTTCCTGAGAGTCCCACTGCTGAATCAAACACTGAATTCTGAGCTATTCGACTGGGTACATAGTCCTGTTATCTTCAGTAATGCTGAACACTTAATTTTCTCTTGGGAAAATAATTCTAAATATTCATATACTCAATTGGGTGTTTAATTGCACATTCACTACATATATTAAATGCATCCTTTGAAAAATTAGTCCAGCTCCCATTATGAACCGCTATTTCCTGAGGGAAAGGGCTAACCATTTTACAGCAGGTCTCCTCCTTTTAGTACAATAGGCTTAAATTGAGTGAGACAGTAAGTGGCTTCCATTCAAAAATGGAGGGTGGCTGACTCGTAAAAAATTCATTCTGGGGTCTTCTCAAGCTCTTGTTGGATTTTAGAGGTGTGAAGCCCAAGCATAATTTTCTATTTTATCAAGCCCTTAAAAAGTGAGTAGTAAATGCAATCATCCAATTTACTGTCTGAGTGCTATGTCCTGATAAATGATGCAAAGTCAAGTGAAATGGCTTTGCTGTGAGGCAATTGTTCTGAAGCAGAGCTGAGCAAAGAAATCCATTGCCTCAATTTGTACCTCAGAGCCCTAAATCCACACAGCTGATCAGCTATTTGTGTGCAGGGCGATGGGAAAGACTTTTACGCACTTTGTCTTTCCATCATAAAATCTAAACCGTTTAAATTTTCTTTCTGCAGATGCACTAGTCATACTTCTGCAAGAGGTCTTGGCACTATTTCTGCTATTTATATAGGGAATCATGGGCGCTTTTTTTCTACTCAAGCTTCTAATTGAGCTGGCCCTTCAGATTAGTTGAGTTTGGACTTCAGAAAAGAGCCATTGACAGACAAATTATCTGGGCCTTTTTTTCATCTTGTGTTTCCAGCACATATTGTTTGATTTCAAGAACAGCTGAGAAAGTGAAAAAGAAAATGGAAGATACAAGGAGCTTTGAGTAGAGATGAGGAGTAAATAGATAAAATCGCATCCTGTCAGAACAGATCTATCTGCCTTTTGGTTCTTTGAAAGTGTCAGCAACTGGACTAGGAGGAGCAATACAACCCATGCCCTTAGTCTTCCGAACTGCCCACTTGAACAACTCTGCAAAGGATAATCACAGAGTAGTACTGTACATGCTGGTTATTTTATGTTTTCTGGAGTAGTGACCAGAGGAAAAAGTCATCTTTCCTCAGGTAACAAGTGTTTTATATGGACTCCCCTCATTCTGTAGTGGGTTTGACTTGTATGGCATCTTCTGTAGTAATTACTGGTTTATTATTTTATTTAAAAGAAGTTATGACTATTCTCTGGCCTTTTTATGCTTCTTTAGGTCTTTTCTTTCTTGTTTCACAGCAATTACTTCTTAACAATCAGTTTGTTTACACGTCTGTGAAGTGATTGGAAAGGTATCAGAAGTCATTATTGTTGAGCAAAGTATTTATGTAAAACTTTATTTAAGAGATTACAGGAGTAAATAGTTCTGTTCCTAGAACCAATGTTTTATTTGATAAACCAGGATGTCACAGATAACTGAGGAATGATTTTTGTGCCTTGTGGCTCTTTTTTATTGTCATCTGCCCTTTAAGATGAAGCTAAGTTAACACAGCTAAGAAAAAAAATGGTTCAGTAACCCAGTGGGTTCTCTGAATAGAAATAGCTTTGAAACTGGTCCTACAGTTTAGAATAGCTTTGAAACTGGTGCTACAGCCAGATCCAGACCTTGGTTTGATTTGTATTAGTTCTGCGTAGGTTTACAGACTCATCTGAGAGAACTGTTTCGCAAAATCAGCACTTGTGATTTATGGATGAAAATCTGAATTCTGCCCTTTCATAAACACCTGTAGTTTGCATTGTGTTAGAACTTTGAGCAGAAACGTGCTCTTGCTGAATGTTGATAGCCACCCTTTTCATTAGTATCAGTGGAATTAGGATTTTATACTTTATGTTCTATAGCCTCTGGAAGTTTTTTATTATTTTCCTTAGGGTTATTTGATGCACTCTTTTCAGATCTTCTGTAGCTGTATTTTGTGGAAAATAGCAGGATAAAATACAGAACTTCTTGAACTCAGGATTCTCAGGATTTTGGGACGTCTTTTTTTTTTTTTTTTTTGGACAGGGCGGGGGGAAGGGGAGCTTGTAGCATTACGTTTTGTTTTTTCATTTCAGCTTGCTTTATATAATGCTGAAGAAGCTGTAGAACACCAAAGTCAAAATTTCACTCTTAGCCATTTGGGCCTCTTGATGCCTCTGCATGAATTTGAAAAGAAAACCACCAAGTCCCTCATTACAAATATAACTGGCACCCTCTTTGCAAGTACAGCAATAGCCACTTGGAATATTTCATTTCAATTGCCAAAACATAAAACTAACCTTCTGTGCAGAAGGCAGTTCTTCCGCAATAAACATATTTTCACTTAACAGGAAAAGATTGTGCATTCCAATATGAGTACTCAGGCATTTTAATTTCGTTTTTAAGTCTGAGTGAATAATTCACAGACAGTAACGTGCAACAAAGTTTAACTTCTCTGTTTTCTCTAGATCTAGTTCTAAGTAAATAGCCACTTGCTTCAAGTTATATGTTATCCCCCTGTTCTCTTTCATTTTTAAGTGGGTTTGGGGTTTGTGGGGTTTTGGGGGGGTTTTGGGCTTGTTTGGTTTGGGGTTTTTTTTGGTTTTTTAGCATTGATTTTATTCTAAGTAATTTTCTGAGAGGAATTAATTTTCTGTATTTGAAGTTGGGAGTTGTGATCATTCATGGTGGTTTTTTTTTTTAAGTATTGGTTTTGATGCTTTTTGATATAAATGGTCAATCAAGGATGTTGCATACAGAAAGATTCGTGAGCTTCCTAATGTTTGTTGGGAGAGAAAAAAGTCGCATGATCACAGTCACTGGAACCCTAAGTTAAAATTGGCGGTGGCTACTTGCCTACACTGGCTTAGAATGCCATCTAATAATTAGTAACGCTTTTCATTAATAGTTCCAAATTTCACATCAGTTTTACACATCAAATTTCTCTAAAAATCAGGGTCTTTATCAGATTAAAAAAAAAAACAACAAAAAACCAAACAACAAAACCAACAACAATCAACCAAATAAACAAAACCTCACATTGCTGTGATAGCCTTGTAATTGTAAATAATTGTATTATGTGCATTGCCTGAGATTTGTCAGCATAGTTATGTCCAGATACAGGTAATATTTCTAGATGGAGGACAGAGTATTTGCATTTTGTGAAGGCTGGAGGAGTGTCTGCACTGACAGTCGAACGCATTATTTATGTTTTTCTACTCTAAGGTATTATGCAGGCATCGTGAGAACTTACCACGCAGCCTCAGAAGTGGCCTTGAGGTGACCTAGAGAGACCACCCTTTCCATAAGGAAGTTTATTTCTCACTTCCAAGTCAATCTTGGTTTTCCCTAGAGTGGGAGCTGAGTATATTGCCTTTTATATCAGTATTCAGTTCTGTGTGATGGTTTTATGATATAAAATGTCCATTGGGGAACTCACAACTCATTTCAGTCAGGCCTGCTACTGTGATCTCAGAGGAAAACCGATAACATTTAATCCATTTAACCACCTGACCATGTCCCATTCCTGTTTATCATATTATAAAGCATAAAAGGAAAAGGCAACTCCAGATCTGCTAGTTCAGGTGATTCTTGGATACCAGGTTTAAGAAATCTTTATGACAGAGTAAAAGTTAATTAGTCCTGTGCATCTGACTGCTGTACACATCGCTGTATCTCAATAACCATGTGTACCATCTTAATTTCAGATTCTGTTAGCGATGCAGTTGATCACGTAAATGTGTGATACATTGGATCTGCAGTTTCCAATATCTGATAAATGTTGAGGCTTACGCAGGTTTGATGGCTCTTGCCGTGCTTGGCAATGCAAGTTGTCTCCACTATAAGGTGCTGTACGTGAGCCATAGAAATGACATTCAGGGAAGACATTTGGAATGAGTTAGGAGAATTGTGACCTAGCCTCCTTATTCTGCATGAAAACTGTACGTAGCATCAATCCCATTCAAAACAGTGTATATAACTTTCTTGTTTTGAAAAACCTAAGAAATAGTGTAAATATCGTATTTACACAGGGCTGCACACTTGGCATTAAGGTGAGCCAACAAAATGGGGTTGGAAGGGTGATGGAGTGTCATAAAAGTACGGAAATTTTCAGTACAGATTATTTAATTTACTTTTTTGTTCCTTTTCAGTGTAATACAATTATGAGAAATTAACTAATTATTAGAGGTTGAGATCTTAGCATTTAAAAAATGCATGTGAGGCTATCATACCGGGAAATTTATTTTGTTTGCAACATTGTATATACAATATAATTTGTTTGCAAATGTCTTTAGTGTTTTGCTTTCATCTGCACATTTTTGCATGTACTTTTTTTTTTGAAAACTTGTACCCTTTGCAAGTGTAAAGTGGGTCTCATGAATATACTTTTCATTTTTAATGAGATTTTTATTTAAAATGATAATTTATTGATTTGTATTATTTGCTAGTAGACCTGACTAGGATGAATTTTGATGAGTGTGCAGATTCATTGAATGTAAATCTAATGTTCCCAAAGTGCTTTATTTTCTCTGAATGAAATTATTTCAAGGCATAGAGATTCAGAAAATAAGGATTGCTTCTGACCTACCAAATGTGCGGAATTGTTCAATGCTTAGTGATAGCATGGGTAACAGGGGAAGAGAGGCTTAACTGTCCTATTTCTCCCTTTTTTTCTATTCAGCAAACAAGCAGGATAAAACTTCAAAGTACATTATGTAATTTCGGGAAAACCTATGTTTTACTGCCAAAATTAGTTTGATTGTTTGTATGACAAGTTTATGTCTCACTAGAGAGACTAGCTTGATACAGTGAGGTTTCTAGCATACTTCTCATGCCCCAGAATAATATAGAAATGCAGCCTTATCTTTAAGCACATTAAAACTCCCTTTATTTAAAATACAGTACATATTTAAGTGTGTTGCTTAGTATGTTTGACAGGAACACGTCCCCTTTAGCAAAAGAAGCCATGTCTGGTGTTTATTCAGGTGACGATAAGGTCATGGCCATAGTATAGTACTGTAACTGCTGACATGTTGTTACCATAAACTGTCATGGTGACGTGCACAGACAATCGCTCATCCAGAATGATCATCTGCTTAAGTCTTCTGTCAAGAAGTTCTTATTGACCAGAAGAAAATCTCCATCTTTTACAATGAGAACATAAGAAATGTGCTCTGTCAGCCTGACATCCTTACCTGACAGGGCTCATGCTTAGGGCAAGTGTATGAGTTACAAAGCAAGTGCAAAGTAATTTTTTTTCTTTGGTATAGCTTCCCCACAAATGGTAGTCATTGCTGTTGTGACTTGCTGCAGTGGAGAATGTGTCTAGGTGATTTAATTATCGTCATGAATATTCCATGAATGGGTGTATTCCACTTCTGAGCCTGTTTATACTTACCTCCACAATATCTTGTGGTGATGACTTCCACTATGTACATACCTACGATTTGTTGATAGAGTGGCACATTTAGGAAAGCATGTCTTTAGAACTCGGCAACGCTTTACCACTTACTACAAACAAAAAGTGGATATAGCAATGTACACACAAAATGTTCCGGCTTTAGTCTACATGTGAACAGACCAGAGTAAATGATAGAAATCTGAAGGTACCAATTGCATGCTAAACACTAGTCTTCACCCTTTAAGGATCTTTGAAAGCGATTCTTCTCTTGGCCTCATGATTAATAGACAAACTAATAGGAACTAGTGCTTCAGAAGTCTGTGCTCCTTAAACAAATAACACCTAAGCAGAGTTTAAACTTTCTTTCTGAAATGTAGTTGCTGTCCCAGGGCCAAGCTGTGTGACATGATTTGTTTTGCCTCTGAAGATGTTTATAAATACTAGGAAAAAAGACATCTTTAATATTGCTATTATTGTATTTGCTAACTACAATCCAAGAGGGGAAATAAAAAAAAAAAAAAATCCAAAAGCAAACAAACAAATAAAAAAGCCCCAAGCCCCAAACATATTTAAAGGCAGATGTGTGTCTTGCCCTTAAAGAGGAAGCAGCACTTCCTTTGGTGTGTTCTGGTGCTGACTTGAGTTCTCGAAATGTCACAAAGTTAACATTTCGGTCAATTTGATTACAAATGGTATGTATTCGTTTTGGAAATCAGGTTACTAATAATTGTTTTTGGACAAAGCTATATATCTTTTATATTGAAATCCCCATACGTCAGTTTCTTGGCTAAAACCATCTGGGATTTTTAGGCTGATGGCAAATACATGATATTGCTTTGTGAAATTCAGAGGAAGAAGTATGATGTGAAGTGATAATGTCAGTAATACAAGTGTGATAATATATGGCTTGGAATTTTACTACTGTCTGAATAGAACTCTTGTGGTTATTAGTAAATTTATGTATTATAAATGAAGTTGAACAACACAAACTGCATACAGACCTAGAAAACATATGACTATGGAAATGAATCATTGAATAAATAACCAATACCCCATAATTTCAGCAATAGTAAAGAACAGAAATACATGGAGGAAGTCGTAAGCAAAACATTTTTTCTGTAAAAAAACAAGTATGTTCTTGAAATTCTTCTCTTTTAATATTTACTTCATCTGCTACTTCTGGAGGCAAATTAAGCAGCAGTTATCCTATTATTAAGGAGGGGGTTGCTCCTAGTATCCAATTAGTAGCATTACATAAGCATCAGTACAGTTCAGATCCACCTACTACACAGTTATCTAAGTGACCCAGGAAAGCTTCATACTTTCTTTTTGCATCTGTCTCAAAAGTGTGGCTGAGAGCCTTTGGAGAGAACTACATCTATCACAGATTTGTAAATTCAGACCTGAGTGTAATTGAGCAAATGACTGTAGATTTCTCAGACTTTGTATTGTCACCTGATCTCTGATCTCAAGTGTGAATCTCTGCTGCCTTCTGGTTGCTAGGAGATCAGCATACCAAAATATTTTTCTTGAAATGTGTTTCAGTATGAAAACCTTTCAAAGAAGCATACAAGATTTAAATAGCTTTTTTTCACTAAAAAAATATTAAAACCACCCCACCCACTCCCCATCTCCCAGATTAATGCTGCATGTAACAGAGAAATAAAAAAAACTTTATTGACTATTTTGTTGTGGAAGGGCCAGCCAAGTAAATAGGTTAATCCAAGACGACTGATCATTACTTAACAGTGCCTTCTGGAAAATTACAGCTGTTTTGTTCCCTATCAAAATAGCTCAGGTCTTCAGAACAACACACAGCAGTAAGTGTTTTAAAAGATGCCGAGACCAAAGAATAGAAAAATTGGGGCTTATTGTTGGAAAGCAGACCTCTTCACTGCTTTGTCTCAAGACTTTCTGCCTTAATTTTGAAGTCAGTCATAAAAGTTGTTTCTCCAGCTGGGGTAAAATAATCAGTTCATTCTAATAGCTTGTGCTTATCCACTTTTCTGGAAACCAGTAAGAACCTGTTGACTTAGCACCCTCTTTTGCAAGTGTGTTTGTCCGTCACTGACTAGCTGATGTGGCTGCTGAAAGAAGGGTTATACAGAGATGGAAGTACTCAGAAGTTACACAAATGCTTGTACAAAAACCCAGAGAATATTTTAGATGGTAAGGCTGGAACTTAATATAAGTGATTGTGAGCTGAAATTAATATAAATGTTTCTAAGGCAGACTTCAAAGTCTGAAGTTATTTTCTAATAATCAAATATTATCTTATGGGGTAGAAAGAGTTGAGCTGCATTAGAGCAGATTTTTACTGTCATCTACCTTTGAACTCAGTATCTTCATGGAATGTCAAATGAACAGATCTTCCTTTTCAGAAATCTTGTCTGAAAGGACAGTTCAGTAGATGCTGGCAACAACTCAAAAAGGTAAATTAGATTTTAAAACCCCTGTCATCCTGCTTTAAGTATCTTAACAGAACTACTTAGGTATTCAGTGTTTCCAGTTGGAAAGAAAGGCATTAATAAATTTGTTTCTCTGTTGCTCTAAGTCATCTCTACTTCTACAATTGACTATTCTTTATGTACTTTGTCTATTTTAGGATTAATCTTTAGCATCGTAATATCTATATGTACATTAAATATTTTTCCAAGTCCTGAGGGAATTAGGTTCACTACACATAAAAGGTTACAAAGCCTGACTCTCTTAGTTTCTTATCCAGTTTACTGAAATTGAGTGATCTATATTGGTGTGAAGCCTGTGCAATTAAATGCAGACTCAGACACACAATGATTTCAGTAACTATTAATATTCCAAATATAACGGATGTAGTTGCATTTTCCATTAACAAGGGATGCAAAAATAAGCTTGCTGTGTAACCCTGACCCGGCTTTCTTTTCACCTTTTTGACCAGCTGCAAGCTATGGTAAGTACAAAGATTACTCATCACTGCCAATCTGTTGCCAGAGAAAAGGAATTAATGAGTGAGAACAGAAATTTCTATTTATGCTGCTTTCACTCCTTGCCTCATTTGCAAAGATGTTGCATGAGAAAATGCTTATCTGAACTTGGAACTATTCCCTGATTTTCTATAGATTCCTATGCTGTGCTGAACACCAGGAGATATGAATGTCGCCTTCTTTTCTGTATCAGACCATTCATTCATTGCATGGCCTTGCAGCATAACGTTATGTTGTGCTTGAGCTTTTATTTGGAGTTTGCGGTTTTGGGGGAGTTTTGTTGTTTGGGTATTGTGGGGTTTTTTGGTGGTGGTTTGGTTTTGTTTCCCTCCCTCCCCAGACTGAAGTTGTTTATGCTTTAAAGACTTTTACTGAAAGTTCTATTTCAAAACAGTGGTGTAACAGAAATTGATGGATCATAGGTTTCATTGTGTTTCTTTTTCATTCATCTTCTAACTACAGTATTCTGTGTTTGTCATTTAGAAGTCAGTTCAGTGGAGTTGTAGGAGCAGTAAGTGGTACTAAATCTTTTCTGTGGGCCCATTAGAGGGAACTGTATTTTTTTTAACATATAAGGTTTCCAAAGAGATTTTCTTTTGATCTTTCCTTGTCTTCCCCAAGAATTGTCAGAGAAAGACAAAAATGACTTTACGGTGGCTGCTGTCATTGACCTAGTTGAGGAGAAGACTGACAGGGAGCAATAGTGTTGCTTAACCACCCTAGAGAATATCTTGTTTTGGTATTGGGGTCTTCCTTTCCCAATCACTTAATAAATAATCTTTATGACAATGTCAGACATTTTTCACATTTCATATTTTGCACTCCATTTTTTTATGCCAAGGAAAGGGCATAATTTTTGATTGATGTTCTGGAACTAATTGTATATACTAGTGATATTGAAGAAGAGCTGAGGGTTATTAGTTTGAGGTTTTGGGGGTTTTTTAAACTGATGGTGAACAAATGACTTAGTAGCGCTTTGTGACTGCCAAACTAATACAACTGCCATCCCTGTTCTCATCAAGTACTTCAACCTTGGACCTCCTTCATGTAGCTCTTTCTACTATTTCATTTTGGTGAAATCTGCTATTTAGTAGGTCACAGGAGGAGCCAAAGCTCTGTTTTACTGATGTGCTGAGTGAAGAGCAGTCAAAGAAAGGATGGAGGAAGACACAAAAGCTGCAAATGTTGAGTTTTTCACGTGTTGTAGCTTTCATGAGATTTCCTGCAGTTTTGCTGTACCTGAGTTATGCATAAAGCAGTATTTCGCTTTCTTACATATTCCACTATAGACCCTGATGTTCAGTATGAAAGAGACGCTCATGATATATTCTGTGTAGCAGAGTTTATCATTGAGGTCTTGTGGAAAGAATTCTAGTTGCTGAAATGTCAGTCATGGAACAAAATGGAAACTAGCCAAATTTTTAATTTTGGTATTTCTAGGGGAGCTTAGAAGTGGAAATTACTACTGATAATTTATAAAGAACTTTTATTGCTAAGGTTTTTAATAACTTCTTTAATATTTATAGTTTTTGAAATAACTTTATACACTGGGGCACATTCTTTATGATAATTTCTTTTATCATTCCTGGTTTGTGACTGTTTTTCTAATAAGGAAGATAAATAAGTTCATTCTGAGTATTGATTTACTTAAAGGCATGCTAACGAAGTAGTTAAACATTGCTCTTTTCCATAAATGAAAGTAAAATATTCATCAACCAATTAATAATATGCCGTTTTCCTAGTTGATATATAGATATGCCTGAGGCTTACATATAGCATACTCTATATCATTATATGTTCCACTTAAAAACATAAAATTAAACCAAATGTAAATTTAAAAATACATAGCAATGTTATACAATATCTAAAGAGAGTGTGATGTTATGTTCAAGGCATTATTTTAAAAGCATGAAAACTGAATGTAATGTAACACCCTAGAAAAGAGTTGAGCAGCGAACATGTTTTGTGCTTTAAAAGGAATAGACTAGCTTTTCGTAGAATCTTCCAAGATAATAACTGTGAGAATAATAAGTGAAAAGGAATTTTTTTGCACAGGTCTAATGAAAGCAGTTGTATTTTAACAATCTAACAGACGTCCTAAAATGCAATTATTTGAGGCAGCAAATGTGCCTTAATTAAAAATCTATGACTGATTGTTATGTGGGTGTTGAGAACATCTGCTAATATCTTGATAGATACCATATAACATCTATACTCATGGTGCTAGTAAAGTCATAATCCTACTTCTTGGAGGATGGTAGGATGACTTCGGCTGTTGGCATTTCAACATTACTAACTTTCGGTATCAGTACTCAAGGTATCCCAAGGATATCCCAAATACGGGCTACGTGTTAGTTGAGAAAAGATTGTTGAGAGAATCGGATATTTTGAGTTTACATTGTATATGATGCACAATGAGGAGGGTTTATGCAAGTAGGTGTTTCCCTTGCTCTCTGCTTATATGCTTCCTTAATCTTGCTGATTATATAACCAGTAATTTTAGAAACAACATAAGGTTTTTTCCCCACATTGTTGTCTCTGGTTTTTGTGCATACTTTTGGTTTGGTTGGTGGTCTGGGGCCATTAAAGGTCCATAGCCTACCTTGTTTGGAGAATTGTTTATGGAAACTATTTATAAGTGCAGGCAATTATGTGGAATTAATGCAGGGGTTGAGCGAATAATGGTAATGACACCCAGAATCCCCAGGAGCAGGTGTAACAAATAGCTAAGGTAAATCAAATGAACTAAAGAGGACACATTCCTGGCTTTTAGGTGCATGCAACAGAAGACCTCTGCTGTTTACTATGTCTAACAGTATAGTACATCTGGTATTAATTCTTCAGTCTTTCAGCCCACCTGCTGCTTCTCATAGCAGACATAGCATAAGAATTTGAGGATTCCTTTCCCGAGGCTAAGGAACAAGTTGCTGTCTTCTCCAGTACTCTCAGTAGGTGACTTAAAGCACTACATAGCCGTAAGGGTTTCTCTTATGGGCAGAGGACAGTGGCTGTGATAACCTGAATGACTTCAGAAGGCCGATGCTTGCCTTGTAAACGGGGACTCATCTGTTCCCTCCCTGTCAGAAGGGCTGCTTCTCCCTTCATCTGAAAACATATACCCATGTTACTGATTTGTACTGCTTGTAACTGAGAGAGAGTACTCAACTCCGTAGCTTGAAAGTGGAAAAACAAGCCTGACATATAGTCACTGGTGTTTGATTGCTAGCAGCACTTAGGTAATACACTTTAGAATTTTTTTATTTTCATTTTTTCCTAAGACTAGTATGACACTGCCTTAAATTTTTGGTGTGAGTATGGCCTTGAATTTAACACAAAACTTGACTCATAAATGTGAGAGTATGAGGATAACTCAGTTACTTAATCAGAGGTAAGTGTGCCAAAACTCAGATTGTAGATAAGTAGCTGGTTTGTGAGTTCAGTTGAATGTATCTATGACAAATGAATAAATAGTTTTAGTAAAACAAAATTACAATTTATGCAGTTACTGATTTTCATGTGACTGTTCTGTGATGCAGATACCCATCCACTGGCAATGGGTTACAGTTCTGATCTACGCTGATGGACTAGCAGCTCACCATGGGAAGAAACGCCAACGTGAGCGTATTTTTCCCCACTGCCACTGTTTGAATAGCTGGCAGTATAATTTAAGGCCAAAAAATGGAAATTGTGATCTAGATTTTTCTCAAAATATCTGTTCCTTAAAGAATGTAGAATTCTCCAAAATGAAGAATGCAAATTCATCTTGGATGGAAGGTAAAGGTTAAATGGGCAGGCACCAAGAATTTTAAATTGGCACATTATATATGTAATAGCTTTTAATGTAGTCACAGGTAAAATCTCTTAACACCAATTTGCCCTTTGTTTGCGGTACTATTTATTGAGTAAGAAGTATTACCACTCATGAATGTAATCACTTCTCTTTTGGATCGCACTTCAGTGTTAAACTTTTAACTAAAGAGCTAAATCTAGGAGCTGCTATCGCATCCGATGGGCATTCAAGTCCTGTCCTCTACATTAACGCAGAGCGGGAGCCTGCTTATCCGTTTGTTGTAAGGCTTAGGGTACTGCAGTCTGACCTCTCCCTGTTTAACAGCTTTGAGTTAGTGTGTCATTATTGCTCTGGTGAGCAGAAGACAAGGAGCGAAAAAGCCACCACAGGCTAAATACATTTTCCTCACTCAAGAATAATGGCAAGCCTCGTCTGAGGGAGACCTCACAGCCAGCAGCCTGGGCCAGGAGGAGTAGGAGCCAGTGGGTTTGGATGCACCAATCAGGAAACGCGCCACCCCCAGCACGAGCGGGATTGGCCGAGCCTTGCCACATGCGCTACCCCAGATAATCTGCCTGGCAACCCAGAAGCTTCCAGAAGGGGAGGTGAGGCTTGTCAGCCTGTGAGGGGTGCTGGGGTGGGTTAAGGTGGGAACTGGCAGTGGGGCTGCCTCATGGCAAATGTGCAGGGCAAGTGCTGCTCGTTCAATGCAAAGGAAATCATATTTGCCATGACAAGGTGCTGCAGCACTCTGGAGGTTGCAGCAGAAGTGTTTTGGTTTCTCAACATTTTTGCCTTCCTTATGGAAAAGCAGTACAGTGAAGTGCAAAGGAAACAGTGGCCTTCCACATGTCCTACCCTGAGTGTGAGCTGCTAAGTAGTTCAGCAGTACCATTGCAAGGGATCTGAAGTGAAGCCAGGTACTGTAGTGTGCAACCAAGCTGATACTAAAAGTTGGTCTGCTGTAAGCTGTTTGATGGTTGGGATGTCTCCTGGCTGGTAGCTTGCTGCTGGGTTCAAGAGTGGTTGAGGAGAAATGGACTGCAGAGGTCTGAGACCTCCCTGAAGTTGAGACTAGGTGCCCTGAACGATTGTGGTGAACAGTATGTCTGCTGTGTCCTGGTTTCAGCAGGGATACCGTTAATTTTCTTCCTAGCACCTGGTATAGTGCTGTGGTTTGGATTCAGGATGAGAATAATGTTGATAACACACTGATGTTTACTTGTTGCCAAGCAGTCAAGTACTTTTCAGCTTCTCTTGCTGCCCTTCCAACAAGAAAGTGGGCACGCCCAAGAAGGTAGGAGGGGACGCAGCAGGGACAACTGACCCCAACTGGCCAAAAGGATATTCCAAACCATATGACATCATGTTCCGTATAAAACTAGGGGGCTGGCCAGGAGGCAAGGTGGCTCTGAAACTAGCTGAGCATTGTCTCGGGTGGTGAGCAATTGTACTGTGGATCACTTATTTTGATGAGGATAATAATGATGATGATGAATATTATTATTATTATTATTATTATCTTCCTTTTCTGTCCTATTAAGCTGTCTTTATCTCAACCCATGAGCCTTACTTTTTTTTTCCTTTTCGATTCTCTCCTCCATCCCACTGTGGGGGCAGATGTGAGCAAACAGCTGTGTGGTTGTGTTAGCTGCTGGCTGGGTTAAACCATGACATGCTGGAACAGTGAAATTGCAGCCTCCTCACCAGAGAAAACATCCTGTGGTTTTCATGCCCTGTATGAGGTGCAGGACTATGATGTAAACCTGACACCATGGCTTTCTATATGAGAAGTGCCATGTGCTGGGAACATTGCATCTGCTGGCATTACCTCATCTTCCTAGTGGTAGGAAACCAAAGAAATAATTTAAAAAAAAAAAAAAAACAAAAGTAAGGAGAAATTTGACTCAGACCTGTGGCTGTATTGGCTGTTTGGAGGATTTTGGATTAAGAGTTTGGTAGAATGCATAAAATACAACTAAGGGTCTAAACAGTTTATTCCTGATGATTTACCAAGATTATAATTATATCTTTGTGTAATTGTTTTTAGTATGACAGATCTTCAGCTCTATTCTCTCTATAATAAGAGTCTAAACATAGACTGAAATAACCATAAACATAATCAGAAACAACAGTTTCAGTATGAACAAGGAAATGCTATTGGCTTTTTGGATGTTGCTCAATCCTGGATGTTCATCCAGTCTGTTTCTTCTTTTTAATGTTTACCAAATATTTAATGATACTTATTATACACACAGTGTTCCTCTACATGCTTATTTAAAAGTGAGTAGTATTTCCTGGAGATGTAGGAATGTAATAGCAATATGATAGGCTATGTATTATATACTCATCAAATAATGAAGCATTTTTTTCTGGACTGTAAGCAATTCAATTATTTTGTTTCTGAAATAAGTAAAGCTTATTGAGTCCAATCAACCCTTGTTTCTAGGGAATTGTAGTTCAATTTAATTTTTAATTAGATTGAACGTTGTGAATTCTTAGCAGTAGTAAACAAGATCTGGCAATAAAATATGCACTCAATTTGTATTAAAAGTTCTTAAAATCTAGTGCAGGGAACTGGCAGTATATCAGGCTTATGTTTAATTGTCCAAGTACCCTATTGTGAATAATTCCATTTTTAAAAACTGCTGATGTGTAACAATTTACTTTACTTTGATAAAACTGTATAGAAAATCAGTAGACAGCGATCAGGAAAAAGTATGGGACAAAACATTGAGTTATTTGTAAACTTAATACCACATTCAGGACCGTGATGTTAAAAATTTTGCTGTGCAAGGATTACAGGATTAAACCAAACTGCTTTTTGGTTTAGAGATGGTGGGAGGAAAAAGTCTCAACAGGTTTTTGCTCAACAACGACAGCTGTCCAGAGGCTAGTGTCTAGATTTCCAGTCAAACTAGTAGATGACAGGCTGAATTGTGATTCAGCATTATACACGAATGCTTGTAAACTCTTGATCCAGTTTGAGTTCTGCCAATTTCTGGTAGCTCTGATTTATTCAGCAATTTATTCCTTTTGTTGGTGTGAGTTTCTCTCAGCTTTGCACTGTAGAAGCTGCTGCTCTTTGCACATGTACTGTGATTCCCAGTGCTGATTGTCTGTCTTGCATTTTCTTTCCTTTCCTTTTTGTTTTGTGGCTATATAACATCTTATCCATGTTCAGACAATGCTGCTGGGCTGGTACTCTAGACAAGGTGGCCATTCTGTGGCTTTGGAATATACCATAGCTCATAGCAAATTTAAATGTGGCTCTGTCACAGACAGCATCCTTAGTTATGGGGAATAATTTCCAGCATGGATTGAGGCCAACATCACTAGAACATGTGGGTCATGTTAAAATGTGTTGTTGTTCTGTTTGGGGGTTTTTGGATGGTTGTTTGCCTCAGAGAATGAGTCAGCTATACATACGGTAATGGATAACTGGTATATGAGAGATGTCTGTGGGAAGGCTGGGTATGCACGTTTCATTGCATGACAATTTAGTTGCTCCTTCTACTGCAAGAGCAGTTCTAGTGGGGCTGAAGGGTTCCAAGGACTCCTCATGACCACATCTAGTGCAAAAAGAGAACCAACTACTATGGAGATTTAATATTGTTTAAAATTGATGGGCTGGGAGCAATGAAGCCTCTCTTCCCTCCAGTAGTTTCTTTTCAAGATACTCGCAGTATGGAAAAACAACTTATTTTTTTTACTTGTAGAAGCTGATGTTCATGAACCTTCACAAATCCATTTTCTTGTGGTTAGTTCTAATTTAAAAGTCTGTTACCCTTGAATAGCACTTACCTGACAGAAGAATGCAGTTAAAAATACACCTGATGGTAAATCTATGTACAAAGTAGCTCTTACTCATCACTGCCATACAACCTCATCACTTCTATGCAGATTTTTTTTATCATTAACTTTCTACAGTTTCTTACACTTCCCTCCTGCTTTTCCTCTCACATTCTGTAGGATATCCAGGAAATACCAGAGGGAAATATTGTCTCTTTAGAATTTATTTTTTAGATATAAGAAGGATTAAGTTCTAAAAATTGAAAATTGTGAATGACAGTTTCAATTTGGAAAGTGATTAATAAAAAATGCTTGAAAAAATCTTAGGTATGCATGTCAGATTCTTTCCACAAATAAATGCACTTCATGTCATCATTTCTCTGATCATAAGTAGATGAAAGTTTTAAGGTCTTGCCATGATTTAGAGCAAGTATTTGATTTTGGTCGTAGATAGGCGTATTGTCAGGAATATTTTGTTTAATTCCAATGCATTATGTTTTCTGCTTTCCAAAACCTTTATGGCTGATCCTTGTAATTTGTGAGATCATTGTCTACATGTCTAGCTATTTGAAGTTTTATGCAGCTTAATCGTTTTCCCAGTCCTGTTGGTTCAATATAGCCATAGTGTCATTCTTTAGACAAGGGCAATGTTTGAGCTGAATAGGGAAGATGTATTTCTTTTCGTCATCCCTATGTGGTCAACCATGAAACTGGCTATATCCTCCATCTTGAGGATTGACCAGCAAAAGCCAAAACTTCTTCAGACAGCAATTTGCCACCGAATTCTTTTGAACACTGTCTCTGTGATGAGAAATTAAACATTAAGTACAGTATCAAAAAATTCAGATGAAGCCAAAATGGACCTTTGCCATCCTGTTAAAAATGTGCAACATGGAAGAGTTGTATAAAAATGTAGATATGTGTATCTAGTTGGGTTTTTTTCTGCCTTGAGTCTTGTTTGTGTTACCACTGCATCTTCCAAGTACCCTGTATTATAGTAGGTAATTGGAAGGACAGTGGCATCTAATTAAATCTGCGGTATGCAAAGTCTTATTTTTCTACTCAAGCAATCAGTTTCAGACATAAAAATATGTTATGTCAGTGAGGTCTTCCAACAGTTTAAATGGCACTTTCTCCTTGCTTGGTAATTTTACGTACTGCCAATTAGTAAAATGAGGTGGGAGTTCCTTTCAGAGCATCATGATTTTAATTGGAACTTCAGTATAAAAGAGTAATTAATAACTTGTAGCCTGTCCAGCTAGTGAAGCTATGTCTCAGATTAATGAACCATGTCCTTTGCACGTTGCACTATGAATTGAAAAATGCAGTAGTTAAAAACTAGTTACTGTTATTTGTCTAATTAATGCTGATCATTGCACTTAAATGTAATGACAATAGGAGATATAGCTTCTACAAATTTTATGAATATGTTTAATTTTAAAATAGGTAAGAGGTACATGTATGTATTTTTTCATATATCTTTGAGATATCTTTTCTTCCTCCAAAATATTATTGTGTGTATTGTATTGTTTGTTTTACTAATTATTTTTTGTTCTTTAATTTTTTTCTTTGTTTGTTTTAATGCTCCATTTGTATTATGACTTTGAATATAAAATTCTGCATGCATTTGTGTGGATTACCTAGAAGGGGCAGAGAAAAGGGGGATGACAATTATATACAGGCAATCAACATATAAGCAGGAATATCCATTAAGTTTTTATTTTATGAATGCGTTATGTCCAGGTTTTACTATGTTGGTGTGTTAGCACTGAATGGACTTGTAATAAAAAGTGCAATTGTGAGTCTGGCTTTAGCAAGAGGAAGACTTTTGGCCTGAAGTTATATGGAAGAGGTCATATGGTAGAATAATAACATGATCCAGTATGAATTTTGCTGTCCTTTCAGTAGCTGACACTTAAAGGCTTTTATTGTCTATAATGAACTGTGATGTCATTTACACTGATGCAGACATGGTGTGAAATACCATTTTTGTAATTTTGTGTGCAGATTTAAGGAGTGCAAACTGCCCTATTAAGCTTGAAAACATCCCATGCTTAAGCATTGTATAAGTGCCTGTAGTTAAAGCATGTTTAATCTCTTTATTTAGGATTCTGTTACTTTGTTAGACACAGACATATTTTGATATACTTTTCTTTTTTTACAATAAAAATAGTGATAAGAGTTAAGAAAGAAGAGAAATGCTTGCTTACTTTACCACTTAAAGCTTTGCTGCCTTGGTATACCAAAGGTGCCCCTATCCAGGGCCTCTCGTTTCCTTTTCAATTACTGTGATTTTCAGTTGCAACTGAAATTTCCAGGTTTTCATATAAATTCACAGAGGTTGGGTATATAATCTCATGGTACTGACATCAGTCAGAAGCTCCCAGTGTACGGCATAATTGCTTTGATTCTGATTTACACAAGACCCTCTTTCTGCTATGTCATGGTGATACAGTAGAAAGGCCTTCAAAAACATGTCAGTAGGTTCAATGAACAGTGTAATACTATCTATTAATGTGCCTATGTACAGGAGGAAGGATACAGCCAAGATATTATGAAAGTTTATATGAAATACATGCACAGGAATGCCTTCTGAAGATAACTACATTTTGAGGCACTTTTGGCTTAAGACAGCATGATATGCTAAAGGTCTCTTTGAAATGTAGACTGTTAAATTCTACTAGCATAGTGAAAACAGGTGATAACCAGGTGAAACAGAAATCTTAAATACTATTGTGCAGCTAGTTTATATTTTATTTACTGATACATTTTAATCATTATGTAATGATTGAAAGTCTGAAGGCTTATGTGATATAGTTGAAAGCAGAATTAGATCTAATAAGAAAATGACACTGGATTTGTACTGAACCTGGTATTGAGAAGTAGAATGTAACAGAAGGGATCCTATAGTAAAATTAAAAGATTTGGTTCATTTTTTTTCGAGCACTGGAGTTTGATTTATCACATGCTGAAAAGCTCTCATCAATATATATATACAAATGGTGAAATGCATTTGAAAGTTGCTGTATTTTAAATTAACTTTTCCAGACACAGTGTTAGCGCTACTTGTTTTGAGTAAGGATAGAACCTTCCGTGATGACAAAGTCACTTATTATATAGAATTGTAAACCAATATGTCCTGTACTGAACCGTGTTATCTTACATAATGTATCATTCGATAAAAGAACAGGTTGTGCCGTGGGTTAATGAACAGGTTTTTCATGGCTTTGTTTCTCAAGGGTAGATTTTGTGGTGTCTAATTTGTGGTTGAAGTTTCTGTATTCTTTTCAATCTGTCTCTCTTGTGATTTCTTACATGTTTTCCCCCCTTCCATTAAGGGGTAAGCTCTCCAGATTTTATTAATGCCTTCTCAGTGCAGTGCATTAGCAGGATCTGCCTCTTCTCTGCGCAATATCCTATTTCCATTAAACTTGCAGGAATATACTGAGATATTTCCTCCTGTGAAATAAGTCTTCTGTGCCAACTAATCAGCGGTTCAATCATTACTGTGGATCAAGACACATAAATGGACAAGCATAGAAAGCAGACCAAAGAAATCTTTCAGAGGCAATACTTACCAGTAATGGGGTTGGTATTATACCTTATAAAGCATAGCCATTAGAACTTTAGGGGAGGGGTAAAGGGGAGAGAGAGAAGAGTTGACCTTCACCAGGGTAGAGAGAGGAAGACAAACCACAATGCTTCAATTCTAGTTTCCTGCACATTTAACACTGTGACTGATTGCAAAGAGGTTTCACAAAGATGGAGAACTGTCTAGACAGTGGCACAGCAAGGTTCTCTGAAGGTTTGGCCATATTTTGGGACCACTTGCAAATATAGTGGGAAGAATTGCTAATAATGAGAAACTATTTTAATTTGTAATTAGTAGGTTGATCTAATCCATAGGTACCCGTGTCATCTTTTTTTTTTTTTCTGATATATTCATAATCATTGTGAACCATCACTTTTAGGAGTATACTGTGTTGTGATGCACCTCATCTGTTGATTATGCATTACCACTTTATAAATCATTTGTAAATACAAATATTATTGGGAATTGACGAAAGGGAGAGAAAAGATGCCATGCTCATTTAGTTGTCTTTAAGCCATTAGCATCAGAGATGATAGGGTGTTTGGATGCATCCAGAGAAGAGATTAGGAAGCCCTTTCTTAGCTATCTCTGCGCTCTTAACTTGCTGCAATCCAGATGAGACCAAAGGATGATGTGCTTTTCTGCTCTCTGACCAGGAAATGACAGCTGACGCTTAACCCCAGATGTGGCTTCCATGAGCAGAACATAGTAGTACTGCTAATGCAGTCAGGCTTTTATTTTCAGCTGGAAAGCGAGAGTACTTCTTAAACAGCTACATGCCTCAATGTGCATGTTTTTAATCTTTGAGGCTCCGTGGTTAGCAGGTAATGAGTCCAATGTACTCTCTGGACAAGAATGAAACTTGATTACCTGATTGTTCTTGTGCTTTTTGATGCTTGGGAGGTGCAAGGATAGGCTCAGCTGGGAAGAGGAGACCAGGGGAAAAGATCTTCAGGGAGGCTGACTTTTCTCTCAGCTGAAAGATAAAAAATACAGCTTGAGGCTAGTACCTGCTGCATTTCTTCCCTGTTTATAACCAGTCATTTAAGGACAGCTGTTACCTATTACACTGGAGTTTTGTATAGAGAGGCTGTAGTTGCTTCTCTTTGGTAGGTTAGATTCTGTATTCAGATCACTGACATAACCCCCTGATTGAAGCATTCATTTAGGTGCACACTAGCCTCAGGTGAGATAAAACACATTAAAGTCAGCTGTAACAGGTAGTGCCCCCCTGCTTCTTGTTGCTTCTTTTTTTCCAGCACAGAATCATGCTCAACTTCCTTATCTTTGACCTAATACCTATATGCCAGTAGGTTTGTGGCCAAAGCCCAACCTAAAGCTTGGCTCAAATGTGGAGTACAGACCTGGTCTCTGTTACCTATGTGCCAATACCAAAGATAACTGTTTCCTCCGCAGCATTCAGATATGGTGCAGTTAAAATGTGGAAGTTGCTTTGAGTTTTCCTGTTAGAGCAAAAACAAGTTCTTTAGACTGTGGCAATCTGCCTATATAAAGAATTGGTTTTGTTTACTCTTCCAGATCAGTTATCTTGCTCTCCTGTCCAGAAACTTGAATGTGTTATTAGGGTGCCCTCTTAATGTATATAAAGCTATTGATGTTATTGTACTTTACATTCAAGCAATACCTTATTATATAATAACCTCTCTGAGTAAAATAAAGGCTTCCAAAATCACTAGTCACCACTTAAAATAAAGATGTGTCTTTTCACTGCTTCAGCCACATCATCTTTAAAAGGCAATTTAATGGTGTCTTATGGTGGGTAGAGTTTACAAGGCTAATCTGTCCTCAGTTACACGACAGAGCCTTTGATAAAGCAGCAAGTGTCTCATATTAGATTAAACTGAGTCCAGAATGTTTTATGGGGCAATTTAATATACTGGATTGAAAGAGTTACTGTTTTTTAAGTGATTCTAAAAACTGAGGATTAAAGCAGCCATAAACAATGAAAAGGTTAACAGTGGGCACCAGCATCTGTTTTCTTGTCAAGAGCTCTGCTGTTTCCATTTTATTCTGAGTTGTCTGTGGCTTTGGAAGAGGGAGGAAGCATACACCCAAAATGATAAGGAGCAGATTCTTCTTTTGGTTGGTTCTACAATCCATTGATTTGATTAGATGTGTACCAGTTTGCTTGAAGGACTCAATCTACAATCTTTAGCCATATACAAAAAAAAAATTCAATACCTTCCTCAGATTCTTGGTGCTAGAGCACTTTATGGCTGTTAAGGCGTTGACTTATTTAAGATGAAAATGGAAGCAACAATGCTCATTTATTGTTGGCATAATTGTGATGTCACTGTTGGAAAGTCAAAAAGCACCAATTATAGCTGAAAGCTGTTTTATAATTTCACACGTACAACACAACTCCTTACTAGAGATTGTAGCCATGGCAGCAGTGGTTGCTGTGCTTTGTGAATAACAACTGTGTAGTTACCTTCTCTCAGTGAAAGAGAGGAATTTAATAGTGATTTTTGTTAAGTACAAAGTTTTAAAAACCCTCTTCAAAAAACGAAACTGCATCTGTATTTTCTGTTTTGTACACTATTAAATAAGACTAGAAATGAAGAAAAAGATACTGGATATGAATTCAGGAAAAGAAAGGACAATTGTTCTTTTAAATCCTGGCTGTTAAATTGTTTAGCTATGATGTGTCCTGCTTCTCCTGTAGTGTCCCCACCCCTTTTATTGTGTAATCAAATCCTGGCTGAATATCTGAATATGAGCATGAATTGGAAACAGAACAATAACCTGCCATTGTCGAAATTTTTATTCCTGCATTACATTTAAGGTCTGTAATACACTTTTAACCTTTTACGTTTTCAAACATCTGTGCTAGCTGCTTATGTTCTCACTCTCACACTCATATTCACGTGAATCGAGTTCTCTCAGAGACTCTCCCTTTTCATCTAGGGACTGCTTGTTTGAATAAGGTATGTGGGATTACACAGGTGATTCACAGGTTCACTTGCATCTGTTTATCTGAATTCAGACTATAGTGTCAAAATCTTAGCGAATCACAATATTAGACATGTTTACTTATAGAAAAGGCAAATAGTAGGCTGCTATTTTTATAATTTTTTTTCTGTCTTGACTTTCAAGGAAAGCAGAACTAAACATCAAATGCTTTTGAGGCTTAAACTGAATGCCATATATTCATGTAATTTACATACTTGTAAACCCACAAAGAATTATGCATAAACATTCCTTAAAACCAACAGCTAGGAGATAAATTGAAAAATATATATATGCACACAGGAAAAAAATGAAGTGTCTAAAAGACAGAAGGAGAAGGCCAATTGAACTGAGAAACAGAAGTGTAGTAACAAGTTCTCGGGTTCCTACAGAACCAGTGTGTAGTCCAGAAACTTGCAGTCTTTCCTCAGATCATTTGGAGCCATTTGGAAAGTCATCAGTAGAGCATAGTGAATAATCCTTAAATGCCAGAATTACTTCTGTCTGAAAAATTAATACAGTTTTGTGTCATCATTGTAGTCTTCGGTCAATTCCAAATATGCAGAGCATTACACAGAAAGGTCATCTTATGTCATGGGAGTATTTGCCACATTACAATTTTATTTCATCTGATTTGGAATAAAACCCTTTTATTTTTCAGTCCTCTATGAAAGGGAAAACCTGAAGTTTTTCAGTCAAAATTGATCTCTGGGCTGCTGCAAGTTATGGTCCTTGGATCTTTTGTCCTTGACTTTGGAGAAGTTTGCCTGATTTGCTTCCCCAGATCTATAGATTTTTAGAAAGGCTAATTACAATTACCAGCTCCAGCTGTGATGTTCTAATGAGACAGAATAAAAGCTGTCGCTCTGACAGGAGGCAGACTCCAAAGTTTGAGTAAACTAGACTGCCTTTTGTTTTCTCTCTTAAAAACAAACTCCTTTTGTTTTCTCTCTTAACTGAAGAGTAACTTTCTTCAGAAATCCTGTGCAAGACTAATGCCAGTGTACGTGAACATCTAGTGTGTGCTGTACGCACTTATGTGTGCCCTTGAAGAGGTAAACTAAGCAAGAATGTTATACTACTAATAATATGGCAGATATCAAAGATCTAATCAAGTTTTATTGATATTAGTTTCAAAACTAAGACATTTTCAAGTTAGTATTTATACCACCTGAAAATATGTAAGGGTTGTAAGTCTAGCAGGCATCCTAAGTCTAGCTAGTAGGGAGAAAGGTGGCTGTACTTACATTTCTTTGTGTACTTTGCTGAATCATGGCCAATGCTGCCTCTGCATATAATCTTCAACACACCAGCCTTGTCTATCACAATAAAGAGGTGAAGATGGATCGCTTGCAAATCTCAAACGCAGTTGTAGTGAGCGTTAGCACTGCTGACATGCTACATATCATTTAAAAATAAGAATTATTTTTGTTGTTAGGCCTTGGAAGTAGCTTTTGACATTAATTGGGAAATATAACTTTGAATTATTTTTTTTTTATTTTGTCTCTTTAAAGAATAGCTGAAGTATTTATATATTGGAACTGTACCTGTCTTTATTCTGTTTGTACAGAGCATAGTATGGTGAGAACCTGATGCACAATAAACCCTCCATCTCAACAGCAATTAAAATAAATAATAATGTGTCTGACAATTTTTGTTAATAGTCACCTATGTTGTTTTGTTTCCTCAGCTTTCTCTGTTAGAAGATGCAGGGTTTGGCGGTGTTCTTCTTTACATTGATCCTTGTGACTTACCAAAGGCTACAGATCTTGCTGATAAAGCTTTTATGGTTTCCTTGAACGGTGGAGGAGATCCATCAACACCTGGTTATGCCAGTATTGGTAAGTACTGTTCAAGGCATATTCAGTTAATGGACATTTTAATTCTCTGTTGATTTGTAAGTATGGGATTTAAAACACTAAACCAAGTTCTGCTGGAAATAGAAACCCTGAGTAAAGGAACACTGTGTAATGCAGCATGGCTCAAAGGATGGAATCCAATCTCAAAGTGCTTTACTCCTGGCACAAAGTCTGTACTCTAAATAATTTATTTTGTTGCTTTTTGCATTTGTGTATTCACACACAGAACCATTATTTCTACCTGCTTATTCTTATCTCATACAAAAAAAAAAAAAAAGGTATGAAGTATTAATCCAGTGGTTTCTGAGCAGGTTCCATGGGATCTGTCACCATTGAAAGAAGTATTCTTCCCTTCATTCTATCTTCCACTTTCATGGTACTGGTAATGGAAATGTCTGGTCAATAGGTGTAGGTTCAGTGTAATCAGAAATTTATATTTGAAAATATTTAAGAAAAATTCATGTTTATAGTAGCTTTGTGCAATTACCACTTGAATAGGTTGTGTTCATTTCGCCTTGTCTCAGTTCTGCCTGGATAAACTTAGTTATCAATTATGCTTCTCTAAATACATGTATTTTCAAAGTATGGGAAATAAAGAATTGATTTTAAGGAATTACATAGTCTTTTAAAAAGTTTTGTTTAGGTTTTGTTTGGGGTGGGGTTTTTTTTGGTTTTTTGTTGTTGTTGTGTTTTGTTTGTTTTTTTTTTTAAAGCAAAGTTAACAATATATAGAAGCAGCAGCATATTTGACTTGTATACACTACTTAAATCTCCATTCTGGCAGTTGAGTGAATGTGTGTTCTGCTTCTGTGCTGCCTTTTCAGCTTTACAACCTTTTTTTATTATCTAACTATTTGGAAATGTATTAAGCAGCAGCCTATGAGTTTGTGACAAGGCTTCATCAAGAATATTTGGTTCGGTTACTAGCTCAGACATCTGAAGTCTGACTTGAATTGGCACTAAATCAACTAAGGCTATGCTGAGATACTTCATGACTAGAATGGCAGAAAATAGCAATATTTGCCTGGTTGTCATCGAAGGGTGTTAGCTATTCACAGCATGAATGCCTTGACAGCTCAGTGGGAAAGAAATTGCACATTTTCTCAGTGTCTCAGTGTACCTGACCCAGTGTTCTTAAAAGTGCCCTGGGAGGTGCAGAGGTAAATATAACACTCTTCAGGCTTTATTCTTGCTCATTTCATGGAGCTGTTTGAAAAACAGTTTGTTGCTTATCTGTCTGGCTGACTCCTTAATGTTTTATTTACCCTACATGAAAAGTAAAGCTAATTAAAACAGATACACCAACATGAAGATGCCACTTCAGTATGTAAACCTTATGTGTTGGTTTTCTGTCAGTAAATGATGTCATTGGCAGTGTGCATTCCAATCTCCAGTTTGAGAAAAAGAAGCTTAATTATATGGAAAATGGTGATATCCTTGTAAGTACGTTGATGGTTTCTACTTGAACCCTTGATGTGGATTGTATGTGGTTTTAAATCTCTGAGCATCATTCATAAGCAGGAATAGACTATCAGGTTCCTAAGATCATTTATATTTTGGTCATTGAATGCAATGATGAGCTGGAAAGAGCTCAATGGAACACCTGAGGAAACTGGTTTTTACAGTTCTGTAACTAGAAGGTAGATCAGATGGAAGTAATTTCTGTGTTTCTGATGATGGTTTTCTTCTCTGGAGACTATGAATCAATTTGGTTAGAGGTATCTTATGCCTGCAACAAATACAAATACATCTGGAGTGCAGACTTTTGCCTGAGGGATGCACTTGCATATAAGGTAGTTAAACTGACTACACGTAGAATAAAAGTGCCAGATACCCAGCATTGCCCCTGTCACTTTGATTCACAGAGTATAACATGCACCACAAGAGATTTTATTGGAAGCTCCTGCTTAAGTTATTGGCATATCTTTGATACCATCTGCACTTCACACATTGCCAAAAGAACTGTTACTATTACAATCTCAGGGACTACTCCTACTACCATTCTCCCTTTTACTAGGAAATTCCTAGTACGATGAGTGATCCAACATTAGTCATGTACTAGGTGAATAAAAGGTAGGAAACTTGTATTTTCATGCTGTTGCCTATGCTTCTTACATTTTTTTAGTCTGAAAACAAATTTGTGATGTCAGAGTATTGGACTGCTTTAGGTTTTTCCTGGAAAAAAACCTCTTCAGGAAATTATACAGCAAAAAGTTAACAGCATTTTCAAATGGGGTTTATGTAATAATTCAGAGGGAACTTTGCAGTGTGGTTTTAGCTCAAATTTTCTGTTTCATGAAGATTAAACGTTGCGCTTCTGCATATGAATTATTTTAGAATGTACAGAAATATCTTGAGGATGGGTTTGAGGTGCCTACTACCTATGAGTGGACTGATTTTTTTGGTCTCTGTCTCATAAAGGGAAAAAAGTAATGATGCGGAAAGGGAAGTCAACAGTACTTATGTAAAAGTTTCTGCAGCTTTGTTTCAGTTAAATTCTATAGTTCTTAAGACTTTCCCAATCTGTCATATCAGTCCTGCAACAATCGTATGAGCCTTTGTGAGCATAGATTCTGTCGCCTTGATTCTGATTGCCAAAGACTTATATCCTCCATTTTTAGAAATCTTTCTTCTATGTTCCTAGTTTTGAAATGAAACATATCCAGTGGGTAGGACTCCAGGAATTAAACATATGGGATTAAAAAGCTTGAGAGGGACATAAGAGACTTATATGGCAAAAATTATCCTGAAAATAAAGTTTAGAAGAGTAGCATAAAACTTGAGTGACTTCTTCCAGCTACTTTTTTTTTTTTCCATTTAGACTTTTTAAATGCCGCACTTCCTTTCACCTACCTTTGTATGGCAGAGACACATTAGATTTCTCTATTGCTGTACTTCAGAGCCATTTTAAATCAAATTTGTTTCCAGAAAGGAAATGGCTCAGAAAACAAAAATATGGATAGAACCTATTTGTCAATCCTAGTATGTAAATAGAAAAGTGGCATTGTGATAAGCATTAAGAACCCTGCCCCTGAGATAAGGTACCTCATAACAGAATCCCTATCTGTGCAGTGGTGGAACAGAAATTACTTCATGAAGAATACAGACAGCATCATAGAAAATACTGTGAGCTTAAAAATGCTGAAATATAACAGCTGTAAAATACAATCTTATACTATCAGCTGGAGTTTCAAGCATAATGTTGTTTTAGAGATTTGTTATGCAAAGGTTATAACAGTAAGGCAAAGTGGTATATTTGGAAGTAGTCCATGCTTCAGGTTGTTGTTAACAGCTAGTCGTGTGAGCCATATCACAGGGATTTGGGAGAAAAATCAGTAATGAAGGGAAAATGCACAGTGTTGCTAGAATTGTGAAGAGTGAACATTATTCAGCCAGAGGATTTGACATGAGCATTCCTTAAACATTGCTCATAGGATTTGATTTCAGAGGAAGGGATGAAGAAGGTGAGGAATTGGTGAGGTGTTGATCCACTGCAGGCCACAGCTGAGCCCATCATTGAAGTTGGTGATGTCTCTGAAAACATATTTAAGAAAGCACAGGAATGCTGGGCAGGCAGGGGAGTGAAACTGAGCCTGGAAAAAGGCAGGGTGAAGGTGCTGCATTAATCTTGTTGGGTTTGTTTCTCACTGTCCAGATATGTTTTAATTGGCAATAGTTAACTCTGTTTTGCCTATAACAGTCATTGATGTGATCTCTCTGTCTTTATCTCAACCAATGAGCTTTTTCGTCTTATTTTCTCCCCCTACCCTGTTGAGTAGGGGGAGTGAGAGTGCAGGTAGGTAGGTGTCTGGAAGCTGGCCAAGGTTTACCCATCACACTGTGTTCTCCATGTTTTGATAAATGACAGCAAAAGGTAAAGAACACCAAATATGCATTGTAAAAAGCCCATGGGATTTATCGCTTTAGTCATGTGTCATTCTTCCATTGAGCTTAGCCATTTCTTCTGCAGTGAACACAGGGAACTGCTACTACTACTGCTTAGAATAAGCAGTAAGTACGTGCTGTGACAGAAATGTATGTCCACTTTATTTTTAGTTAGCCCTGTGATTCTGTATGTTTAAGTGCTTCCTGCCTCTTATCTGAGTTTGTCCTTACTGTCCTTTACTTCATGATATTTTACTCCTCTGAAGCAACCAGCTGAGCAGAAGTTAACTAGAAAATAGAACATTGTGTAACAGTTTTAACCATGCATATGCAACATATGTTCTAAAATATTTTGTTATAAATCATTGTGACTTTTTACAAGATGTCCTCAGCCCTTGTCTGTTCTTTTAAAGAACAAGGCACAGTTCTTGAATAGTTTTTCTATGCTTGTCTTTGCATCTGTGGACATGATTCTGGGAATATTTTTTTTTTCCCCAAAATTTTTGTTTATGCTAATAGCATCAGATAAATGAAATATAAAGATAACTTGGTGTAAAATGACAGTCTACATTCAGGCTTCTGGGTTTTTTTTTGTTTTATTTTCCTTAAGGGCAGACTGAATCTGGGGAGAAAGAAAAGTTTACAATGCCATATTTTAACTTAGGGGTGTGTGTATATATTTTTGCATCTACTCTTGATGATTTTTTTTTTTACTTATGACATAATTTTAGTGGCTGTCATAAAAAAACCCACACACTTTGTCATTACCAACTGCACTACTTTGTCTGATATACTATGTTATTTTCTGTATGAAAAAATCAGTGCTAATGCAATAGAGGTAAATCTTTAGAAAATGCTGGTATTTGAATAGTGAGCACAGTAAGTAATAATTTCAGCAGATTTTCAGTAATACCTCTAGCACTAAGGGTTCAAAAGGTATGTTAATCCATGGTCTGCCTCTTCAGATTTTGCAAGATACAATAAAGCAACTAAATTTGTATTTAAGTACCAAATTACATGCTCTGAGTTTTTGGATGTTGTGGGGTTTAGTTTTTCCTCCTGTCTGGCTTTCAGTTGGTGTTGCATGTATTTGAAACTGAGAAAATCAGTTGGACATCAAGATATTTTCGGTTTGAGTGTGTGGACCTCTGTATTGTATATGAGCTATTTTATCTTCTATTAAGCTGTCTATAATTTTATCTTGGAGTGAGGGACCGAATTTGAATTGAAAATGCAGGAATTTTATCAATTAGACTATTAGAACAGGAGGGGAGCAATTACTGCCAATAGTACTGCCATAGTTTGCTAGCAAAGTTTGTATCATTTGACTCTTGCAAATGCCATACTGAACCATATGGTCAAATTTTCTGAATTTTAACCAGAAAATTTTTTAAAAAATATGAATTTAAGAGAGTAGTTGAATGTACAACTGGTAAACACCAAATTATTTGAAAAACAACAAATCAACACTTCCAATACTGCAGAATTAGTTCAGTGGAAAACATACTGCCTAAATATTTCCTGATGCTGCAGAAGTTGGAGAGGACTTCTTGGTATTTTTGACATTTCAGACGGTTTCAAACTACTAAACAGCCTTGACTCCCTACAGAACATTTTCCAGTGAAGCCACTTTGTCTCTCATCCAGCAAAAATAGCATTTTAAATGGTGCCCAGATTAAATTTTTGAAGCTACTCAACTTGCAAGTGAGTGTAACATATTTAAATCTTTTTGCAATCATGATTGAAAGCAATCCTGCCATAGCTTTACTGACATGATATTTCAGCTTAACATAATTTGTGCGAGTGAGCTAATTTATTACGTGCTCACAAAACAGCAAACATTGCTGTATGGCAATAAGTCTAGCTGGTGTATTGGAATCTGCTGCTCCAAAAAAAAAAAACACGAGTGCATGCAGAGTCTAGTTGAAATCAGTTGTCTGCATGGCCTGAGAATCTGGGACGAGGGGCTGCTTTTACAGCATTGGGAACTTTTGTGAGGACTCCCTTGCACTCCCATATACAACTCCTGCTTGTACATGGGAATGGTGTTAAGAAGCAGATGAGACTCAAGACAGGATATTGAGGTCATATTTTACTAGATTTATGTATATGGATGAGGAAAGGAATTACTTTTGTTTACAAAGGTAGAGGGATGAATACTTGTGCACTTCTTCATCTAGCAATATATAATGATCCAGCTGGTAGGAACCAGCTAAGCTCTGAACAAACTGTCAGCTAGGGGCCGGTTTTATGGACCACTTGCTCTGTTGCCAGTCACTTGCTGCTTAACACCCTTCTCTGCACATTACTGTGGTTTCTTCTCATCCTTTATCTTTCACAGCCTTTTCCAGTGGCTTTGTTGTGTTTCAGGTAGGAGTTGTTTTCTTTCAGAACCCAGTTCAGCTACTGTTACTTGAGATTTTTTTCATCCAGCAGTGTCTAGCAGATAGGCAGGAAAGTTTAGCAGTATTTGAACATGAAATCTGAGTTTATAGCAAAATCATTTGTAGAAATAGCAAATCAAAGTCTCTTTCAGGTTTCTGTTAATTGCAGCCTGTAAAGACATTTCTTTGTTCACTGCACCTGAAACACTTGCTCAGACTGATATCTGAGTGGGGTGATGATGCGTCCCCACTGTAAGCAAGCAACAGAGGTGTTGCTTGTGTTTGGGAATCCCGAAAGGGCTTAGAACAGTAGGTAGTTACCTTTGGAGTGGACTTCTTTTTGAAGGCTCCAAAACTCTGATTATAGTATTACAATAAAACAACCTCACTGCCCTAGGCCTATTTTTCCTGTGTTACTAATAGTTGAGTCTAATTATCACCATCTTCCATTTTAGGTGATATATTGTACATTCTGAAAAATGATACTTGTCAAAATTTAAAATATTCTCTCTTAATATGATTGTTCAGGCATCTTAGATTTAAAACTGGCTGTTAATTTTTCAATGAAGAGTTAAATTCATTTAAAAAAATGCTGGGAGGCATAATATGTTTGTGATTTTAGGCTGAATTTAGTGTTTTGTACACAGGAAGGGGATTTTTAAAAACCATTAATTTCCTTTTTAAATTTAAAAAAAAAATTAATTTTTCCCTTCTATTTCAAAGATGAAACATAGGAAAGAGACAAAAGGGTTAAGTGATTGAACATTTTGAACAATTGGCCCAATTCACTATTAGTTGTGCCTTTTTCCTGATTTATTTTCTATGTACAAAACAAATAACTGTTTTGGAGATGCCTGTGTTTTACTCAAGCGTTCTGCTGACACCTCAGAGTAAAAGGCAGGCACATCTGGTAGGTGGTACTAGTTATTAATGCTGTTGTAATTACCAGAAATGCAGTGGTCTCAAAGTAAAAATTCTAGTCAGATTCAACCAATAATTTTGGCAATGTAGAAGCTAAAGAGAAAAATGTCAGAATCAGAATGATTTTAAAGCAGTTTAGGTACCCCTCACAGGAAGACAGAGCAGATAGTAGCTATATATGTATAAATAAAGGAATTGTATTTGTTAATAAAGCTTGGTTAACTTCCCAATTTGTGTGTGTATGTAATACAATGGTATTTTATCCTCCTAGCACTCCTGTGCGCAAGTTGGGGTACTACAATGTAACTCTTCTGTATTGCAGAGTTAACACCTGCAAGTGCACCTGCATAGTGTCAAGAGCACCATGAAGTCAGATGGCTGATTGTTTAAGCAATTAAAGATGTAATTAGCTTTATAATTGAATTTTTTCTAGTGCAGTTTGAATACTGCAAGCCAGAATAAACCAAACCTTCTTTAATTCGAGTTGATCTGTGTTCCAGCCCACTGCTTACCATATTCAACAGCTGCATAAAAAAGATAATAGTACCTCTTCCTACTTTCAGACAGGTAGAAACTCCCTCAGAAGAAAACCTAATCATCTTAAAATGGAGATGTGGAAAACACTTTTTGTTATATAAATGTGTAGTATCATATTATATAGTACTGTTCTGCAGAACACTAAAAGACATAAGCAATTCATCACAGTTTGTGTTTGACCAATTTTCAGCAGCATTTTGCTTGTACTTCTCAGGGTTTTTTCAGACTTGCACTGTTTTCCTTCTCTTCAGAGACAGAAGAATGCTCTACCTAGGAGGACTGAAAAGAGGGCGGGGGGGAAAGAGAGAAGCTGTTGTGATGGTTTAGTTGGTTGGCTAAGGACAACATGAGTGGTGCAGGAAGCTTATAAGACAACAGGGTAAATAGTATGCGTACATCAAATGTGGTCAAAACTATCTAAACATATTGGGAAGTTGATTTCAGTGACAGTGTGCTCCAGAGCATGGTGTATCATGGAGTGGCTGGGACATCTCTGATACCGATGTCAGTAAAGGGATCACAGCCATTAGGACCAGAGAAAAGAATCACAGAGTTGTTGAGCTTGAAAGGGACCTGTGGAGATCATTGAAGGACAAGCCACCTGCTCAAAGCAGAGTCAACTAGAGCAGGTTGCCCAGGAGATTGTCCAGTTGGGTTTTGAGCATCTCCAACCATACACCAAAACCTCTCTGGGCAACCTCTTCCAATGCTTGACCACCCTCACCATAAAATAGCTTTCTTTATGCGTAAAGGGAATTCCCTGTATTTTGGTTTGTGCCTGTTGCCCCTCCTCCATTCCCTGAATACCGCTAGAGAAGAAACTGGTTCCATCCTCCAGCTTCTTGAAGAACTTCTGAGTGACAGCACATCCATGTGGTCTGTCAGCCACTCCTGCCAGTTTTGTATCTTCTTCAAGTTTGCCTGTCATCTCATTGTAGAAAGCTATCAGGTTGCTCAGACATGATTTCCCCTTTGTAAATCCATTCATACCACTGCTAATGACCTTCTTATCCATCATATTTTTGGAAATTATTTCCAAGATTATTTATTCCATCACCTTCCCAGGGACTAATGTATGGCTGATCCCAGATCTTCCTCCTCGAAGGTGATAGGAGTGATATTTCCTTTTGTCATGTCCTTATGAACCCCTTCCCATCACCATGAATTTTCTAAGATTATTATGGCCTCACAGTGACATCCATGAGCTCCCTCATCACTCAGGGTTCCCAGCCCATCAGGGCTTGCCCTGATGGGTGAATTTACATCTTCCTCTAACCAGTGCTCTCAAGCTATTTGTTCCCTCTGTCATGCTTCTCAGTCTCACAAGCTACACTTGTTACTGTGGTTTGGGTGGTGAAGTATAGTGGTAGATGAGGTTTCTTAGCCATGGCAGAAGGTAGCCCTGCAAAACTCATTTGGAGCAGGGAAGTAGTGAGGCATCGTGTCCAGTGGTGTTCCATAGATAAGAGGAGCTTCCTCTGGTTAACCTCCACTGGATGGTCTTCAGGTCTGATGTTATGAACCACTGTAGACGTATTATCTAAGTGCATTCAATACGACTGTAGACGTAGTGACTGCTTTCTATTAAGGGACGTTAGATTCATGTACTGTTGCTGGTACAAAGTTGCAACACACTTTTATGTAAGAGACTGCATCAGTTTTGATGCAAAGCTGTTCTCTACTATTTGCTCTGATATTTGTTCCATGAAGGCATGGAGCTTCATTTTGGGAAAGGGATAGTCCTGTAAAAAGTATTTGGGGGTGGAGATGGCCAGGGACCAGCTGCCCAATACAAGAGAATTTCATAAATGTGGGAGAATGTGTGTAACAAGAAGGCAGTCACAGCTGCTTTCTTCAGTGCCTTTGGAGTAGGCCTGTAAGCAGTAATGCCAGTCAATATTTGCTATGTGATGGGTACAATGCCAGAATGAGAAACAAACAGTTTGTTGCCAGATGCTTTTGTTATCTGACATGTTGTTCATGTGCAAAACTAGGCTATGAGAATGATTTGAATAAACCTTTGAAACTTTGATAACTGTTTCAATTTCAATCAGGATAAGTATATGCACAAAATGTAACTTCCAATACCTCTTATATGCTAATTTTACCTAGCTGACAGGTGGGTCTATTGAGTTAGTGGAAAAAAAAGTGAAACCTCTTGGGTTATTTAAAACCTCGTTGAAGCCATAGATCTTTTAGAATAGTTATATAATGATTTGCATATTTATTTAAAATGTTGTGCTGTAGGGACCACCCTTTACAAAATATGTAATGAACAAATGCTTGTGCTGCCTACTTGGGAGGTAATTTTTTTTCTTATAGCAGATGTCAGCTAAAGCTGACACGTGGTGACAATCTATTCCTTTCTGGTATAATACTCATAACAAGGAGCCTAATTTTAGAACAGCTGGCCTACTCATGTTTTCAAATGCCTAGATTTTTTTTTTCTTGATTTCTAAGCATCAGCAGTCTTTCAACTAGTCCACTGTGTAATTTCTGCCAAGCTGAATTTAATCCAGAACTGCAAGAGATTTTCAGCTATATTTTGTGTACTCTGAGAGAACTGAACCACACATTGCCAAGCCTTCAGCAGTTAAAATTTGGGCAGTAGTAATTTTTGCATAGTATAAAATCTATTTGTTTTTTTCATAGTAGTAAATGAAGTGTAAAGGTGAGGTAAAACTAAGAGTTAATTCCCTTGTCACTTGCCTCTGCTGCCTCCCAAAATTACTCTATTAGGTGAAACTTTGAGTTTTGCTGGTAAGAGGCAAAATATTTCTCTGGGCAGAAGTATTATGTGCTTGTAATCCATTGAAAAAATGGACTATCTTAAGGAATGTTTTAAAAGTTCCCTAGAAAGAGAGTATACAGCCTTTGCGAAGATTGTATGAGTGGAAAATTTCTTGAGTTAAAATTAGGTGACTCAGGTGTAAAGAGAGTTGTATAAAAGCTATATAGATAATTTCATAAAAGTATGTTAAATTTTTTTTAAAAAAAGGGGTAGGGAGGAAGGTGAGAAATTCAGTATTGCCAAAAATGTAGGTATCAAATGACTAGTACTGTGTTTGGTTAATTTTACTTGGTAGTCATTACATTTGTAAGCTTTAGGTCCTTTGATGCTCTTATGACTTTTTTTAATATTAGCATTCTATTTTTTAAGTGTAAGCGTTACCTTGTGAGCTTCAAGGTACTGGAGGAAACAAAGAAGTGCAGCTTGAATGCTAATAAAAAAAATGTAAAAAAAAAATCCCAAAACAGAATGCAAGTGAGGAAAAGCATCCATGGATTTTAAGTAGATTTCATAACTATTAGTCATTACTCATGCTTTTAAAATATTTTTTGTTTGTTAGTACAACATATCAAAGCATAGAAAAGAAGTGCATACTTAAAACACTTAGGCAGGAGCAGTAGTGCTAAGCTGATCAACAATGTTTTCTGTAAGTTACAGCTTCTGTTTTCTTTTTTGAGTTTCTGGTAATTTCATCTTGTTAGACAAAACACATTTGTGTTCTAGAGTCTGGATTTATCCTCTGATTTATACAATGGACCTGTACTTCTGAACTCTGAAGCCCTGATTTAAAAATCAGTGTGTTAAGATAGGTTTTAGTTACATCTCTCATTTGCTTTGTAAGATGAAGACTTGAATTGCAAATCCTATAACAGAGTTACAAATCTTAAAGTATATGTAGCGATACTGCAAGAGATTTACAAATCGTAACATAAATCTTAATAAAGTAATTTTTAGCTACACAAATCTATACTCGTTTCTAAGTTAAAATCTCTGTGATCCTAGCAGAGATCACTCTTGAATTTTAATGTCTGTTCTGTTTTGGGTCAGGTTCTTTATCATTTCTTTCAACAGGACTTATGTTTATTAAAATACTTTTCTTTGTCTCAGTTTCTCCTTCACCTTCATAGAATAAAAAAATTAAAAAACTTTATCCTCTGAATAGACAGAGGAATTGCCATTCATAGAAGCTGTTACAAAAACTGTTCCATGATGGGTGTCTAATAGCACGAATGGGCAACTGAAACTTGCATAAAAATACTGTGATTTAATAAGATGTTTGTCTCAGCATCCACGCCTCACTATGGATCAGTTTTTGAAAAGACTTTTTAATGTCTTGTCTCAACTTAAGATAAGAAAAATCCTACCTTTAATTTTTTTATTGCCTTTTCTTTGGATTTATGGTGGTTATAACATATGAGCACTGTGAATACTATATTTACTGTCGGGGGGGGAAGACACTAGAACAGATTGTTGCCCAGAGAAGATATCCAAAGTGCAGCTGAACATGGTCCTGAACAACTTGATCTCACTGGCACTGCTTTGAGCAGGAAGGTGATCTCCAGAGGTCCTATCCAACCTGAACTATTCTGTGATTCTGTGAGCAGGTAACAAATTTTATAATAAATTCAGCCTGACAGAAAGTTTTTTGTTGACACTGATACTAAGAAAAAGTAATAATAAAAGTGATCTGGGACAGAATGGTCTAAAAGAACCTGGGAACTGTGACATACAGCCAGAGAGCCCCGGAGTATACCTTATAATGTTCTCCCATATAGTCCAGCTGATAAGAGCTGACTGGCTGTAGCACTTTTGGAAAGTATGATAGAAAGGGAAACGAAATACTGGGCTAAATATAGGAAATCAGGCCTGAACAGGTTCTGCATAGTCTTTTCCTTTTCCATTTTTAAATTCTGACCCCAAAAATTAACCAACAAGATGAGATGTAGGAATAAAATGTGATTTTGGCAGAAGTTTGGTTGTTGTTTTTGGTTTTTTTCTATTTTAACTAGAACTCAGCTTTTTTGAATCAACTTGTATTGGGTTTGTGTGGCAAGGTTTTGGTAGTGGGGGAAGCTACAGAGGTGGCTTCTGTGAGAAGCTGCTAGAAGCTTCCCCTGTGTCTGATAGAGCCAGTGCCAGCTGGCTCCAAGACAGATCTGCCGCTGGCCAAGGCCGAGCCAATCAGTGCCTCTGTGATAACATATTTAAGAAGGGGAAAAAAAAAAACAACTTAGGGAGAGCTTTTGTAGCTGTAGAGAGGAGTGAGATGATGTAAGAAACTCTGCAGACACCAAGGCTGGTGCAGAAGGAGGGGGAGGAGGTGCTCCAGGCACCAAAGCAGAGATTCCCCTGCAGCCCGTGGTGAAGCAGGTTGTTCCCTGCAGCCCATGGAGGAAGGATGAGGCGGTGTAGGGATTCCACCTATAGCCCATGGAGGACCCCACACCAGAGCAGGTGGAGACACCTGAAGGAGGCTGTGACCCCATGGGAAGCCTGCACTGGAGCAAGCTCCTGGCAGGACCTGTGGACCCATGAAGAAAGGAGCCCACACCAGAGCAGGTTTGCTGGAAGGACTTGGGACCCTGTTGGGGATCCGTGCTGGAGCAGTCTGCTCCTGAAGATCTGCACCTTGTGGGAGACCCCCACGCTGGAGCAGTTTGTGAAGGACTGTAGCCTGTGAGAAGGAATCACACTGGAGAAGTTTGTGAAGTACTGTCTCCTGTGAGAGGGACCCCAGGCTGGAGCAGAGTCCTCCCCCTGAGGATGAAGGAGTAGCAGAAAACAACGTGTGGTCAACTGACCGTAACCCCCATTTCCCATCTCCCTGTGCCGCTGAGGGGGGAGTAGGCTGAAACCAGGAGTGAAGTTAAGCCCGGGAAGATGGGAGGGGTGGGGGGAGGTGTTTTAAGATTTGATTTTATTTCTCATTCCTCTACTCTGTTTTGCTTGGTAATAAATTAGATTAATTTTTCCTCTAAGTTCAGTCTGTTTTGCTCATGACAACAATTAGGGAGTGATCTCTCCCTGTCCTTATCTTGACCCACAAGCCTTTCGTTATACCTTTTCTCCCCTGTCTAGTTAAGGAGGGGGAGTGATAGAGTGGCTCTGCTGGGCACCTGGCCTCCAGCCAGGGTCAACCCACCACACAACTATTCTGGAATTGTTTTATTATTTGAATCAAATATTATTATCAACTATGTCATGTTTCCTTTCTTTGTCTTCATTCTTGATCAAAAGATTAAAGGACTTCAATCTGTCTGAGGATAAAGAACAAGGTGCTGTGTGTGTTGGTAGTATGCATCCATTTAAATTGATCTTGATCTGGTATTAAAATGGGAGAAAGCTTCTGTGACACCTTTTGTAATTGGCAGACAAAGGAAGAAGTGACAAATTCAACTGATTCAACATGTCCATCTAATGCAGTTTCAACACAATGGCAAGTATTCATTCATGGTCCAATCTAAAGAATAAAAATAGCAGTAATTGTCTGAATTGGAAGAATCAGTGAATGTTTTCTGAGCACTATAAGTTTAAAGAGAGAATTAGATGGATGAAATGTGGGTACTTATATTGTTATAGTCTGTAGATTGCAGACATTAAAGAAGATTTCTCAAACAGTACTGGATGCTGTGCAGTGAGGAAGATGACAGAATGAAATATACTTTAGAATTTTTATTAAGGAATTTCTGGCACGTGGTGAGAAATGCATTAGTTATATGACATACCCTGTAACGCTTAATCTTATTAGTTTTTTTATCTGACTGTAAGAAATGCTCATGGTAGTTCGTAGACAGTTTTTGAGGGTGCTAAAGGAATTATTCAGTCTGAATAGGAGATATATCCAGTGGTTCTGAGAAATGATGACAAACAAAACTTGAGGTCCAATAGTGTTTGTATTATCTACTGCAACATCACAATAGTCTTCGTGATTCCTTTGTGGAGCAGGATTCATGAAAAACTACAAGGAGGTTTTCTGGAAGGTCAATTACAGTGACCATCATACTATTCTGGTAGTTACTGCATGGTTTTCAAAGCTAATTTTTCAACATGAAAGCAAGTTGTCACTCCTGGAAGAAATGCTTGCATTGTTAATTTTGTTGCTCCAGACATTGGGCACAGGAAAGCTATTCTGAGCCTCCGAAATTTTTGCTTTCCCCTATATTGCTCTAACTAAGAAAAATCCTTGTGGATAAAGTAATTGTCTGACGTTCAGGTTCATCAGTTGGGTTTTCTGAAAAATGGGATTGCCTGTGTAGCATTATGTATTAGTTCTGCTATCTGTATTTCAAAATCAGTAGCTGTGCTAATGCACTGATATTCCTATAATAATTGGTTGTGATAAGAAAGTAGGTATCCTCACATGAACTGCTTTTTGTAGACATGACTTTGCAATACCCGAATTCCCTGTCTTCCCATAAGGCTACAGACACCTACTGCTTAATGGAGAGAGAAAAAAAAGTAATTAGAAGGAGAAATGTCAGAAGACTTTGACAGTGGTATTTAAATAGAGAACTTACCTGCTGCTTAGTCCTGATCATTCCTTCTAAAATTGGTTAAATTTTTGTGAACTTGGAAAATTGAGCAACATAGGGTTCGGATCCTATTGGTGTGGCAACAAAAGAGCCGCTAAGAGCTCTAATGTTAAAGTGATTTCTACATGCAGCCTATTAATAATATTGTGTGGAGCTAGTCTCCCTTCAAAATGAAGTTACTGTATCTTTTCAACTTTTAAATACACATTATTGTAATATTGTATAGTTCTCACATTAAATTTGAATACTCAAGGTGATCATTGAAAGGACATAGGAGACAATAGAGTAATTACAGTTAGTCTGGTAATGGTAAATTCAGACTATACCAACATTTAAAAAATAATTTCATTTAGTGATGAAAAATGCGTCTTGAAATGCTTATGAGAAATCAAGAGAGACTTTCATCTAGCCAATAACTTATAGTCTTGTAGCCCAGGAAATTGCATGGAGATTTTTTTTTATTTTTTTTTAGAAAATTAGTTATTGAACCTGTGAGCTGTTTGCTGTTTTGGAGAGTAATTTGTTTACCTTTCTTGGGTTTCAATTAATCTGTTATTCTTACTAAGACACATTTTGACAAAAGCTTCCAAGTAGCTTTAATACTGACATTTAGAATTACACTAAGATTTCTGGCTTTCTGAGGTATTTCAGACTAATATTGGTATTTCAGTTTGGTTTTTGTTTGTATTTATTTTTATCTGACTTCTGCCAAGTGATGGATTTGTCTGGGGTATTTTTCTAGTAGAAGAAACCTTTTTATGTATCTTAATAATGCTTCTTTATTCCACATACTTTATTTTTAATATCCATAATTTATATGTATGTAATTTGCTTACTCTTCTGAAGAGTGAGAATATGTGGTGTCAAAATAGAGGTCACAGCCGTCAGCTAAAAGAAAACAAATTTTCCTTTTTATAAAGAATATGATGGCTACTCAGATGATCTGATTCATTCATTCTTCACATATGAGAACAAAACACTGTTTGCCAAACTCATATTGTAGGACAGTATTCTGCAAAATTACTTCTCCACTGTCCTTTTCTGTAGATCATAACCAGAATACAGGACAAAAATAAATCCCAATAAACCTGTTTTATTTTGGCTAGCGCTTCACAAGGCAGAACTACAAAGGTATTGCTACCAGAGAATCCTATCTGCAGAGTAAAGAGGCTAAATCCAGCAAGAAATATCTTAAAAGCACATCTGGAAACATTCAGAATAGCTCTTTTTGCTTGAGATAAGATCTCCAGAAGCGCTCCAGTATTCTCTTAACCTCCTTGCTATCTTAGTCATTAATACTTCTGAAAGTTGTACCTTTGGCATGTGCATTTGTTTACTGGATAATACTGGAAACATAGTTTATTATTTTTATTTATGAAGATATTTCATTCTTCTTTAAGGTTTTGCATGATGTGCTTCAGTATGTTGTTAATCAACAATGACTAAGAGGAATCATTGTGATATTAAGCGGTTATAGAGATGAATAAATAATGATTTTGGAAGATGGATTTTTAAAAAGTCAGCATAACTGCTGACTATTGCAATATTCTGATTTGCATGTTAAGAATCAAGATAAAGTTAAAATGTTGAAAGTCAAATAGATTAAAGAATCATCACTGAAGAATTAAATTATAATTATTGTTTCTTAGTATCTTTAAAAATTACTTTAAATGGCTGACAGATAATCTGAGTAGAAAATTGATATGTATTACATACACAGTTTACCCAGGAAGCTTTGCAAATTAAAAAAAAAGAGCTATTTTGGACAATTATTGACTTTTTAATATCATTGTTCTGACAAGTTAGAACAATGCTTAATTATTGGCTGTCACATGTTAAAAGAACAAATATTGAGATTTGGAATTCCTGAACAGAAGAAAGGGTTTTCACTAATCCCATTTTATGAGTTGTGCAGAGAAGTGCGCACAGATGAACGATTTGTCCTTCCTGACCATAAAGTTACTCAGACACACACGTGGTGATTCCTGGATTCGTTCTTTTTTGTCCATTGGAATATGCAGCTTTTCTTTTGCACTCCTTTTAGTTTATTTGCTGCATAAATGTAGTGAGATTATGACATTGGAAGAAGAAGAAAATTGATATACTAGTTTAATCTCTTGATTTCTCCCTTTTCTATAAATCTATACTAGACCATAATAATAATAGCAGTGTTGTGCTCAAATATAATTTAGAAATTTTAATCCCAGTAAACTAACCCCCCAATATCTTAAAACTTTTAAACATTTGAAGTCTAGAAAGAAAAAGAGTTTAAGTGAAAGTGGAGATTAGTTAAGCCTTACCATGTTACAGTCCAAGGGTACAGAGTGACACTAATATTAGGGTAACATAGGAATGGTAGGAGAAATTCATTATATAGGGAAAAGGACACAAGTTGACTGACAAGTGGATTTCTCAAATTCCTTTCTTGCTGTGATTGTCTTTTTTTGAGAAGACGCAAGTGAGGTATCGCTAGGATCAATGAAAGAAATGATATTTAATCCATTTACCACTTGTCGGTTATTTGATCTGATTATTCCATTTCATAATCTTTGATGGCCTAGTGTGTTCATTTTCCACTGTCTTCTCACATTGACTGCTGTATTGTATCCTGAATTTGATGCTGGACCTCAAGCTACCTCCAAATAAACTTTTAATTTAATATTACCAATAAGATAGAGGGAAGGACAGTTCAGAGAACTGAAAACCTCCTCTGATTTTCACCCTGCAGGGTGAAATGTGTTGGTTTGTTAAGTCCTTCAAGGGAATATTCCTTGTTAAAAATAATTGCATCCCCAGGAAGCCCCTTAGGAATGCTTTATGAAGTCCTCTGGAACAAAACTATTTCATTCCCCCTGTAACCTGAATTGTTTGAAGAGTAAAATTATGGTAGGTGGTCTAGGGCTAAACAACCCCCAGTATATTTTCTCAAGGTACCTGATGATGTTCAGATGGAATTTTTTGTAGACCAGGAACATTCCTGTGACTGATAGAAATGTCCAATCTCCTATTTAGGGTGGCTTCAGCAGATTTACAAGAAGACATCTTTTGCATTCTTTGGCCATTAGGCTGCACAAACTTAGCTACTAGGAAACTTTTTTTAAAAATGTACAATTGAAGGCAATTTTTTTAATAGCTCTGTCCTTTGACAAGATGAACTAAGTATTTCCCTGAAGGTAAAATCCATCAGATTGGGGAGGGGAAGACACAGTGAAGTTAGGTATAATACGTACCCTTCAGAAACGGAATTCATTGTGATGTTTGACAACTGACTGACAAGTCAGAAAAAGTAGCTTGGGGCACATTCAAAATTGCTATAGGACTTGAACTGCGATTCAGAGGCTCTTCAAGCTTTCTGGAAACTCTTCAAAACACCTTTCCAAGATGAAGACAAACTGCTGTTCTGTAATGTTACAGTTTTCTTTTGGTCTGCCTCTCTCTCTTATGGGCAGAATAACTCCTGCAAAAATGTTTATTCCTTTTGCAGTCTTTATCATATGTTTTCCTCTGCCAAGCCTTTCATAAATGATGTTATCAAAACTACCCCTTTCTTATGAGTCACATCAGTTGATCATCATTTATGGATTTTTGAACCTTGTTTTACATTTCTGAAAACACATATTTATACCAACAGTAGACCAATATAATAGCACATAATTTATTTTAGAACTTGAAATGAGCATGCATTATGCCTAGCTAACCATTTGTTGGCCTCTGATGAAAACAAAGTTTATAAAAAAAAAAAAAATCTCAAAAAAGAATTCTGAATGATGCAGTATCCAAAACAAAGATAAACTCTTGATGAGCACTGTTTAGAACATGTTGCTTTACAAAAGTCTAATTTGACCAGTTATAAGGAGTTATTTTTAAAAGCTAGTGAAAGAAATACATATGCATATATGTATTTTCCTGTACCATGCGACTGAATTTTTGATGCATTAAAATGATTTATAGTGTAATTCCATTTTAATGGAATACTCATGATTTTTTTTTTCATCCTGGCAAGAATTTAATACTTGCTTCCTGGAGAAAAATCTAAGCATTACCACACCATAGATGTTTTATTACTTTAATAGTATGCAAGTTTGATTATGTGGATAATCTGGATAAAGATTATTTTCGCTAAAGGATATCCCTTTCATTTTAATGTGTTGCCTGTTTCTTACCTGCCCTTGAAAATGGGATTAGCACAATTCATAGTAATGGTATTTATTTTTTTTAAATTGCTAAGCTATGCTGCTCAACACCATGGTCTGTCACTGCTGTACCAGATTGTTATTGAATCAGATGAACTCTTATTAGTCTAAGTCCAAAACAAAGTTATTGTATTCTTTCTTCAGTCATGCTTAGTCTTCTCTTCGTTCTGCTTCCTTACATTAAAGAGGATTTTGTTAGGTTTTATCTTTTTTTTTTTTTTTTTTACTTCATGAACAAGTCTGTTTTCTGTTTATCTATTTCTTATACCAATGACAGTTTATGGAACTTCCACTATGATAAAGAATGGTAAGAGTGGGCTACTATGATCGTACAACTGTCTCTTAGTGATGCTTATGCACCAAGCAGTTGCAAAGATTGGACTTCTACATGGTCTTTGAAGTTTGAGTTTTTTTTACTTTTAGTGCAAATTGCAATAATGTTTTATGTAATTAATTAAACCAAGTTAAAGAATTAGACAATATGGATTTGAACACTTAATAGCTGAGGTAAACAGGGTGGCTGAAAGATGTCCTCATGACACAGATATCATTAGAAGTTTGCTGGTTATAACTTCTCTGAAAATTTGTATAGTTTCAAAACTGGAGTGGTTTAATAATTTAGTAATTATTATGATAAACATTGCCTCAAACTCAAAGGTGTGTTGTACCTGTCATTTGTGAGGCTGAATTTAAACTCATGTTGAAATTCTTAGCCTACAAAAAAAAAAAAAAAAAAAAAAAAAAAAAAAAAAAAAAAAAAACACAAAGAGAAAAAAAAAAAAAAGAATAGAATAAAGCAGAGAGGATAAAAGAAACTGAATGTTTAAATAAATATCTATAAAACATTCACATACAGACCTAAGGCACTGATGTGTACTGGACTAGATTTTGACGTGATCTTGTTTCTGTTCCAAATATGAAAAACATAGATTTCCCTTTAGCTAGAACCTGATGGATTTTTTTTCATATATGCACTCCTAAATAGAGTAGAATAAAGAGTCCGTGGTCTTTAAATTTTAGTGACAGAAAGGACTGTGTATTTCAAGCTTCTACTGAACTGCATCGGTAGGATTTACCAAGCAGCTGAATTACCTTTCTTACTGTAACTGTAATGTATGCCTATACATTGTATCGCTGACTGGATGTAGGTGCTAATTTGAGTACTCATACCTCTGGTGATTTGATTGTGAGACCAATTAGATGGCTAGAAACACAAATGGGTAATTAGAGCTCAGATCTCTTTAGGTAGTATGTAGCAAACTCACCTGCTTCTGTTTCAGGTTCTACCTTCCTTGTTGCTGTGCTTTGTATCAGGCTCTGTAGAAGTCACTTCTAAAAGGAGTGTATTGAAGACAATATATGTTGCAGCTTCTAATAACAGCTTTCAACATTGTCTTCCCAATATTGATAATGATGTTATGGAGTACTTGCTAAAAAATGCTGATGAATCTTCAGTCCATTGATCTGATTGAGGTTTGTGGCAGTTCAACATTTTGCATGTGTAATTTGCAAAAACTAAGCTTTATTCAGTAAATTGTTCGCAGCCAGAGACTGTTATGTTCTAATTGCAGAGACTGACTGCGCTCATCCAGAAAAGTTCAATTCACAAGGCATCTCTGCCACTTTGACTAAAGAGAGGAAGAACCCCTGTGGAAGGAAAGCTTCGGTTGTTTCAGAAATGTCAGTCAAAATGTCAGGGCTGAGAATATCAGGCCAGTGATTTGTATATTCCACTGATGGAATGTTTTTCTTATGCTTCCATCACTATTTTTCTTTGAATTATCATCTAGTGTCTTTTATTTTGTGTTGATAAAGAAAACTTTAACATTCCCACTGTTAAATGCTTGCTATAGATTACATCCTCCTCATCTTTTTCAATTCCTTTGACTCTTGTCTTTTTACCCAACTGCTGGATTTTTCAGTGTGAGTGGTAACAATTAGAACAATACTTCAGCTGAGACTTTGTGTGCTTGAATAACTGAGCTGTGAATGTACCCCATGTAGGTGATTCATACTGCTTAGTTGCTTTCAGGATGAAAACTTATTTGTGTATATGTGAGGGTACAGTTGCAAATTCTGTTTAGAAAACAAAGGGTTTATGTATATTTAGATATTCATCAATGCTATTTAAAAGATTTTTTCAAAAACATGTCTACATATTTTTATTTCTGCTTAGATCTAATGTAAGAGTAGAGCTAGTAGATGTACTAGTTCATCAAGATATTATTAGTCAGGATATTATTACCTGGTACTACTGGAAGTCCTGTCTTAGTTTACTGTACTGGAAAGCCTGATAATTAGTAAGTGCTTTTAAATGTATTTACAATTCAGTCATGGCAATGATAAAAGATATTTTAGGGTTAAGATCATTTTGGTTAAATTTATGATGTTAAATGTGAAGAACAAATTTCAGGATCGGTTGTAAAATTTGTGACTTTAGTTAATGGCAGGAAGTACCTGAGTTTCAGTTCATCTAAGAATAATTTAAATTATTTAAAATTAGAGGAAACTACCTCACCTCTGACTAATTTATTTNGGGGGGGGGGGGTGTTAGGTAACATTTTCCAATGCCAGATTTCTGCTTAGCCAGTGTCAATAGTGAAATTATCCCATGACCAAGATTCCATGGTTCTTATGACCTCGATGTAGAGATGCCCAGTGGTATTTCTTTTTCATCCAGTTTATCCCCTTGGCTCTGCATTTCTTTACCTGTCTCATCATCCTGGGCAATGATTCCTTCTTCTGTCCTGGTTTAGAGATCCTTTAAAGACTAGCTTTCTTCATTGTACACAGAAGAAATAAAATAAAACATTAAAAACAGATCTCTTGTTACTTTTCTCTACTGTTTTATCCACAGTTAATTTTCCAAGGTAAAAAAAAGAACAAAAGCTACTTTTAACTAGCATGGCACATACTTTTTTTCCAAGTATATATTTTAACAGTCCTAAAATGACAAATTCATAAATCTAATATGTTATTTAAAATATAATTTTTACTGTTCTTCATTACATATTTTGAAATTCATTCCTTAAAACTGTGTACATACAAATTAAATATTAAACCTTAAACTTAACAGCAGTTTTCAGCAGGTTTCTTAGTTGTGTCCAGGATAGTTCTCACAAAGATAGTATTCCTTGCACTACTGTATTTCAAGTTGAAATAATGAAATAAAAATAAAATTCTAATGGGAGAATTGTGATTTGACAAAGTTTCCTAAAGCAAGCCTGAAATATTTGCAGTTACTCACTGAAAATTTCAGTATATGATATTACTGATAAAAGAGTTCATATTCCATCTTTCAGGCTTTCACCCATATCATAATACTGGTGGTACTCTAAAAAGGTTACGTTTTTCTTTCCAGGGAAAACAGCTGAATTATCATGAGGGAGATTTTTTTTGTCAAAGTCAAAATCTAAAGTCATGTACTTCAGCCCATTGCATGAAATTCCTTTTTAAGTTTTCTGCTTTGCCCTTACATGGTGTATAAATAATTTATAAATAATTACATTTATGATTGCATAGTCTGTCCACAGATTTTTGTTGATGGTGGATAGTGATATGCTGTTAATTTCCACCTATTAGCTCGCATTCCTCTAAGCTTAGAAAGGAATTATAAGTGTCAAAAATAATATGTAAGAGAGAAGTATTATCAGTGCCCAAGATATGCATCTCCTGAATTCTGCTCTGGTCAGTTTTGGATTATACAATTGGATTGTCCTTCTCTCATGTACAAAAAGATGCTTTTAGTAGGTTGAAAATGCAATATTTGTAATATTTGTAACTGCAGAAAATACATATAACCATTTTATGGGAATACCTAATAATTCTAGGTATTCAAAATTAAATACATACTTTTAAATGACAAGTGGAGAAAAACAATTGAAAACTTTGTTATACAAATTTCAAGATAAAAATCTAGACTTCATTATAATGTACTTTTCTGCAGTATGTAATACTATGATCTTTACAGTATAGCAAGTAGTTAATGAATAATATTATTTTCAATTAATTTATGGATATAATATTGTCTCCCAAAATGAAATGAAAATGAAGATATACTGCCAGTGTTCTGCACGCATTTGAAATATTCCTTTTCCAATTACAGTGGTCTTATAAAAGAAATCAGTGTATTATTTCTCTTTAATTCTATGGTGATAAACTGTAAGTGGAAATTTTGGGTATTTCTTTGATTAAGGCTTTAGTGGCCACAGGGAATAAATATAGATCTTCATAAATAGATGTTCAAGTGTCTTCAGAAAAAAAGGTGTTACTTTGACTAAGTTTTTTTTTCTGGGAAGTATATTTTTTTTTCTCACACTCTTGCACTGTGCCCTGGCAATCTTTTAATTGACTGTGGCATACACCAGAACAACAGGTATAGAAATCCTAGCTGCTATACACTTCAGCGGTGTAGCATCAGGCCCATTCTTCACAGCTGCAAGGATTAAGTTCTTGCGTTGTTTTGTGAAACACATTCTTACTCAGAACAGGGCATGGCTTCTTTTAAATAACCTACATCTGTCTTTCTCTCTTAGTTCTCAGTAGCTTGTTATATATTCTTATAAGCTTAAAAATACTTTATCTTATCAGTTTTGACCTTTCCCATCTGGCAGTCATTGTTTATGAAAAAAAATTTGTTTTAAAAATGAAAAATGCCATTTTGGTGGGGTTTTTATAGGTTTTTTGTTGTTTTTTGTATTTTTTTCCTTTAGGACAAAATAGTATGTCTCTTTTGTACACTGTGCAGATTACTCAACAGAGTTCTTTACAGTATCAATATGTTAACACCATTACATGTGTTGTTTCTAATGAATGGATAATTAGAGAAAGTTGTAGCTACACACATTAGGAAACATCTAGGCAACAGTAAAATTTATCTCTTCATTGTCAAAGTACTTTATCTTTTAATTACCTAAAATAGGTTCAGTCCTATCTGGTTGCCTGTATTGGTTAAGATAAATGTTGTAGCACGTCAGTAGCATATGCTTTTCCATACATTTGTATCAACATGATATCGACAACTCAGATTTCTTTTGTTCCACAACATAATCTTTGATGTTCCTTACTACTTCACTCAAAAGATAACAGAACTGACTCCTTCAAATCTCTACAAATTCTATCCAGGAAGCCAGATCAAGAGTATGTTAATTTTATACACTAAATTTTCTTACCTTCTGTTAAACGTTTAAGGCAAAAATTTTCACTTTAGAAGGCATGAAGTGTTTTCCAGAAGTCCTTCTAATTTGTCTGATGCATTCAATTCCTTAGGTTCTTACTGGAAAACTGTTTTTCATTTTATAATACCCCAAAGTCTTATGTTCCAAACAGACATGAAACTATATGCTCCTTCTTCCAAATTATGGCTGGAAAATACTGTGTTACATACTAGCAGTATTTGCAAAGATTATATCCTTGTATTTAATGAATAATAAAAAGGATTTTAATTTCTTAGTCAACAAAGCTTAATCTAGAGTAAAAATGTCAATAAACACCTTTTATAGAATAAAAATTCCTTTTTATAGGATAATAATAGAGAGATGCCTAGGACTGGAGATACAGTCCAAAGTTCTGAACATTTTAAAGTTTTTAGGGGTTTTCAGTTGACTTCAGGGTCAGAATTCAGTCAGAGGTTTCCACCTCTGAGTTACTGCAAGGTCAAGTTAATAGAGATAAAAAATGTCACATCTGTATAGCTGGTACAACGGCATTTCAGAAAATGTTTTGAAGTTGGGTGTTTGGGAATTAATTCAATTTGCCAATGCACATCCACACATCCTTCTCAACTGTCATTACTTCTACTTATATCTTTTCTCTATTATCATACAGAGCTTGTCTTCCCTTTGGTCTAAATACTGTTTCCATACTAACTGGCAAGATTTTGTAAAATCCCACTGAAATACAGAGGGAACTCGTTCCTTCCGCTTTGAAAAAGGTGTTGATAAATATACCCTTTGCAATATATCTGATTTTATTTTTTAGCCTAATACTCAAACATTATTTTATCTATAGCTGACTTATTTTTGATGCACGCATATTTCACTGCTAGAAATATAAAATATTTCAGACTATGTTTATCCACACCTTGGTGGGGTCTGCAACATTACTTGAAAAATGAATAGTAATCTATAAGACCTGACTAATAAAACTCCTTTGGTCTTGTTAATAGGAAAACTCCTGTCTAAATCAGTCTCTGTTCAAGTAGACAAAACTTCAGCCAAATTGTGCCCTTCCTTATAGTGCTTGCTTGTTTGTATTTAAAACTTTCTCAAGTAAGCATTTTGAAGACATTAGCACAGAAAGGCTCATTTTAGTCTATCATTATGAATGACATTTTGCTATTTTTTTGTCCATTACTCGTTATTTATTGTAGACTGAGCCCCATGGTTATTTGAAAGAGAATCTTTTTATGTTGTCAGTAGGAGTATTCTCTGTAGAACTAGCAAGTTTTCCCTGCTACATCTGCTACTTTAATCTACGATTACTTTTATACTCCATGAATATTACTCCTGTTTTGAAGATAAAGTTAATTTTCCAAATACATATATTTATTTTGCATGAAAAGGTAATTTTTGTATAATACTTTTTAATGCAAGAGTAGTAATTCTTTTGTTTATCTCTAACGTGTGTTTTAAACTTCTGATTTCTTTATTAAATGCGTAAAATATCTGTCAATTGTTTTTTAGTAAATTGTATGGTAATGGAACGAAGGGAACCACCTTTGCCTTTTGAGGTGCACATAACCAGGAATACCATTGCCGAGTTAGGCTTATACTATATATAGCTGGTACTGGTGCTATGATGGTGCAAGACAAACTGGGTACTTTGCTTTTGGAAGGAGCAGCTGCAGAGATTAACATTGTTGGGTCATCCTGGAATATATTTTGACACCTGACCTTGCCATGTTCCCATTCAGCCATTGCAACTGTTTGTTATCTGTACCTCACCTATTTATGAAAAATGTATTATAGCTCTTGACCACAAAAGGAGCAGTAAGGATATTAGTATGAAAGAGTTTTAGTATCTGAGAAGCATTATTTAATTTCTGTTAGGAACAAAAAAAAAAATACGTTTCAATAGCAGCATTTGGTATTTTCTATTAATTAATAATTAAGTGCATTAATTAATAAGCGCATAATGGGTGCTTTAACGTCTCCTGAACATTTGAACTTTAGAACACATTGTCCCATAAAGATCTTTAAGAAACATTGAACACAAAATGATGTAACTAAATTCTGTTTTATCAAAGTCTTGTGTATTTCAATAACATTACATTGGAAAAAAACAGAAAGAACACAGTAAATTTGCTGTAATTTGTCCTAATAATGAGAACAAATAATGTAGGAGATAGCATTTTTTAGTATTGCAGATTAGCACTTTATTGCTTGAAATCTTAGTTCAAAAAAATCCCAATATATTTAGTGCAGATAATACCAAAATGCCTCTATGTATAGTATTGCAAAATAATTAACAAATCCAGCTTTATTCAGTTAACTTGCTGTTTGAAAACAACCTGAGAAGAAGTTGGGCTTTGGAAGTACCAAAAGTGCTTATCGTATTGTAGTTCACTGGAGTTACTTATTTGGAAAATATAGTGAAGTTCATGTCTAAATGTCAACCTCAGAGTAATTACCTACACATTGAGCACCATGTATATATATTTAACTCAAGGTTTTGAAATACAATTAATGACTAAGCATCATTTTCATTAATTTTCATTAAGTCCTTGTTTCATTGAAAATGAGCATTCCTCAAAATATTTTAGGCAAGTATAAACTGTCTGCAGTAAAAATGTCCTAGTTTATACTAGAAATTATCTAGTGCCATGACTGTGAACATACATTCAGGTTATGTAGCTCTTGTAACACAACATTGTACAGTATTACCTGGAAAAGAAAGATTAAGTTTTTTAATGTGTAACAGAATGTTTATGTTTCAGGTCAGATGCTGAGTCATAGTTATCTTTGAAATTTATGTGCCATTGAGTCCTCCTGAAGTAAGCAAGGGACTATGGATTATTGAGATACCTTGGGTTGGAACTCTGAGGGCTTGACAGCCTCCCACTTTGAAAGGGAGGCATGGGGAAAGAAATCTTATTATGAGGTAATTTAGGAAAGCATTTCTTAATTGACGTGTAAGAAGCCTTAGCTATTACACAGAGGTTACATAATATAAGTGATCCCTATTGTTTATTTATTTATTTAAAGAAAAGTTCCTTCTGTATTGAAAACATTGCTAAGAGCAAGATGAGTATTACACAATTTAAGCTAGGTCTGGGTGATTTGTCTTTGAAGTGAAATGAATTGAAAACCGGCACCACTTTTGAAATCTTGAATTCCGTTCCTACAGATGTTTACCATTGTAAAAGCTTTGACAACGATTTCCACCTTCTTTACTTGAATAAATTGCTTTTAAGAGAGCTTTTTGGATTAGACTTTGAACTGGAAAAGGCATAAATATGTAGAAAAGTCTCCATTGTCAGTATGTTTTCTATTAGCCAATCTGTCAAATAACTAAGCTTGACTCAACTATGGATTTTACTTAAGAACTCATTCATATGAATGTAGAGTGTGACAATCCATTTATGTTAATACAGGTTCTAGCTACAGATTCAAGGAATACAGAAGAGCTCCCTCTTCCCACAGTGCATTTCTAATCCTTATTCACTTAACATGACAGCTTACCTGACGTACCTGATTTCTTTATCTGAGTGTCCTAGGTATAGTTACAGACACCTTCCAGAACTTATTTTACAAATGAATCTAGGTGAGCTGCATACTAATCCTTAGTATTAGATTCTAAATGCAGAGTTTTATTGAAATCTGAGCTCCCTAGTTGCTGGAGTATTGATGAAAATGTTGCCAGAAGTCATCTGGGATTCTCTTTTCACTTACATAGCTCTGTAATATAGCCATGGCAGGAACAGAGCACGTGGGAGTTGTGTTAAGCGCCAAGTTCCAGCTTCCAGCTTTGCCTTCTTATGACATTGATGCGTAGATACCTTCCTGATACTCTTTTTAAAGTACTATTTACTTAAAATAGTTATTGTGATTAAATGTATTGTCCTGGCCTTGTTTTGGATCATTTTGTTATTAAATAACTTACCTCAAGAGGTTGGATTTCAGGGCAGGGCTGATGATGGTGGGGTTTCTTTCCATTTCATTTTCAAGAACAAGGTTAAGACTGCTGTAGAATATGTAAGAACTTAAGCAAATATTCAGGATTTTAGTCTGAATATTGCACATTTCTTACAGTTTTTAATAATATCACTTATTTTTACTGAACCTGAGCAGACCAGTAAATAGATGTATATTGCTTTTTTTGTTGAATTGAGGATTTGCAAGGTTGCTTTACTGAATTCAATCTCATGCATGTTTTCAGGAAAACTTAAAAGTTTGTAGTTACATTTTTTTCCTGTTATCACTTTATGTTCTGTAAGCCACTGTCATAATTATGGGTAGGTCAAGTAAATGAGTGATATTCCAGTGCAAGTTGGCATAGCTTTACTCTTAGCATGCATAGATCATTGTTGGTAGCTGTTAGAAATTGTATTGTAATCGCATACTTTTAGAGTTTGACTAAAGTTATGATTTGTATGCTGAGTTATCAATAATTATTGAGTTGAGGTAATTAGAATCTTTTTGTCAACCACTAATTTGACAAGAAACTTCTCAGAATTTGTTTAATGTAAGTACTTCTCCCAGAGGAAGCATCTCATCTTTTATTTTCACAAAGCCAAAGTGTGACTTAAGTCTTTAATATAATATTGTGTATTATCCTTAATTTTTTTGAAAAAATCTGCATTTATAAAGAATTTTCAGAGCATTTTGAAGAAGACTAGATGCCACAATAACTAATCCATACTGTAGTTGTAGTTAAATTTCCTCTTGCTGTTTCAAGATACATGTACACTGTTTAACAGAAATATTTCTGTGAAATTTTAGGGCAGAACAATCCAGTAATTGCAGTACTGACTTTGTACATAATTCAAGGCAAACAATTGTGCCATCAAGCTCATAATTAATTTTAATGTATATGTTGGAAATGCATTAGGTCTTTATTGACATTAGTACCTCTGCAGTGCCTCTGAATGAATTATACTATTTTGGGTTTTAAACAAATACCTTCAGATTAGTAATTGCAGGTGTGTTCCATATAGAATGACTGCATCTGCCAACCTGAAGCAAACCTGATACAGCTTTTGCTATTCTTTTTAAATTGTATATAAGCACCATGGATGAAAGTATCCTCGGTGTAGAACTTCATGGAACAGCAGTAAACCTAATGAGAGGTTTATATTTATAAAAGTTGCTCCGAAAAGGCACTCTTAGTTTCAGACATTAATCTAATTATTCAGTGGTTTACTTTTCTGATATGTGGAAATTTCCAACTGTAGGCTACCAGCTCTATTTCAGGTAGTTGGCCATTGTTGAAAGTGTCAAGTAATCAGTTTCTCCTGTAGGGAAAATACAGGTTTGTGGCAGCTTGTGCAAAAGGTACCATATGTCTATCTCAGTGTGTTTATGATTTCAAAATGGGTTAAGGAGGATTTGGTATAGACTTTGTGCTTTCCATGCAGAACTTCTTTCACATCAGTCATGTCTTTCAGGAGATGCCCTGAGCATAGAGCTGAATAAGTGCGTGCAACAGAGACAGCTTCATTTCCTCCTTCAGCCTGATGAAGTTCCTTTGAAAATACTTCACAAAAAACACAGATTTTTGGGTACCATGGTACCTAATGCAAATTCCACACACACTGAATGTGGCCTGAGCCCTGTAAGTGTAACCAATACTTCTCTAAAAAACATTTTTTTCAAAACCTGTGAGAATCAGTGCAATGATGATTTTAAGAAGCTTTTGATCTAAATGGAATGACTTCATAATATCAGCCCTGGACATGAGATACATATTCTTAGGAAAACACATTTTTAGCTACAGCTTGAAAAATACAATTACATGCAGAGTCCAGAGAGGACTTCAAGTTAGGTGAAGGATAGAAAAAACCACAGTAGTAATTAATTTCATATTTGTGGTTTGTAGAGGTTTGTGTTGTGTTGACTAAGACTTTCTAGGACTAGAACAAAATTGTTTCATTTTAAAATTCAGTAGCCAGAATATAGGGAACCAACACTAACAAGAACATTTCCAACCAGTGGTAGAAGAATGCACTGTTTTTCATTAAAGTTTAAATAGATTTGTTACTGGCTTTTTTTCTTTGGGGACTTAAGTTAGAGGGTTAACAAACAAAATTGGAAATATTTACTTACAGTAGGAAACAAAAAGGTATTGAACAGAATTTAAAGGAAGTATAATTAGCCCAATTAATCTAAGACAATACTTTATTCTGCTCAATAACCTCTGGTGGGAAAATTATTATTTAAACAAATTTGCATACATAACTCAAAATCTAATTTTGTGATTAAGTTATATAGGTTTATAGATACTTGAAGTTTTATCAATACAGGTCCTGTACTATCTAATTATATGTACAAGAGAATTCTGTAAGGAAGATAAATATTAGCCTGTAGCAAATTCATATTAATATATTAAATAATTTGGGTGATTGATTGTTTCAGATTTCCTTTTTCTGTGTTTTGTCTTAGTCTTTTAAGATTTATCAAGAGTCAGTGCCACTTTTTCAACTGCCACTCATAAGATTGGATTTTTATGAGAACTGAACCAAGTAAGGGGCCAGATTTTTTGAAAAGGACTTAGTTCCTTAATTTCTGTGGTTTTTGTCAAGCAAGCAGAACACACAGTCTTTTATATATACATCTACTTAATTAAAATGCATTTAGCATCTTAGTAGCTAGCTTTGTCTCCATGTACTCCGCACTGATGACTGAGATGACTGTCAGGAAAGTAATGGAACATTTTTCAAATGCCCTCTCCTTGTTTAGTACTGAGCTACATTTTCAGTTTATTTTTAGAGGTTAACAGGACTTAGAATTGCTTAACCAAATTAAACAAGAATGGAGTAAAATTTAATTTTAGTTAAGAGAATTGTAACAAAAGTAATAGTTTGTGCTTTTTCATGTAGTAAATTTTGCTTGTTGCAAAGCATTTAATATAATTTCCATGTAATTATTGTATTGATGTTTGTGCAAAAGCTGCATACAAAGTAAAAGCACAATGAAAAGATCAGCTGTATCTACAGACTAAAGTAGTATTTTTGCCCTCTGATCTGTTATTACTTAAATATTAGACTTGTTTACTGCAATTGAACTGCAGGCAATAAAATGTAATTATCAATTGGTAACCTGAAATCATCGGCCTTATAACCTGAATTTTGGCCTTATAATGATCAGTGATGGACAACTAAACTGTTCAGTCAGTTCTATCTCACTTACTTAAGGGCTTTCATACAGCATTCTGTGTTTGAGAATAAAATGTTGTCTGCAGCAAGAGCATGGGAAAATAACATTTGATCTCTGAGTGGCTATAAATATTTTTTTCTGAGCAGAAAACAGATACTTGGGGACAAATTGCAACTTTCTTACAACACTATCAGCAGGAATTAGTTTATTATAAAACTGCAAATGATAGTTTGCACACTTGCATGAAATACAGTACCTGTGACAATAAAGAATGATTGTAAAGGCAATCACATAACACATCAAATGTCACTGTAATGGAACAGTGCCAATGGAATTAACAAATGTGGCATCTATTTCTGCCAGTACTGAGAAGGAAATGAAATAACATGGAAGTGATGATTACTTGTGACACATTGCTTTTATGAAAATAACTGCTTTAACACATGTTGTTATAATAGTCCATGTGGTGTTCTTATTTGTATTTCTTCATTTCTTTCAATGAACTGTATTTCTGTATATTTGTGCTTTTTCCTATCAATATGATGGAGTCAAGAGCATCTACTATCTACTGTAAAGTTATGTTGATAGCTTAGCAGCTCTGTGCAACTTTGTGTAACTTCAGAATTCATGTGTGTTTCTGTATATCTGACTTCAGACATTTCAAGAGTCTTCTTGATGGAAGTGGATGCTGTGGATCTTTGAAACCTTGAGGTCCCATCTTCAGAGACAGGGGTAGTCCTTGGAGATATACAGGAGAATAAATTTTAGCAGTAAGCCATTGAAAGGGAGAATTTTTATTAGCGCTGCCCGCGTTGTGCGAAGCTTTCAATATACCACCATTGCAAATATCTGTAACATTGATGAAAAAATGAAATAAGGAATGTTGTGCTTGATACTGACCTGTAGCATAAATGCTTCTCTTCTTGGTAAAGTTTTTGCAGATAGTTGATTAATGTTTCTTCCATGGACCTGCATGTTTTCAAAGAGGACGACAGTCTGATCCATTGCAGTTTTGGCTTGCGAAAACAATTTACTTGCTGCAAGCTGTTTGCTAGTACTTACAGAAAAGTAGCAGCGAATCTGGAACATCTTCCATAGTGTTTTATTCTCTTCCAGTACCACTCTTTTTACAACAACAACAAAAGTAGAGTTACCTTTTGTTCAGTGGCTCAGTTGAGGTGCAACTGCTATGAAGAGTAAGATTTACATAGGCATTTCTGTCAGTCTGTATATATTCTATATGCTTCTAGGTATCATTTAAAATTCATTAAACTTCAGGGTAACAGTCAAAATGAAACTAGATATATATTGATTTCTTCTGCTCCACTGCTCTTTTGGGATTCTTCTAACTGTTGTTCTTTAATGTAAAAATAGAAGAAAAAAAAAAAAAATGGATTTCCTGATTTGCCTATGACCCGAGCGAGCTGTCCACATTTTACATGACAGAAAGGAACAAAGAACAGTGCAATGCTGCAGTGTCCTTCTAATCTTGCAGTAAGAAATGAGCTGGGAAGAGTATGTTTTTTGAGGGAGCTGTAGAGAGCCTTTTTCATCTCTTTTAAAAGGAGAAGGAACTGAAAATGAATAAGGATAACATGTTTACCTTAATTATAAGCAATGATTTAAGCCTGTCTAAGAGAATGTGAAAAATTTATGGAATGTCTTTGCTTATATGTTGCTTCTGAAATGTAGCATTAAGGCAGAAAATTTTAGAACACGATGAAAGCTAAATTAAAGAGTTTCAAAATCCTTTGAAGACAAGGTAATGGGGGTTTTATTGTTATATTTAATCGGGTGAACAAATGTATCTGCTAACTTAAATACTTCAGTATCTGGTGTCAGTATCAGCATTTGGGGCCAGAGGCATTGGTGTGCCTAGTCCACTGTATGACTCCTATGGTATGTCATACTGGTTACTTAGAAGGGAGGAATAAAGGGATAATACAGTTATACATTGAGATTCTGAGGGGAAAGTGGACCAATAACTGCTACTTTAGGATAATGCACTCATGCCTTTCAAATTCAAAGCAAGTGAGATTGATAACTTTGGGGTTCACTAATTTAGTAGTTTCATTTTGCATCAAAGCAGGTAAAATATTTAATTTGAAAATATCCAATAAAGAATTGAAAATATTTTTAACTATAAAAAATTTTTAGAAATTGTTTTTGAAGATTACTGATTTTACTGTCTAAAAAGTCACAAAAAATATTGCCAGCTATTTTTAAAAAGTTAACTGTGAAGCAGGGAAGAATATATAATAATTGTATGTGCATTATCAAGTTGATTCTCCTGAAGGTTTCAGGGGCCATGGAAAAATATCATCTGTGCCTTTTCTTAGATAATGAAACAGATATCTATTTTTCAATATTTTAACTTTGTTCTGTAAAGTTTCTGTTGTTTTTCACATTCATTTTTCATTGTTCTAGTATTATATTTTCCTTTTGTCGAAGTTCTTCTATTCTGATATAGTGTTTGCTCTTTTTCAGATCATTCTCTTTATTTAAGAACCTGAGGTTGCAAAACTCCACTAATAGGTTACTGCCAGAAAATACGTTAGTTTGTATGTGAATGTAAAGTAGACAAAAACATTTAAAACCAAAACCAACCAACCAAGAAACCTAACAAGAATGTAGTGACTGCATGATAACTTTCTGGGGAAAAATTTATTTCAAAACAAACAAAAACCTTTTCTTCTACAGAGCAAAGATACAATGCAGTAATTTACAGCTGTGGAAATATAATCTGTAACTGGATGTAGGTATGGGAGATTTGGGTATACGTTGTTGCATACCTGTGAAGGTTCCTTTGAATTGAGTAAGAAGTTTGTTACAGAGAAATGTAATATCAATAAGGAGATACTGTAATTCAGAGAAGGTAAACATAAAATTAACTTTGGCTTTTGAAATAAATTTCAAGGTCATCAAAAGGGACACTTTCCATTTAAATTAGTTTTGAGTAATAACTTAAATTATTAAATTCTTATTTTCTGCAGAATTTTAATAGCTATATTTGGTAATAATCTCCATTATATTTATGGAACTCTTGTTCTTAAATATTTACTTTGAAAAATAATTCTAAGTTGCTTTTTTCAAAAATATGTGTAGGGATTTATGTTTATGACTGACTTCTATTTAAGGTCATGTTTTAAATTATATTTTGAAATAATACTGCTAGTCTACCCTTAACAAGAAATTATTTTTCTAAGTATTGCCTCATTTTCTTTTTTGTTTCAAATCTTTTTTTGTTTCTGATCTTCCTAACTCAAATTGTCCTTGAATTTCAGGGTGTTTAGCCTAAACATTAACTAGCTCCTCAACTCTTATTTCAAGACAATGATTTACTTCGTATGCTCATCTCAGGTAACACAAGCTCAGCTCTGTACATTACCTCAATGAGGATACAAAGCTTCTTCCAAGAAGCAGTTCAGGAATCATTTAGGGCCAAGGACTCCATTTGGAGTTTTGAATGAGTATTCACATACAGTGTGTTTTTGTGCACAAAATAAAATCCAGTTCTCGTGGGTGTTTGTAATGGCCTTCTGAAGCTGAATACAGCAGTTAGTCAGCATGAACATAATAAAACATTGCAAATACATAAGCAAGTTGTTAAGTAAATTAAATAATATTGTTTATATCTCTGAGGATATAAATAGATTGCAAATAGATTATAGTTTATTTGTCTCTGTTCTGTAATTCAAGAAATGAACCAATATGGGTTACAAGGATTTCTGTAGATTCAGAATTTTAGGATTTTCAGAGCATAGCTCTTTCTCTGCTCTGTACTATAAACAGGATTAATTAAGGATCTTGAGAACACCTGTATCTTCATTCCAGAAAACTGTCATTTGAGCTTGACTTGCTAGGATAATTTTTTCTTCAGTAATTGTAATCAGGTTACTACTGGTACATGACCAAATATATCTACTATATCTAATCTTGCAGGTGAAAGATTAATAAATTAAAGACTAACTCAGAACTTGGAACACTTTCATTGCAATCTGGCTTTTTAAAACCACTGATTTAGTGGAGCATGCCATTGGAAATGCAATGATGCTCATTTTCATATTAAATTCTCACTATGTGTATCAAAGGCATATGAGCAGTCAAAAAAAAATCACTATCTGGTTGCATCTTTGCATCTTCTAAAGGGCTTGAACCCAATTCAAAAGAAGGCCATGAAGATGACTAAGAGATTGGAGGATCTGACATAGGAGAAGAGGCTGAGGGGTGTAGGATTGTTTATTCTTGAGCAGAGACGACTTCCAGGGATCTCTCCAATGTGTATAAACACTTGATGGGAGTGTGGAAGAAGATGGAGCCAATTTCTTCTGAAGTGAAGGGAATGGAGGAGGAAACTGAAATACAAGGAATTCCCATTAAGCATAAGGGAAGCTATTTTATGGTGCAGGTGATCAAGCACTGGAAGAGGTTGCCTGGAGAGGTTGTGGCATTTCCATGTTTGCAGATGCTCAGATCCCTGCTGGACAATCTCCTGGGCAACCTCTAGTTGACTCTGCTTTGAGCTGCCAGCTTGTCCTTCAATGATCTCCACATGTCCCTTCCAAGCTTAACAATTCTGTAGTTCTGACTTTTTCCGGACTGCTCTGTTTGTTTAGGGACCACAAGCAGCCTTCATATAATATCTGGACAATGCCCTCTGTTTATGTTTCAGTCTTCTCTGGTAATTTTATAGGATACTATTATCTTTTCCAATGGGGATTATTTTCATAAATTTTGCAGACAATGGCATATTTGCAGTTGAGAGATCCAATATGGAAACTTGCTAATTTTTCTGAGGAGAAGCTTAACAGATGGTAGTCAAAAGAGAAAGTAAGGGATTGTATATATATATATATTTTTTTTTTTACAAATGAAATGCTAATATCCACAGTTAGGAACAAAGAAGTCTTTTGCTGATAAGAAACAAAGAAATATTTTGCTGGTAGGAAAACAAATGTGGCAAGGGGGAGCTATGGAGCTATATAGAATGAGAGGAGAAAGCAATCTAGGCCATCCTGGTTTAACATTCATTAACATACTATGGAGACAAGGAGAAAAAAACCAAAACAACAATTGTGTTCCTTATGTACCCGAACGCAACACACATAAAATTGTTACCTCAAGTCAGAATATTTGTACAGAATAAAAGTAAATACCTTATTCACCACTCCAGAAATGTTCCAAAATAACAACTGAACAATAATCATTATTGAGGTCTGAGTCAACAGAGCATATGTAAACCGGCATTTTTTTACATATGAGCAGACTGTGAAGACATACTGTTGGTTTGCTACAACCCTCGCAGTAAGGAACCAAAAATATATGCAGAAGGCTGATTCAATGTGCATGCTGTGATTCAGTATTTAAAATAGTCCTTGGGTAGACAAGGGGATTCTTGTTGCTTTTGATTCCTGTTACGTAGTTGTGTGTGTGCAGGCATCTGTCCATTAGGATCTGACCTGTGATTAATGTCTCATTTCTGATCAGTCGTTACTCAACTGTTGCATGATTATGATAGATTTACCAGTTAGCTCTTTTATAAACCAGACCCTAACACAGTAGCTTTTTTTTTTTTCTATGTGAGAATTGTATTGACAGGGTCTGTTTTAAAATTTAAGGTGAGTTAGTGCTCCCTTACAAATCAAAATACAAGAAAAAACCTTGGAGAAAATGGAAACTGTAAAGCTGTGGAGTTTTTTAAAAGCTCTAAGTAGCTTTTGAATTGATGTGCTTATTTAAGTGTCATTCTGTGCCAAGGATCAGTCACTTTGCATCCTAGAGGACAAGAGTATCCTCTGTAGTTCTGGTTTGACAATACAAGATTTTGGGAGGAATTGGAGGAATTCCTGCCACCCCATCTCCTTCCTTGTCCCAGCTTATCTCCTACTCTGCTGATTTATGTGTTACAAGCACTGCTGTGGTATGAGTTGTGGAACTGATCTAGCTTTAAAGAACTCAAAGTTTGCGGATCTGGTTCGTAGTATGGCCACTGAAAGGATTGTGCTGGCACAATTAATGGCACTGCAGTGTGGGGAGAGGAATAAGTAACAAGCTGTGGGAAAAGGGGGACACTTCAAACCCTTGGATGACCACATATGTCATCAAACTGAAGCAAAAATGTGACTTTCTGTGATTTCATACAAATATGGAAGAATAAATCAGAAATATATATTATTGAAAGAAAAGCATATTGTACCACAGATAACATATGCAATTTTATTTCATGTTGTCCACCAAATATATACAGACAGCATGTGATTCTGAGTCATTGCAGTGTTCACTACATGCTATAAACAAAATAATTGGTATCCTAAACCTGTCACTTTCAGTGTTTTCTTAGAGATTTTCTATTTCCATTCCATTCCTTGTAGAGTGTTATGGGGCTTTTATTATTTTTAATAACAATAAATCTCATTATTGTGGGTAAACAGGACTCTGTGCTTGTCTGTAACCAGAACAATGATGACATATGTAACCTGATGTATATTCTGGCTGCTGCAAACATATTTCACCTAAAGCAAGACAGTTATTTTGCTATTTGTAGTCTTGATCATCACCGAAGGGAAGGAAATCTGTATCAGTGTCTCATTTCCATTTCTGTTGTTTGTTTCGTCTATAGTGGCCATCACCAGTATAGAAAACCAAGGTTTATTTTGTGAGGGAACAAGCTATAAGACCAGCCCTCTAACTCTTGAATGTGCCAGAAGTTGCTTATTTGTTCAAGTGTACAATAGGAAACATAATTCATACAAGAGATGCTTTGTGCCTTATCTGCAGGTGTGACTTAATGGTCCTGCTATTGGGAGGGATACCCATGCTTGGTGGCTACCTGGATCCTTTTTGCAGGAGGAAGAGAAATCTTTTATTCTGCTGGGCAAACATAAAGTAAATTGACCAATACCAATTATTCCCTGTTCTCATCCCTGCATCTCCTTCAAAAAGGATGGGAGAGCTAATAACCACCCAATTACTATAACTAGCCATAAACTAGAGAAAAGCTGCTTGCCCACTCAGAATACGAGAGCTACTACATTATCATCATTACTGTTTTTCTCACTGTGGGCTGCTGTCAGACAGGGAAAGGAAACCAGTATCAGAAACTGCGTCAGGTCTGACTGGAATATGACACTGCAGATTGGAAAAGGCAGTTATAAAGTCTGAGTATTATAACTTTTTTTTTTTTTTTAAAATCATCATTTACTTACCTTGGAGGTAAAAAGCATTATGGAAGCAAATGTGAGGTGCTTATATTCAAGACTAAATGTGTGTGTATGAACTATATTATGAACTCTGAAGTGTGGAATAGGTTTTGTCACTTACATAGTACCTTACTCTTACTATATAATTTGATATTTTCAAAATACTTGCTTTCAAGAAATATCTAAGAGAATGACCCAACCTTGCAATAGCAGAATGAGGGATCCAATGATGTTTTCTGTGTCTATTTTAACAGAGCAGGCCACATTCATCTGTAGCACAACCGCAGTCGAGGGAGTAAACTTGAGCTAGGGCTGTACTTGACCCAGGGTACACAGGCAGATGGGACAGACCCAAGTAGCTCTCAGACACAGACCAAAGTGTTTTTTTACAATGAAAGTGATAACAAATTCCATAATGTGTCTGGCACTTGAATTCAAAATGTTGTATAATATTTCAGTTTTAAAAGCCACCTCTGTCAAGCCTAGTACATCAGTTTGATTTGTGTTCCTTGATGCACACACATCCAGATTCACACTTCCCTCTAGATTTCAGTTCAAGAACATGGTATAGTTAATAGTCTGGGAAATATATTTTCTGGGAGCAACAAATAGGTACATTTCAAACATAAACTTGCAGTATAGGATTCATGAAGTAGTTTTACTCTAAGAGAAAGATTTAAAAAGGAGTCATAGAATCATAGAATCATAGAATCATCTCGGTTGGAAAAGACCTTTAAAATCATCAAGTCCAACCAAGGACTTTAAAATCATCAAGTCCAAGTACGTGTCTGATACTTAAAATTTTGGATTATGCAGTAATTCTGAACATCAGAGCAATCACTTCAAGAAGTTTTGCTGAATTCCATTTGATTAATATCTCTATATATTTTAGGAACATACAAAATATTGGTAAACAATAAATTTGTTGTAGAATTATTTTATCATGTTATGTTTGAATCACTAATTTGGTGCACAGATTTAAAGTTTAAGTAAACATTATGGTATTTATTTTTGCAGTTATTAATGATACTTATTATCCAATTTAAGACTGAGATAACATGGCTGCAGCAGTTTGTGGTCAATTTTTAATGTGGTTAATGATTTTGAGTGTTTCCAATGTTTTTAGCTCTGATTATTTCCCCACACACCCCTTTACAGTATGAAATAACTATGTTCTTAAATTTAATGAAGGTAGAAGATGCTAAGCAGATGTTTTGGTACCAAGATCCTACCTCAGATAGGATCCAAAATAAAATACCAGAGTTTTGAAGACACTGATTTGAATTCAGCATGTGTGAAAAGAACAAATTGTGCAGAAACAAAAATTTATTTTTTTTTTAAATAAGCTTATTTTTAAAGTATGGAGGGCTATTTATTTTTGGTCTAGTAACCCATATAACTTCTGTCAACCCTTTTGAATATCTACTATCACTATTGTATGTCATATGACCCAAACTGCTGCTGTCTGTCAGTGGAGAATTTCTTTCAGTTCCAGTTGTCAGATGAGTATTTGCTAACACACGAAGAACTGAGAATTACCTTATTCTTTCTCCCCTGTTAAATTCCATTCTTACTAGGACATAAGAATATTTTTTATCCATTTGTAAGATGTGGAAGAGTTGTTCTTTTGTTTTTATGACTTAGCGGTCACACAATTGTAGGATACATAAAAAGGAAAAAAAAATTACTTCCATGTCAATTGGTGTGGAAGTGTTAGGTAATTTTGTTTTATTTTGGTCGCTTCTATGTCATTTTAATGATTAGCCACTTAACAAGCTAAGTGGAAAGGGGGATTCAAAATGGTGAGAGTATTGGGAAAAGTTTTTTGGTTTGATGTTGGTTTTTTATTCTTGCCATTTTATTAAATATTTTTAGAAGGGAATATGGGGATTAATGAGATGTTTTTGCATCAGTGTGTCAAAGCAGTTTTGATTTTATGAAATAAACGTGTTGCTTTTTATTCTATTTATCGTAAAAAGAAGCAAGGCGGACGGTATTTTAAAGTACATTGTAAGTAGGCATAAAGACAAGAGTGATTTGCATTGAGACGGGGAGTGACGTTTTTTTCATATTGGTTAAGCACATTTCCGTGAGAGGGAGGGAAAAAGATGACACCAGGTTCTAGAGGTATATTTTCTTCTCATACAGCTATAGAATTTCTAGTTTTATTTTTAAGGACTACAGAAATCTGTTTAAGGAGTAGTGTATACCCAGATTTGCATCAGCTCCATTGATAAAATGTGATATAAACAGAATAAAGTGAATATCCTTTGTAAAGCAAAACCATATCCTTGTAGTGTTACCTATTTTTATATGTTGCAGTGAATGTATGGTCTTGATAAGTCCTGGGAGTTTATCACAGGTGGTGTGATATCTTTGTTTTTCTTCTAAACTCTTTCCGTTAACTCTTAATGTCATGAGAATGTAGAACTTTCTCAAAAGGTCTTTTAAATAAGTCTTTATCCATCATTAATGCAAAGAAAAATTTGAAAATGTTTTTTGTATACTTTCTGAGTACCCTTAGTAACTTTTATTTTTCCTTCTAGGTGATCCTCACTGCCTTTTAAGTTCTGTATTTTCTGTAAATGTGCATGGCTGTCTTTCTCCCCATGTCTCAAATCAGTACATAGTTCTAAGCATCCCTTGTCCATTTGTGAATCATGCATCCTGAACTGCAAGCTGCCACAACGCTGTTGTAATTGGCAGAACAGCTCATCATCTCGTGCTTCATTGCCTGAAAAGCTGCTTTGAAAGCCCTTAGTTGGGGATGCTGTTAAAATCCCTGGTTGCAGAATTTCAAAGTTCTTTTTTGACAAAAGAGAAGGAAATGTTTTTCTCTTCCTCCATACTACTACCAGTGGCTAGTGAAGCAAAGTACTTCAAAATTGACATATGTTCCACACTGTAATTCTAGGGGATAATTCCTAGAGAACTGAATAAAGACATAGCAGGAAACTGCTTGTTACCACTTCTACTCCACAGGCATCTGCTCCCGATTCTGCTCCTCTCCAAAGTAACATTTTTCTGGACCAGTTGTTTTTCTTGCTGATATTTTTGGCTTATACCTCTCAAGATACTCTCTTAAGTCAGAAGCTATGGTCGTCTTCCCATTAATAAAATCCATTCTGACTTCCATTTTAAGCACCATTGGGCGATCAGCACCATTTTCATTACTTTGGAGAGATGGAGGAAGAGTTCTCCATTTGACTTCATATGCAGAAAAACACATATCTGACTTTCAGAGTCTAAACACTGAGTAGATGTGGGGCTTTCCCAGAATTTCCTGTTCATAAGTGCTGGGAGAAGGCATCAAGTTTTTCTGGATCAACATTTTCACTGCATCCATTTACAGCAAGAAGTGATGGCCAGAATCCATTTATTTTTCTTCTCATGTTCAAAGAGAAAATTTGGGAAGGAAAAAAAAAAATGTCAGAGACTTTGTGAGGTGTAACAGATGGGTACATTTTATATCAGAGGTTAGACAGGATCTGTGTTCTAAGAATCTGAACTAAATCTTGCAATTTCATGAGAGTATGACTATACTCACAGTGCCATTGAAAAGTATGTAGGAAGTCAGTAAGATTTGTCTTAGGAAAAGGTGTTACTGTGTGAAACTATTCATTGGAAGAGCATTGTGCAAAAACAGCAGCAACAAAAAAAAACACCTCAAATCTTGATGTATAACGCACCAATGTGACAGTGCAAGCCTTGTCTAGCAGTATGTATTGATAGTGTGAAGGGTTGATTGAAGGCTGCTTTTTCAGTAGGAAGAGTCACGTCTGTCTTAAAAATGCTGCTCAGGGACAGTATTGTAAGCAGCTGTAGCTGAAGATGTAACAAAATAGCTGCTGCATAGTAAAATTATTATGATTAACAATAGTGATGTGTTTTTAGTACCTAGAGTGGTGTCTCCCTGTAGTAGGCACTGATTTTGCAGGTAAGTATAAAGAAATCATTGTGACTAGATTCATGAGAACCAGTGGAAGGCTAACAGCTGTTGAATGTTGTATCAGCAAAGTTGGGGAGAAGCTGTGTATGAGTTCAAAGTGCAAATAATATAAATGTCTACGATGTGTCAGTTTATGCATTTTAATTTTTGCCATGGTTAATACAAGATCAAGTGTTGACAAAGGGCAGCACAGAAGATATGCTGGGAATGTGCCAATGGAAGAATACCTCTTTCACAGAAATGCATTGAACTAACAGTTCAGGCAATTGAATGACAGAACTGTCTTATTTGAGCAAGCAGACTTTATTCTGTCTTTTGTGCTCTAATTTATTCTCATCGTGTGCTGTGAAGTCCTGCTTGGAGTGTCTATTCTCAGCATAAAACTGTTTGTCAAATTTCTATTAAGCTTAAGGTGAAAAATTAATGAGCCATTCACTTCAGATATTTCAAAACTAATACTGCTCTATTATTAATGCAGCAGAAAGTTGACGATGTGGGTATGTATAATTATGGTTCAGTATTCAGTCAGACTAATTTTTTTCCATATTTTGGAGGGGGGAACATCATTAAAACAGTGTTTCAGGTCATAAAAAGAATTATTTTACTGAATTTTATCAGTATACTCTTTAGTTTTATTTATTAACTTTTTGGTTTTATTAGATCCTGGCAAAGGGTGACTTTAATAAACAGGTAACGATGAAATTTTGTCCAATCATTCTCTGAATTTAAATAAAAATGAATAGAAAGTTGGTTCTTATAACACAAACTTTTTAGAGAAAAACAAATAAAAGTTTAATTGCATAATATTGAAGAAGCTATGGGTAAAGCAATAGTCTTTTGGCTAGAGAAATACAATATTGTGATTAACTCTCGTTTCACATGCTCCAATTTTTCAGCCTTAACAAAAGTCATTGAAATGATGGTAAAATTGCACTTTAACCCAGAATTGAGTGGTATACAGTACACAAGTATTACTGTTAAATTCTCACAGTAAAAACTTTTCAGAAATTTCAGAATATGTTACCAATACCAGTAAATTAAGTGACAGAACACTCTGAAATGCAAGGTTAGAAGTGTGTATCCCAGACTGAACTGGGACTGAAACTGATACTCAGGGTTTGTGCTTTCATTGACAAAGAAAACACAAAACAGTCACTGCAAATGTAGAAATGTAGTCCTCACTTTCTCTGCAGAAACTTTCTAAAGACTGCCTCTTTGTGTACTCCTAAAATTTACTTAATGGATTAGCATATTTTTCTTCTTGCATTCCAGTAAGTTCTCTAGAGCCTTTCTTAAATGAATAGAGGTTTTAGGCCTGGCATGGTTAGATTTTTAGACTTGCATGGAGGAAGGAATTCTGTTTCTTGGAAGATTTTCATGCTATAAGACTACATTTCATTACAAGCAAAATCTCAAATTTAAATTATTCTCACAGCATCCATTGTGCTCACAGATCCTGAAAGCAGTATGTGCTCCAAGGAGTTTGGCATCCAGCAGGGAAAGAGCAAGCAAGAATCTCACAAAGTTCTTTCGAGACATTCGTTTCTGTATGAAGTTGCACTGCACTGTTTTGCAGTTGGTACAGCACCAAGCCCATGAGTATTTGAAACCTGAACGATTGTGCTTTAACCAGTAGCACTGGAAATCTCCAGATTTTTAAGTGTGCACTGTGTTTTACTGCGGAGGTTGGTCTTGAATCTTCTTTCAAATCCTGATCGTGATGGAGATAGCTTTCCTCAGTCTCCTAAACAAGGTATTCTCATGGTAACTAATAAATGGCTGGCAGAGGGAAAGGAACTTTTACTTTTCTGACTTTTCATTTTCCTCTTAAAGCATTTTTTAATACTAATTTCAATACTGCTTTTTTTGTAAATAGTTCAGGAAGTTCAATTACTAGAGAATTGTATAGAAATCAGGCCTGGAAAAGATGTCAGGAGGTCACCTAATCTAGCACCTTCCCTCAGGGAGGGGATCGACCATATCTACATAATTCCTGACAGATGTTTGTTTAATCTTTTCTATAAAAAAGTTGTAGAGATTTTACCTGCCTAGGCAAATCTTTATGAATTCCTCCTATTTGAAAGTTTTTCTTCTAGACCATCTAGAATTTTCCTCCATTCTCCCTTCTATATTTTGAATCCTCCCCTCCCCCCCCCCCCCCCCCCCCCCCCCCCCCCCCCCCCCCCCCCCCCCCCCCCCCCCCCCCCCCCCCCTTCCAACTCCATCTTATATTGTAAAATGATTCATTTTTAAACATGGGAAGTTTTCTCCTGTGAGTTGTTCTCAAAAGTGTATCTTTCACAGTTTATTCAGGTGTGAAGCTCAAGTTGTGGGGAAATGGAGAAGGGAGAGATGCTTTTCATCTGCAATGTTTTAAGCTTCATTGCTCCTGTAATAGTCTGCAGATTGACAAACAATAGACAGAAAATAATGTCTCAGTTACACATCTCTGATGGACATTTTAGGATTCTTTTTTATTCCAGAAAGAGCCTCTCAAAGCCTGAGCAAACTGGTTTTACCATCAATCTACTGAATTAACAACTTTGAGAGATTTTTCAACCCTGCCCAAATTTGATAAGACGAAACTTTATCAATTATCATGTTTTGAAACAGTTGCACCCTTCTACTAAAAAAATTCGTGTGATTCTTTCAAAGCGAACGCTGATAACATTTCCACTGTGTATTAAAGCTGAACAACACACTTTTTCCCAGAATTAAATATAACAGCCTTGGTTGAGTTTTGCATTATGATTAAAGGTATACTGTAAGAAGTCTCGGGAGCTTCTAGCACAAAAATAAAATTAAAAAAAAAAAAAAGAAAAAGAGGGAGTGTGTGGATTTTTTTTTTTTTTTTTTATACTGTGGTTCAGTAACAGCGCTCCTGATAGCAATGTTGTAGAAATTTATTACAACATGAGCTGCTGATTTCTGATCGCTTCTTCCCTTTGTGTTTGTAGGCACACAGAATGTAAAGGATGCCTTCTGGTTGTAAAGATCTCCATGTCAACAGAAAATGTGGTATTTGTTTCAGAGAGGTCTCCGAGAGACGCTTTGTATTCTGAATCTCTAGTTGGAAGTTTGGAAATGATTTAGTATAGGATGTATACTGGAGGGCTTTTAGAATTTTGCAGGTTTTTCTAGAGCTGATTTCTGCCCCATGCTGTGAACCTCCGCTCCTTTTCTGTGGTGAGCTTTTCATCTGCAAGACTATTCTTGCTTTCCATGAGAAGAGGTGATGCCTTTATTAGGCCAGCTGAAATAGTTTAGAAAAACAGATAAACATTTTGTCCTGAAGTGCTTCAGAGCATTTCCATGTGCGCTTTTCCTTTTTTTTTTTTTTTTTTTTCCCAGTTCTGTCAGTTGGTCTCCCAAAATATGTCATTATCTCGTCAGAAACCTTCCCATACTTAAATGTTGGACAGTCACGTGTATGGAAACTCAGTTTTTTTCAGTTAAAGGGAGATCTTAAAATATGCGTGAATCTGCTGATATTGCTGACATTTGTGCTGTGACTTTTTAAGATCTTAAAGCTGTAAATGAAGTGTTCTGATGCTTTCTGATCTGTACCTTCCTCCACTTGACATGTCTGTTTAGTACGCTCTTATTCCAGACCTCGTCCAGCTGAGCCTTCAACCTTCCATCACAGAAACACTCTTGCCTTTATAAAATATAGCCACCTCAGCTGCATTGGACCCACCTTGAGGCAAAGAGATGATCAGATTTTATTCTTTAAAAGAGGAAGGTGTATATTAAAATTTTCAGGCTTTTTGGTATATGCAAGGAAGCATATCTCATCGAGTTGCCAGTATATCATCAACGTGCATCTCATGTGGTGTGTTTCTTGTCAAAGTTCTCACAAAAGCTTGTTTGTCTGATAACTTGCCCCTTAAACGGTTTTAGTGCTAAGCAGTACAACTTTTGTAGAATTTGAACATTTGGGCATCCCGAGCAAAACGAACAACCTTATCAGTAGTAGCATCGTTTAGTGCAGGCAAATACTTGTGCATGATTTCAGGCTTTGTAAATGTTTGCTTTTCCCTGTAAGGCTGTGTTCAATTTTTACTTGAATTTAAAAGTTATTGTTAATCAGTAGTTCTGTGTTTCACTGATTCCTTTAACTGCACACCAATTAATTTGTTGTGTTTAAGTCATATACTCTTTGACAGTTTCTTTCCTGCGGAACTATTTCCCAAATGATATAATACGTACATCTAATTTTGTGGCACATGTTCTTGAAGGTTTGGGGTTTGTTTTGTTTTGTTTTTCTTTAAGGTAAGTACAAAATAACAGCTGATTGTCTAAATCAGTTGATTTAGGCTGTATTGTAGATATTTGCTTTTTTTTGTTTGGTTTATGCAGAAGAGAAATCTAACTTTCATTTACTAAGTTGCTATTCTCTTTCTTTTGTTTAAGATGGAAGCTACAGACAAAAGCGACTGAACCTCACAAAACTGTTAGTACAACCAATTTCTGCAGTGCTTGCCAAAAAACTCATTTCCTTACCTGAGGATACTGTCCAAAAAGATAGGTGTATACCCCTCCAACTGCCAGCTACAGGTAATGCTTTTTAAATAATCCTTTCTTCTAATAATGAAATGTTCAAGGACTCAAAATCCATTTTCTATAACTGTATATAACTAAGAGGTTTAGCTAATTATGTTTTGCTTAGCTACTTTCTAGAAGAGTCTATAAACAATCTAAAAATTATGCTTCCAAAATCTGATAGATGCAAGTTTTGGTTAAAAAAAAAAAAAAAAAAAAAAAAAAAAAAAAAAAAAGTCTGTTAGTATAAGGCATGAAGCTCTAATTCTTAACATTGACTTAAACCCATCTCTATCTAGATATCATCAATAGGGAGATCCTTGTTGTACCACTAAGAATGTGATTTTAACATTGAGGCACGAGTAGCAGTATTAAAGTTAATCTGTGTCTTTTTGCTGTCTCTGGCATAATAACACTATAATTCTAAGCAGTGATATGTCTTTCTGTGTTCCTTAATTTGTACCTACTATAGAATAAACAATGTATTGTGTCTGAACCTTCAGGTGCCTTTTCCTCCAAGTTTCACCAGAAAAATTATCATCATGAGAGGAACAAAATACCTTGAGTAGAGGTAGATATAATGAAAGAATGCATTCAGGTATCTCTTCAGAGATAATGCTGTTAGCAAAATTGTACAGATTATTGCTTGAACAAACTTATTGCTGATGTGGGGGGAAAAAAGTGAGAATACAGTCTTCCAGCAAAGATACTACACAGTGTTTCAGTGAAGGAAGGAACACCTTCCAGATAATGTTCTAGATGTGACACATGTTTAAACAGTAAATCTGTCTGGATTTTTGTTGTGAACTAGTCTATCTTTTATCAGAAAAAAAAATGCAGAAAAAAATGGTGTATTTTATTATAATGGATGTTTAAATGAATTGATTCGAAGCAGTGGTCTTGGAAGGGGGCAGGCAAATTAAGTTAGTCACTATATCCTGTGCTAAATACAGTGATGATAACAGTAAAAGCAAATTTTAAGGGCAACCATTGGGTTATCACATATCTGCTGTATCACTTGTTTATTGCTTTTAGAAAGTTATTGTGGAATAGGAATACAATACAAGTCATAAAAAAGGTTGATTAATTTTATGACTTGTGATAGCATTTCTAGTTACACATACTAAAAATGAAGTCAGAAATACCTCATGCTCCATAGCTTAAGCTGTTGTGGTTAGGCAGGACTATTGCTCTTCATGCATGGCTGACTGGATGAACTGATCTTCCCCACAACCAGTAGACAAAGACAATATAAATGGGAAAAGGTCATTTTGGAAGGAACAAGTGCTTAACCATTCCAGGTAGGATGTGTGAAGCTTGCTTATATTGTAGGAATTTTCAACAGGTGAAGTGCCTGAAGAAAAGCATGAATTTGGGCTCGCAAATTACACTCATTTTAGAAAGATAAAAGGCTGCACTGTGTCTGTTTCTCAAAAAGCTTTGTGAGAAGGCTGCAGGACAGAATCACCTTATGCTGGCTTATGCTACTTTTATGAGACAGGTGTGGCATTTCTATTTTATTTCCCTGAGAAGGCAGGAATTCTGTGTGGTGGAAAATTTCTGGAAAGAAACAATATTCCATGCTAGCAGTCTAGTAACAGCCAATCAATGTCCGACTTACTCTGGGTGGACACAACAGCTTGTGTCTGATTCCACGTAAAGCTTCTGAATGACAGTAATCCATGTGGGATTTTTTAAAAAATTCTTAATTTACTGAGCAAGTAGAGTCTATAATAAGAAGCCTTGCATAATTCTGTAATGCATTATGATATATTTTGCCTTGAAATAATGGTGAAACTATAGGTGTGCTGAAGGGTTCAGTAGCACTGTTCTCATGATAAGAAATCTATTATAACTATGGCATATAACATGGCAGTCCAGTGAAGTTCCCCCTGACTGGAAAAGAGGAAAAATAACCTCCATTTTTCAAAAGGGAAAAAAGGAAGACCCAGGAAACTACAGGCTGGTCCAGTCTTACCTCTGTGCCAAGCAAGATCATGGAGCAGATCCTCCTGGAAACTATGCTCAGGCACGGGGAAAACAAGGAGATGATTGGTGACAGTCAACGTGGCTTCACTAAGGGCAAGTCGTGCCTGACAAATTTGGTGGCATTCTATGATGGGGTTACAGTATTGGTGGATAAGGGAAAAGCAACTGACATCATCTACCTGGAGTTGTGTAAAGCATTTGATGCTGTCCTGTGTGACATCCTTGTCTCTCAATTGGAGAGGCATGGATTGACAGGTGGATAAGGAATTGGCTGGATGGTCTCACTCAAAGAGCGGCAGTCGATGGCTTGATGCCCAAGTGGAGACCAGTGACAAGTGGCATTCCTCAGGGGTCAGTATTGGAACTGGCACTGTTTAACATCTTTGTCAGCAACATAGACGGTGGGATTGAGTGTACCCTCAGCAGGTTTGCTGACAACACTAAGCTGTGTGGTGCGGTCAACATGCTGGAGGGAAGGGATGGCATCTAGAGGGACCTTGACAGGCTTGAGAGGTGGGCCCATGTGAACTGCATGAAGTTCAACAAGGCCAAGTGCAATGTCCTGCACAGGGGTCAGGGCAATCCCAAACACAGCTACAGGCTGGGCAGAAAATAGATTGAGAGCAGCCCTGAGGACAGGGACCTGAGGGTGTTGATTGATGAGAAGCTTTACATGACCTGGTCATGTGCACTTGCAGCCCAGAAAGCCAACCGTGTCCTGGGCTGCAGCAAAAGAAGTGTGACCAGCAGGTTGAGGGAGGGGATTCTGCCCCTCTACTCTGCTCTTGTGAGACCTCTTGCAGAGTACTGCATCCAGCTCTGGGGTCCCCAGTACAAGAAAGACGTGGAGCTGTTGGACTAAGTCCAGAGGAGAGCCACGAAGATGATCAGAGGGCTGGAGCACCTCTCCTATGAAGACAGGCTGAAAGAGTTGGGGTTGTTTAGCCCAGATAAGAGAAGGCTCTGATGAGACCTTCTAGCAGCCTTCCAGTATTGAAAGGGGCCAACAAGAAAGCTGGAGAGGGACTGTTTACAGGGGCATGTAGTGATAGGACAAGGGGTAATGGCTTTAAGCTGAAGGAGGGGAGATTTAGATTCGATATTAGGAAGAAATTCTTTATGATGGGCATGGTGAGGCACTGGAACAAGCTGCCCAGAGAAGTTGTGGGTGCCTCCTCCCTGGGAGTGTTCAAGGCCAGGTTGGGTGGGGCTTGAGCAACCTGGTCTAGTGGAAGGTGTCCCTGCCCATGGCAGCAGGGTTGGAACTAAGTGATCTTTAAGGTCCCTTCCATTCTGTGATTCTATTTAATAATAATAATAGCAAAAGAGAAAGTGCTGAACAGAGCAATGTATATGAGAACAGTGAAGGCTGAATTTGCAGTCTTCCTGTTGATTTGAAAAAGTTTGAGAGAGATTTCACTTCTGACGTAGAACTCATCACTTATCTGTCAAAAGAGGTGAATGAGCAATTCAGATGATTGGTTGGCTTAAAATTTGTTAGAATAAAATGATCATAATTCTCTCATCAGTGTGTTTCAAAAAGCTGAACAGCAGATTCATCAGTAATGATTAAACATTTATATATAGTTTTCTCACATTGCCTCTTTTTTCCCTTAGCCTTGCAATTTTCAAGAGACATAATGTGACAGAGGGAGTGGGAGGATATGGAGAGAAACATCTGAGATAAATCAAATGCTTAGAACCTACAAAGCAAATAGTGGGAATTGAAGTTAGTTATTAGTTTTGTGTTAGTTGAAGTTAGTAATTAGATTTGCTTTTTGTTTAGTGTGCTGCATTGTTGTTAATCCTCATTAATCTGAAATTCTGTGCTCCCTTGAACTTTTCCCCAAAAATGGGCAATTAGAAAGAATTTGAGTGAAGTTTTGTAGAGAAGCTGTACACTTCTGAAGCTTTCTTTTTTTAACGGAATATTACTAGGATATTCACTAGAACAGTGAGAAGATTGCCGTAAAAATAAAGCACTCCTATAAACATGAATGAAAAAGGTCCTGCTGTGTTGCAGTAAACTTTCTTTGTTGTTTCTTAAGTAACCTGCCATTTGCTAGATTTCAGTCAGGCGCAAATCAACTCTTTTCAATGAATCTCTTGAGTATTTAAAGTAAATCTACCTTGTTGTTTTGTTTGGTCCTTGTTACTCCTCGAGGAGCATAGGGCTGCAACAACACTATGCCACCGAACCCGGTGGGATAGAGTTGTTGCAATTTCTGTAACAGATTTTGTTTTTTACATGATTGGGTTGTTAGCCCAAAACAAAACCCCCAACCTGGAGGGCCAGGGTGCAACATTTTAGTCTGGCCTGACAAGGCACACAAGCCACCACACCATGACAAGGTAAGTTGCACCAACTAGTGGTGGAAATCTACCTAGTGAAATTTAATTTACAAAGTATTTTTCATCACTAATGACCATATACTTTGGTGTTAAATGGAAAGCCTGGAAGTCTGGTAGTTAAAAACACTAGAGATGTATGTGTAATTTTTCTGCTTGGCTTCAAGTGTCAGTTTTCATACTCACATGATTCACATCTGAAAAGATAGAAGATGAGAAAGATCTAGGATTTCACTAGCGATCAATCTCCAGCTGTCTGTGGCAGAAGGGCAGACCTGAGGATTTCACAGATCAACTTGCATGATTAAATAGCTTTCATTGTCATATGGTATATAAGGAAGAAAGTGCCGTATTTTTCAGAGGATGAATGGAGCCCTGAGGAATTTGAGTTGCCTCACTTGTAAATAGGGAGGTCAAGGGGGATATTGTCTGAAAGGTTCTCAACTGAGATCCTTTGTAGAACTTAGGAAAAATAAGATAACATATATATAGGGAAATGTTTTCACACGGCTAAGTAGCTCTTTAAAATTTTAGGCAACGATAAGTAAAATAAAAATTGCTTTTAACAGTGAAGGGAGAGTCACCAACGGAGATAGGGATTTGTGATGGGAGGTCTTCAAGTTATTCATGAATGGCTATTAATAAAAGTCCCTTTCCTCCTTCCTCTTCAGCTACAGGATATTGTGCATGCTAAAAATTACAGGAAATGTAACGCAAACACTCATGCATTGATCTCACTTAAAGGCTTCTAAGTTTCTTTAGCCAACTGATATTTAAATCCAACCCTATTTCTCTCTTCATCTGGATCAACCAAGGTCATTGAGGGTGTATTATTTCAGAAAATATCAGTAGAGTTAACATACATAGAAGATGATCTCATTTCTTAGGAGCTCTTAATGCCTTTTGCTGTGAAGTACATGCAGTTTTTTTATATATTAACTTCTAAATACTAAAACCAAGGCATGAATAGTTTAAGTAACTTGAATTATATCAAACCCTGTGTGAATAATAGAGCCAGGTATACAAAGTCTCACAGCATTCTGCTATAGCCGGTAAAATGACTCAGATCAAAATGCTTTTTAGGTAGAATCCTTTGATTTTTTTGTAACCTTTTTTTAGCCTACAAAATACAGTCATTGATGAAGACTGAATCATCTTAATGACTGCAATGCAAAACTTCATTGTAAGCTGCAAACAAATCCACATCCTCTACCAAAGAAGGTGAGAGTGGAACAGGTAACCAGAAGTGACTGTTACCAAAAAGATTTGTAGCATAACATAGAGGAATTTTTGTAAGACACTGAACATCTCTTTTATACAGTTCTATATGTCAGATGGTCATTAGACTGAGTTTTATAGTCAACTCTGATCATGTAAAATTTCAATCATTAATTATATGAAAGGAATAATTGAAAGAGTCCTTTACTTTCTGTATTATACAATCATCCTCCAAGACAAAGTTCTCTGCCAAGTGCTGCACTAGTGCAAATCAAGCCTGTCGTCTTTTCAGTGGGTGGAACGGCATGAAAAGGTAAAGGATATATATATCCTCCTATTAGGCTACAGCCTTGTGATGTTGTTATATGTGTTTCTCCTTCGTAACTTGCTACCTGTCAGAGAAAAAAAGGAGTACTATGTTTAATAAACTCTGGCTGTGCCATCACACACTATGATACCAATATGCAAATAATCCCATAATTTCTAGGTATTTGCACTATGCTAAACATAAATCCAAGAAAACAAATAGAGAAAGATGACAGCATATTGTGTGGCGCTGCATGTTACTGTGTCTACCAAATTTGAATTCATTGTACATAACAGTAGAAATATAATGATGTTCTGCAGATATTGCTTGCTGGCGTTTCAAAGAAGTAAATGTTAAATAGGGCAGTCAGATGTAATACAGACATACTGCATATGAAAACTTACAAACATCTATACTCATACTGTTGGATTTTCTTTTTGTGATTGCTTTAAATTCTGTTCTCTTTTTAAATAGAAGTTCATTAAAAGAATTAACCATAAACAGCATGAAGAAGTTTTTTAATATATCTTCTCTCTACTCCTACATGAATCCTCAACTGTTTTTTCTACCAGAATTGTAACTTATCAAGATATATTTTCAGAATTCTGTTCTGTGCCATTATTTTTCTGTATGATGCTTTGGTTTTGATTGCTGTAAAGCAGGTAAAGAATCTCTCAAAGTTGTGTGAGATTATGAAATTCAACTATATAATATGAAGCATTCTCAAAATTCATAACTATTTGATATTGTGTGACACATTTATTCTGTATCACATTAGGCCATCCCAGTTGCAAGCCTCCTTAAAGAACTTTATTCTAGACATCACTTAGTTTCAAAAGCTTTTAGTCTGAATTGTTGGATTCCTTATTATAGGTCAGAAAATATGATCAACTGGCAAAAAGTTTATTCATTAAGCTCTTCAGATTAAGATCGGGCTTGAGGAATTAGGGCCTATGAATGTCCATTTAAAAAGGAGAGTATATTGTTAGTAGGCAACGTAGTTGATGAATCAAATAAAAACCTATTAGGGAAAAAAATTAGGGGTACTAGGTTTCAAAGAGACTGAATCTAGATGGTGTATTGCTTATGTAAAAAAAAAAAGTAAAGGCTTTTTGTTACAGGGACATCTGTCTTGGAGTTTTGATATACTCCTGAACAAATAATTTTATAATTCAACAATACTGTACATTGTCATAGATTCAGTAATAACTTTTGCAGTTTGACAGTATTACACAATATTTATGACTATTTATAAGTTTATTTGCTTTTTTAAATATGTGATTATGTTGCATGTAGTGTTTTTGGTACGTAAGTTATATTGTTACGTAAATGTTTATGATGATTACATGTCTTTGAAGTCCTCTGTTTAAACTTAATTGAAAACTGATATAAAATATGGAGTAGATAAGGTTTAACACTCAAATTGACATGATGAAATACTGAGAACTAACTAAAATATATTTTTCATAGTCCAATAAGATTTCAAAAGCCCATTAACTAAGCAGTCTAATATGGTAGTAGTAGTTTGGAATTTTAGTTAGTTATTCTAGAAAATGTCTAATGAAAATGAAACATTTCTTTCAAATGACAGTAAAATCTGCTGTTATATATGTTTTAATATATACTTACCAGGGTATTCCAATTATTACCAAATACCAGTCCATATTATTCTGTACAGTATCACCAAGAGAATATAAGAAATCTGTGACATATTTGATTATTCATTATATGTAAATAGCTTATGGTGTTTCTACATAGAGTGCAGTTCTTACTGTATCATCATGTTCTGTGGTATTTGATATTACTTTAAAGCCTCAGGTTTCGGGGCAAATAACTTTATGAAAACTGTAGCTTTCATTATTAAAAAAATTATTAGCCTTCAAGGGTGTCTGAAAAGCTTGGTAGCATGTGCTCAAAAAGTTAGTACTTGGGCCTGATGTAAGGTTTTTGAATGAATAGAACAAGAAATCTGTTGAATGGTATTTTTTCTTGACTACCTCAGCTGAATTAGTGCCCCCTGAGTAACATGGCCATGGGTGTTTGATGATGTTTGAAAGCTTTACTCTAATTGTGATTTCAAACTGATGTATTTTTATTCAGGTGTTGCTTATATTGATTTCAGCAGGAATTCATGTTAAAAACTGGGTTGCTTGAAGTTATTCAATGTACCTTGCTTCTGCAGTCTTCTGAAATAACTTCCAGTTTTGTAATCCAAGAACTATGTTATCGAAATGCATGATTTCATTAGTACTTGATGTTTCTATACTGTAGTTAAATGTAGGGAAATTTTTGTATATGAGGAGCAAAAATCTTGTCAAATGAGTTCAGTTTTTCAAAACTGAGTCCCTAATGATGCTTTTTACAATCCAGCACTCGAAGGAATGCCTAGAAAAGTGTCTGATTATAGGTGTTTAGAATGATCAGGATTCAGGAATTTAACCAACGTGTTTGAAAATGGGGCTCAAATTTATACTCCTCAATGTTGGTATGACCTTGGGATAAGGTTAAAAGCAAAAAAAAAAAAGGAAATAAAACATAACTCATTTTACAGGCAACAAGTAGTACCTTTTTGCTCATTTGAAGTTCTAAAATGGTTGATCAAATGAGTGGAAATAATAATTTCTAAAAATAACTATGTAATTGTGAGAAGAGAAGGTAGTCATTTGCTATGAGACAATTTATAGAATTCAAGTCAATAAATAAAAAATATTGACAATAAATACTTCTCTGTTCTTCTATTTCAGAAGTACCTCTTGGCTTACAAAACTCAAAGTGTATCCCAAGTAATATTAAGCTAAATTGTCCTCATAGTTTTCCAGAGAATACAGAAAAAAGAGAAAAAGTTGTCAAGATCTTTAAAATATAGCATTAGGAGGAGAGGTTTGCTGTCAGGACTGTTTAAAGGGGATTAAATTTCACTTCTGCTGTATAGTCCGAAGAGTACTTTCAGCCTTTTCATCTGGTGTACTAAGCCTTTAAGCCCAAGTCACTTTAAGCTCACTACTGTGTTACATGACTATTAGCTTGAGTATCTGATTCCAGAATATGTGTATAGCCAGAAGTTAATTTTTTATTTCTTTATTGTCAGTTGAAGACTGGATAGCAGATGTTGATTAAGAAAAATGGTTAAGTCAGTTGTTTTCAAAAGGATTTATTATCTTTTTGTCTGAAAGGGGCCTAAAAAAAAGAGTTGTAGGATTAGAAAAGGAAAGGAAGTCAGTTTTGTCTTGAAAATATTTTTTAAGCAGAATAAATGGGCTCTAGAATGTTTGAAGGTGAGAAACCGCAGCAAGAATTAACTTGCATAGTACAGATTTAAACTGCTTAATCAACATGGATGCCATGAGCTGTTTTCACATTGTTTTGAAAGAGGAGGGGGGGGAAAGAACATAGATGACAGAGCAAATGGCTGGGAACTCTTTCAATTAACATTTTTTTAAATAAAATATTTTTTAAAAATTCTAGAACAATTTCTGTAGATTTATAGAACAAACACAACTCATCATCACATGTTCTTAATAAATCTTACAGTAACTTACATCAGAAGGGCAAAGTCAATTACAACTCGAACCCCAACATATACATGACAGATCAAAATATTAAGTTGCTATGACTGATGATTGCAAAATAGTGTGAATGTGGTTTATTTTTAACTAACTGTGCTTGACTTGCACTTTCTTTACTGTTGTATTCTAGCAAAAACAGAGTTGTCACATAGAGAACACATCTATTGATAACAGAAGACATTTTATCTGAGTAAAAAGTAGAATAAATATTGCTAGTACATTTTTTTAAAACAAAGATCCTAGCAGTTGGTTTGCTGTTTTCAAATATCGATGAAGACTAGTGAATGAAAATATATTGGATTTTGTTTCAAGAGAATTTTAAAGTAAATTTACCAGATGAAGTATCAGCAAATGAACCTTGAAGAACAGTATTTTAGAGATGTGTTGTTTTTATTTTAACATGTTGCAGTAAACTCCCCGCTTGCGTATTCCACATATCTTAGGAAACAAACCGTTAGAAATACATCTGTGGGAGGATAATAGCCTGGGACATAGAGAGCAAAATGATCCGTGGAATCTTTTAATTTTGGTCTGTGACAGTTGGGATATGGACATTGCAGGAATTCTGGCTCAAAGCTGCCTTTAAACACAGGTCTGCTGTGGGGGTTGTGCAGTACTTGGGATGTATGAGAACCCCCCTGATGGTCTAGGATGACACGGTGGTATTGCCAGACAATTGCTAGCATTTAAGTTAGAGCCGTTTAAGACATTTTCACTTTTCTCAGATAGAAGTTATGACCTTTTGGATGAGATGAATGTTAATACAGTCCATTATAATGCAAACGAAACATTTTAAAGGTACCAGCAGCTCCCTGTAGTTAGTCATTTTGTTTCCCTTGCCACAAACTGCAGGAGTTAGTCTGGTTAGCGTGTCCCTCCCGTGGGACAGAGGGAATGACAGTAATTCTCAGCAAAGGACAGTTAATTTTTTAAAGCTATTTTAACTCAGACATTTACTTTTCTCTGGTTTTATCCTGTGCTATAGTCTCAACTGGCATAGCAATACTGGCAAGTCCCTTATATATTGGCAGGTTTTGAAATTTTTCTGCCTTTGTATTTACACCATTTCCTCAGTTGATAGCAGCTAAGCCAACAAAAGCTGTCTTCTGTTGGCATCAGTTCACAAGTATATCACCAAAGGCTATGCTGGCAAAGTGATTAGTAATGCAGAGGTCTAACTTTTCCCATCTGATTTAGCATAGGGGGTTTTCTCCAGAAGAATAGTGTAATATAAACCAGGTGTAATTTTGAGAATGTTATTGAAAGGTTGACCTGGGTGAGGAATTAGGTGAGAAAAACCTATGAAGATTAAGACAAATTTCCTTATCATAGAATTATGTAAATCATACTCCTTTTAATTTTTTTATTCTGTTGTATTCTGGCAGCTTTTGTTGGGTGAATTGAATGATCTTTTAACTTAAGGAGTAGAGATCTCTCTTGAGATTCCAGCTTTGAACCCCACTGCTAAAATGAGACAAAGAAAATAATGTAGTGTTTGATGTTTTAATCTCTGGTTCTTCTTCAGTATCTTTTTTTTTCTTTGTTTTTACATTTTTGGGGGTTTGGGGGTTTTGTGTGTGGAGAATTTATATCCGCAGCCTACAGATGTCTTGACTGGATAAATAAGTTTAACTTTTTTTTCTTTTTATCTTTTAACAGGCAAAAAAATAATCAGTCTGAATATTCAATCAGTCACAACTTACAAGACAATTTCTAATGTTATTGGATATTTAAAAGGGACTTTATTCCCTGGTAAGCAGTCCTTTGTCATTTGTATTGATTATTTGTTTCATGATGGCTGGGAGTCATAGCTGGGATCAGGATTCTATTTTGCCATATAATGTACTAATGCAGAAGGAAGGAGAGAGCCCTTGTAGTAATGTTGTGGTTTGATTTATCACAAAACAGGACATAAGGGTTAAACAGAGAATGAACTCAAGGGGATGTTATAATTACAATATGCATATTTTTACACAGCCAACATGAATTACATTTAGACCATAGAGAGTATTGGTATTTTATACCAAGTAGCTATGTTGGTGGATTTAATTTTAGGGTGTACTGTATTGCATGATTTAATATGCAGGCTCTCTATACAACTTTAGAAAAGGTGTTTGTTCTAATGTTAGCAGAATTTTGAGATAAGTAAAACTCTATGCTTCAAATCCAGAACACCCCTATATAATTGAAGTGTCTCACTGAAACCAAGGTGTAGGGCAGTGTGATCTCTGGGTTAGTTAAGAATCTAATAACAAACGTGATCATAGTGTACAAAATTCTGTGACTAAGTTCTTAATCACAGTTGCTGCAGTCTTATTTTATGTTACAATCATGCCTTAAGCTAGTTTTATACAAGTCTATGAATAATAATTACTGTTCTGTGTGCCTTAAACAGTAAGATTCTAAGTGCAACTGACATAAATCACAAACCTCCTCCCTCCTTTGATGCTGTATGTAGATAATACCATAATCAGGACATCATAGGAATGAAGATAATTTCGAGCTTATTCTGTCTGCAAATGAATTTGCCTAAAAGTTGAATGTTTCTGCAACATGAATGAACACTGTTGCTGGTTATTTACATAGTGCAAAGTGTTTTAGACCCAGTCCAATTCCTAATGTACAGGTGACATCATCATCAAAACATCATCACATTTGCCTTGATTAATACTGTTTTATTAGGTTCAGAAGAAAGGCTGCAAATTTATCTACAGTCCCTTAGGAGGTGGGACAGTCATTTCATATTTTAAGTGATGGAATGAAGGAGGTGGAGAAGATAAGTTTATTCCTTAGTGAAATAATGACGCAGTTTTGTGTGTGCTGAATGCTGTACTTTTCACCAGAACATTTATTTTTTTTTAACAACATAGAAAACAATTAGCAAAGTGAATTTAATTTCAATAAAGGATTTAATTTCCTTCAAGAATTTGAAGTTACTAGTCTACTATTGCTAATGTATTGCAAATAGCTGTCATGGAATTTGAAAGGTAGAAACTGCCATGTTTAGACATACAGTCTACTGAACTGTGAAACAGAAGCAAGACAAATAATAAAAAGCATGCATCAGTTTCTGTTTAATAAATTCTTTATCTTCTCTATACCTGAATTTTTCATCTTTTTTTTGCATTCTTAATAAGATGCGACTTTTTAAAGGTATGTCAGTATATGTTTAAGAATTTACAGATATATATTGAAGTGAAGTCAATAGCACTACCCAGATGCCAAGAGTTTGTCCTGTAAATGTCTTGCTGAGCAAGGGCCATAACAGCTGGTTTCTAACATAGGCACAAGTTAAGCATGTAATGCACCACGGATGACAGTTTGTACCGAATCAATGTTAAACCTTCATTTGTTTCTCTACTATTCCTGGTCAATACTATAGCCGTGCCCTCTTAATTGATTTGAATACTTGATTTTTTCATGGAATCAATTCTTTGTCATTTTGATGGGGTTTTGCTAGTTTCATACACCTGAAGCATTCACCTTTATGTTCCCAGAAATGCAGAAAGCAAGCAAAATTTATCTTTAGTGCTCAATGAAAGACTGCAGAGCACCACCAGGGTGGACTTTTTTTCCTTAAAGGCCTCCTAACACACACAGACAAACACATCTATGTAATCATGGTCTATGTGACATTTGATATGAGGAGTAACAATGCACATCTGAAATCCAACCAAGATATTAAAAAGTTTAGGAGCAGAGGAAATATGGTAGTTGGTACCTTTTAAAACCTGAAAAACACTGATTTTGTAGCTCTATTGGACATGGTTGAAAATGGGATATATAACAAAAGACAACAGTATGAAGTCACTCTTTTTTAATGATACATCTGTGTTGTCAAGCTCATCACTACCCTGAACACTATCCCGTCTTATCACTTTCAAAAGTATCTGATGGATATTTTTTTTCTCTATCTCTATTCCTTTCTTTCTCTTTTTTTTCTTACCATGTGATCTCTTTCTGCACATGCTTCAGCAAATGACTATGAGAAAGGACAGCTGCTGCCTCTGTAAGCATGACCATCCTTTGTCCTATGCTTTTCCTATGGTCATTTGCTTCAGGGTGTTGCCTCTATTCAAGAGGGAGAGATGTGCAAAGATGAAGAATTTCAAAGGAGGCACCAGCTGTTATGTTTTACCCCTGTTCATTCAGCTGGCATCTCCTACAGTAAGTTGATGCTTGTAGCTTTCTTCTCCATCAAAATGTCCTGTACTATTTACATAAGGTCTTTTTCCACTCCCCTTCACATAAGCTGTTCACAGACTGAACAGAGATTATAATATGGGGTAAGCATTGATCCTGTCTGATCACCCTGTCTTACTGCCACTTCTACTGACAACCTAGAAGCCTGTAAGGCCATTAATTTCTGTTCTCAATTCCTAACATTTAAGTGAGTTGAAGATCCTATGATTTTTCACTGTCAGTGCAACCTATAATTAAGTGCCTCATGATGCAACACACAAGTTGCACAATTAGATGATTTATATTGCATTTTGTTACATTAAATTATTGTATGCACTTAGATTTACAATTTTCATATCTGCTTTTAGAAAGAAATTTTCATTTACATACCTATATAACCCTGTCGTGGTATTGATTGAAAACATTGTGTTATAGGTACATAATAGATCCTCTATTTGTAAAGCATTTTTGATTCCTTATAAAACAACTTTGCTGTGTATTTTGTTGAAAAAAAAAAAATGGTAAAAGTCCAATTTGATAGAGAATAGTTTTATAAACAAAGTATGTTGGTGTTCAGTTAAATTTGTTTCTAGGCAGCAGTCACTGCAAAAAATACCGAGGAGTAGATATTTCATTTTATAAGCAATATAAAACATGAGCATTTTACCACCTGTGTGTTGCTACATTCCAGTGTACTGACAACAGTGGAGAATGAATCCCCTTGGATGAAGAAAACCAAAACTTTTTGCACTTTTTGGAATGCAAATGACACCCAGAGGTAGTTGTGGATCTGGCATCACTTGATAACTATTCTTTTGTTCTCTATCAGTATCCTGAAATATAGAAAGAACACCTTTAAAAGTCTAGATCTAGACCAGAAAGAGACTTTACTAAGTATCAAAACACAACCAGCAATCAATCCAAAGAGGCTTTGGTTGTGAATTCATCTCATACAGAAGGTCTGGTAGTTTTAGCAAGTCATTCAGCATAACTCTGCTTAGACTTCTTGACACACATCAGTCACACTAGTTCATGTTGTTTCATACCACATCATCCTTTTGGAATAAAATTAGGTTCTTTACACTTGTGAGTTAGTGTTTGGATTATGCCTTGAGAGATTAAGATTTCATTTAATTTCTCTGAAAAAAAAATTGTGGGTTTTTTTTTCTGGATAACCATAGGCATATTCTTTATTTCAGGTTGAAACTTCTTGCTTTTCATTTTATAAAATACTTTCTTCCGGTATCATCAAAGTTGCTAGGTCTGACTTACCGTTTCTGTAACATTCATTATCTCTATTCCTGTCATGTCTCCTCTCTAAACCTGCAGTCCAGGTCTTTTCAGTGTCTCCTTACACAGAATCACAGAATGGTAGGGGTTGGAAGGGACCTCTGGAGATCATCTAGTCCAACCCCCCTTACATGGAAGTCTAAGTCCCGATCTATAACCATTCTGGTTACCAGCTTCTCAACTGCTGTTTCTACAATGTCTTTTTTGAGATAGGGTGGTGAGCACTGAACACAGTCTTCCAGGTGAGGGAGTACTAATACTTTGTGTATTTTCTCTATGTTTTTTCATTGTACTACCACACCTTTTGTTTTCTTTTTTTGGACGCTAATATTTATTGGAGGTAGACTTTCCTGCTTATTCATTTGTGGTTTTTCATAACACTCTAATGTGAGCATGGAACTTTATTAGATTATCTATATGATGAAGTCCTGGCTATAAAAATGGTATATATCAGATTTATAAGACGGGAGAGTAATAAGCAAACAATGAAGGCAAGGGCACAGGAATTAAATTAGGAAAGTCTATGCATATATTTACTTAGTAGTTGTTTTTTGTTTTGTTTTTTTTTTAAGTAGCATTCACAGGTTTATGTATTTATATTGTATGATTGTCTTGCACATGATCATACAAATTTTTGTTGACAGCATTGTGTTGTGTTAATGACATTAGAGACTACTAATACAGTTCATGTTTTAATGCTAGTATCCAGAAGAAATAAAATTCTCTTGTCTGTCTGTTTTTTTCTACATTTCAGACAGATATGTTATCATTGGTAGTCATCACCATGGTTTGAATACTTATGGTGGACAAGAATGGGCCAGTAGCACTGCTATCATCACAGCATTTATACAAGCCTTGATGTTGAAGGTTAAGAGAGGCTGGAGGCCTGACCGGACCATTGTTTTCTGCTCATGGGGAGGAACATCATTTGGGAACATTGGTTCCTATGAATGGGCAGAGGTAAAAAAAATTTAGAACTCATTGCAATAATGATTACTTTTGTTGAAAGGATGAAAACAGTATGAAATTACCATGTAGAAATTATGGTTCATTAACTGGTCTGTGACGTCTGTGTACATTCATGTACTCCTTAGCAAGTGCATAGAGGCAGTTCCTGTGGAACAGAGCATGTGTCACAATGAGATGGCAAGTAGTTTCCATAGGTGTGAAGTTTGCGTATACAGCACCTTTGTGAGTCAACTCCCATCCCTAATTCAGCAGAGGACTGCAAAAGAGGGCATTGCCAGATTTTGGGGAGGGAGGGAAACCTCAAAAAAGGCCTAGGCCCAGGGATAGCTTAGAGGGCTTTTTCTCCTCCCTGGGGCTTCAACAGTTACTAATTTTTTATTGATAGGATTTGTGTAGGGAGAACTGAATCCAGAGCACACTGAAGAGAACCGTACCACGGTTTGCATTAATTACATAAACAACATTTCAGTGTCTCCATGGCTAGTGGCAATTTACTTTTCTCATATTTGTGCTAAGGAGTTAGATACCATCTGAAACAGACAATTCTTTCAACAGAATAAAAATCACCTTATTGAAAGAAAATACCTCATCCAGGTAGTGTTGATCATATATGATTACAGTGGACTTCAGCTGATAAATTAAAGGAATAGCTGGCAGAGAGGTTCATGGCTGCTGAATTAAAACAGCAGATAAAATGAAGAGTTAATTGCTTTTTATCATGCGTGAGAAGCAGCTAGCTCTCATTGAAGTTTCATACTTCCAACATGATTATTCTTCAAAAACAAGAGGGAGTGAAAAAGTCAAATTGAAAAGATCCAGGCTGGAAGCAAAATTTGTTTAGTTCCACTTCAAGTCAGCTTTACATCAGATGTAATTGCGTTACGCCCCTTCTGTTCAGCATAAAGAGCCACTTCATGCAAAGAGTAACTCATTACTGAAAAGGCAAAGGGGATCTTTTTTAAAAAGAGATAATAATTGAAACAGTTTGTACATACTATTTTTGTAGTCTAAAACATAATAAAATGAAAACATTGGGAAAATTATGCAATTCAAATCTGAATTTGGTCTTTAAAAATTTGAGTACATTTAACTGTTGATAATGATTGCTTTTGAAGTTTGTCTTCTGTCAGGCGTAAGTTTAAAAGGTCTTCACGTTGTTTCACAGTATGTAATGTTTTCATTTTTGGCCTTACAAGTGTAGTCATTTTTAATTCCTCCTAGGCCTGCTTGCATTTTGTTGAGATGATGTGTGAAATGGAATTACAACTTCTCCTATATAAAGAAATAACACTAAGATATGCTTTGAAGTTCTTAACAGCATATTGTAAGAAGTAGTAGTAAAGTAATACTTAGGGAATCATAGAGGATAAAAACATAGGGTGCAGTTTTTCCCTAGAAGGAACTGAAAGAACAAACCTAGTTTTAATTATAACAATGCATGGTAATAACCATTGCTCTGCTTGTGTTGTAGGATCTCAAGAGAGTTCTTCAAAGAAATGTTGTGGCTTACGTTAGCCTCCATAATCCAGTCAGAGGCAACTCAACTTTACACCCTGTTGCATCCCCTTCTCTTCAGCAACTGGCAGCAGAGGTTAGACATAAAATATTTTCTTTCACATGTGGTTTATGAGGTTACATGGTTAACCCGCTTGATGCTGGTTAGTTTTATATAACTATATATGGAGGGGTTTTTGTGTAATTGTTATAACCTCACAGATACACATGACCTGTTTTTACTAAGCAAGCAGGTTAAATTTTATTCAAAAAATTACAAGGTGTATTAAGAGGTTGGAAAGGATGACATATTTCAGCTCATTATACCAAATCTCACCATGCTCGCATGCCCTACAGCTCTTTCACCTCTTGGCGGCTTTAAAGTAACATTTTTTATTCTTTAGCACAAAGCACATTTTTCTCTTCCTAATCTGATCTTTCCAGACTGTGTCTCGATTTGCATTTAAACCCGTATGTTTACCAGATGTAACATGACACACAGGGAGAGTATTACTCTTACCATAATAAATAATGTCTAGAGTAAGTATGTCAGGTTCAGTGCTCGGCTACGCCTTTGTAACTACTCTACAATCAGAATATTCTGTAGTTATGCTGGTGTAAGTGCACATAGGCTTTAAACTAACGACCTTATTGCCGTTTCTGAGGTTGCTGATTTTATTAGTGTTTAAAATGAACTACAAATAATATAAAGTACATACTAAATGATAAAACCAGTTTAAAATGGCGTGCATAAAATGGAGTTGAATTTGACTTTCATAAAGTATGCTTTTTAGATGTTTTTTCCATAAATTTGCCAAGCTAATACTCATTAGATTATTCAGATGTTTCTTTGACTTGCCTCTCTGACTTAGCATTTGGTACTAAACACTGCTGAGAGTAGCATTGAATTACACAGAGCTTAAGACTGATCTTGCTTGGCAATTGTTGTCCGACTAAGTTAGTAAAATGATACCAGTCAAATTGCTTCTTAGCAATGCTTTAACCATGTCTGCTGTCCAGTGATTAGATTTTAATTTCCTCATGGAAAGAATTTGGTTTACTCTGTGCATTGTGAAAAACGCAGTGCAAAGTCATTTCTTTTCAGGAAAAAGAAATGCTTTTATTTGTGGAAGATTATTTATAATATTATATATATGAGTCTACAGGTGTTGCGGATATGTCAATTAAAATTTTATTGTAAATTTTAGCTACTGTATTTGCAAAAAAACCTGTTCTGATAGGTTGCTAGCCTTTTGCTAACCTATTGGAGTTTGCAGTCCTATCTCCATGAAAAAGGATATTTGCCATTTAAGGGGATAAATTTATTACAGTAGGTCCTTGAATTATTTGGGGTTTTTCTCATTTTGTTTCTTTGACTTCACAATATGATCCATGGCAGTCATCTGAAAACCGTAACCTGTCTGGAGATGTGCAGCAGATATTTTCTTTATTATCTTTTTATCACTTTATTAAGATTTGATTCTTTTATTCAAATAAACACCATATTAGTAAGAGTGTTACAGTCATGCCCTCTGTTTTGGAGAGAAAGCAAAGGAAATCTCTTTCTCACTTCCACTTTATTTCTGTGGTTCGTTTGGGTGTGATGATGTAATATTTTGCAACACCTATTGTAATAGTAATTGTATCCTTTCCAGTAATACAAACACAACCTCTCTTAGCAGTCTTCCCTTGCACCAGTTAATTAGTTAGCAGTAAGTAAAACATTACTAGAACTCCATTTTTTTTCTTCCTTTTCCACACCTTCCATCTCACCTCTGATTCTTTAATGGTTAAGGGTTTAGTATTGAGATTGTGTCCATTCTGCATGTTTACCATGAAGCCCCATTTAAAAAGAAAAGGACAAAATGCACACAAGGTAATCTAACTTTTTTTTTTGGGGGGGGAGGGGGGTGTTTTTGTTAGGATAATATTATTTGTAATTAATGTAACTGTCGTACAGTTTGTGACGTTAAAAAGATTTGTAGGAATTATTGCTTCCAAATGCCGGCTAGATTTCTGAATTCATGTCAAGTGTATTGACAGTGATGGAACAGCCCAGCACAGATCTTCATTTGTTCCCATGGGTAGTCACAATTTGCCATGTGTCTAGAAGATTTTCTCTGGAAGACTGATCTACTTATAAAGAATATTGATATTATGTCCAGCACTCGCCAAGAAGGCAATGTAATTACAGATACCTCAAAATTATGATAGTGCAAAGGGGGTAGGCTGTGGTTTTTTGGAGCTCATCGCATCTTGAAGAAATTGTGAGTCCATTCACAAGAGGTTCTTACTAACATGTTCAGGTTGCAAAGAAGTGCTTAAAAAGGCCAGCAAGAGACAAGGATCATTTTAATTTGGAAGAGTAATTCTTTGAAATTAAGTTTGTTAGAACAGAAAAGAAGGTGAAACAGGAATTTAGAATTAATAATATAAATTGTGCTGAAACCAGGACATCAATCCATTTTAAAATGAAAAGAGAAAATACCCAGTCTTGTTTAGTTAGATGGAAACTTTCCATCATTTATGGGTACATGAAAGACATCGCACCATACCTCTGGATTCAGTGGTAAAACTCACACTTCCAATTTTAGATCACCACAAAAGAAACCAACTTGCATTATTTTTTCATATTCCTAAACAGTGTTGCAACATTGTTTTGTGAAGAGGAAGACTAAGATCTGTTCACCGTTTGCACTAAGGACAGAGCTGGGTTTTGTTCAATGCTCGCTGTTGTGCTAAGGTTGTGGGCACTCCATCTCGATAAAACAGAGGAAGAATGTTTTCCTAGGGACAATTAATACTTGTTACAAATGCCTGTTAAATGTTAGGCGTCTAGGGAAAACAATGAAAAACTGTAGTTTGTCCTGTGCAAGAAAACTCAGGTAAAAAATCACATTAAATGCAGAGTGCTCCATGAATGCTACGAGGACCATAGCTGAAAAAGAACTGTGAAGAAATGGCAAACTAAGATAGGCAAAGGCATACAACAGGGTTTACTTTCTGTGCTGTACATATGGGCTTTTCTACAATAAAATTTTGGATACTTGCTAAACACCACAGCTTCCAAAACACTTTTTTTTTCTTAATTTCTGGAAACTGTGGGAGAAGTAGGGAAGAAGTTTTAGCTGAAATGTAGTTTGTATGAGTATTCTAGACTTACAATAAAAAGAAAAATCGCAAACTTGATGAATTGTCTATGTGAGCTCTGGTGATCAGTTAGAGAAGAGGATAAGTGCTCGGCTAATTAACAGAGACCATGACTTCTTAAAGATGTTTTATGTGAAGGGATTACATCTTTATTTTAGTTGCAGATTTCAAGAGGGAGCTACATAAGCTGTCTGCAAATAATAATTTTATGTGCCTATCAGTGGGATTCTGGTTGAAACACCAAATTACATGAAGAAGCTAATTTCAATATTTGGATTAATTAAGAACGAGAAATTCAAACAATTCTGAGACCTTGACATATTTAATTCAAATCTTTTTTATATAACTATGTTAATTAGTGTCCACATTAACAAGAGGGAAATACTGCCAAGTTATATTTTTGCCTACTATTATTTTGTAAGGAAAATGATTGTTAATTCACTTGCTCAGTTAGTGATTCACCATTTGTTGGCAGAGTGTCATTGGTAAATTGGGTTGGTTTGATGCTGGCATCCATTTTCTGTAAATAAGGCCATTAATGAATTTTTCTATAATTAACATTTCATAAGTAAAAAAGCTATTATGAAACATAAATTAATTGCTGTTTTCTTTTAACTGATTGTACAACCATTGCTGATCAGACTTCAGGTTTGCTGTTATTTCTGAACCCAAGAAAACTGACTGCTCCTGCTCCTTTCTCCTAAGGAAAAGAGCCATTTAAAACTATTGAAGAATGAGTTGAGCATCAAAAATGACTGTACCAAGTATTATTCCATGCTATTTATCAGTATTTGTTTCTGTTAATAGAGTGGAAGGCATAAGACATCTTTATGGTGGTGCTATTGACAGAAGATTATTTTTTTCTTTTTGAAGTAGAACTGAAGATAAACTTCTGTATAGATGCTTGTTACTACTATTATTTCTTGATTTAAAAAAAAAATAATCTTACATTAATGTCAGCATTGATTCTTTTCTTCCAACTTCTGTGTTTCTCATTCACTTTGTTTTACCTTTAGCATTTAATAATGGATCTCCAAGCCTCATATGTCAGTAGATTGTAAAGAAGAAAAAAACATTAAAATATTACTTGAATTGCTTGTTGCGTGCCATATAACAAAATAGTATAGATTCCCCATTAATTTTTAGTCTTTACCTATTATAGCTTTTAGTGTTTTAATTGATTGCTGGTGTTACTTTTTGTATTTGTGTTGAAAACAAAACAAAATCTCTTTAGAATCAGATGTTTATGCTGTGAACTCCTGTCTCAGGAATTCAGAACTACATTAAAAGGATGCTGTTAATATAGACACTACTGCATTGCCAGCTTTATTAAATTTATTAAGATGCCGCTTCTCCAGTGTGAAAAGCAAAGTTTCATGTAATGGTGGATTTGATTTTGGAGTTTTAGCAGGTACTTTGCATCTGCTAACAATGTTTTTATTTTGATAAAATATTGCTTTGTCCACTATTGCCTACTTTTTCACTCTTCCTCCAAATTAAACAATTTTAATAGATAAATACAGATTCAGAGTGTGGGTAATCATTTAAACCTACTTATACATTTTGATGTTATGAAAATACTATTGCTGTTAACCATGGGAGGGGACAGTTTATTAGCAAGGAAGAATGTAAGTGAACTAGTTTTTATGCTGTGATCTTACTGGAGATCTACCAAAAGTCCTTTGTTTCTAATGAATCAAGCTTTCTGCTTCCATGTCCTTCCCCCTCTTTACAAAAATAAGGTGTTAAGTTCTTCTGCTAAAAGCATAAATGATGTCTATTTTCAGCAGAGGTTTTTTGTTCTGAAATGTAAATGTCAAATTTGATTTCCATTGTAGCTAAAATTGAAGAAATCTGGACATTTTATTATCTTTAAATGTAGTGCTGGAGTATGGGAGATTGCAGTAATTCCTTACATGCTCTAGAATGGATTTTGGTTCTAGGCTTCTATGGTCCAATCTAAATAAAACTGTCTAATGTAATAAGCTTTACTTCAATGGAATTGTTTTTTCCTTCTAGAGACTTTATCCAGACTACAGTATTAGAAAAGGTGACTTCCTTTCTGTCGAAATCTTCCTGTGCTTAATTTCATCTTATTGCTCCTAGTTTTTCCCCTTAATAATCTGTGATGTCAGGAAAAGAAAAAACACAGGAAATAGTTTTCTTGAAGTTTCTGCAAAAAGCTTTCTTTTGGCAGGTAAAAGGTCATACAGTTCAAACTTTTGTCTCTTGACAGCCTTGAAGGTGATTTCAAGACCTGTTTTGTAGCCACTTATTTTAAGGCTTTAATGCTTAGGCTCCCTTTCAAGAAGAGCCTTCTAACATTTAGGAGAGGTGCTAACTTCTCAATTTTGTATCATCTCTCCCTCTTCTTGATTGGATATGTTATTTTATAATTATTTGAAGAAGGCTGAATGTTCTACCTTCAGTAGGAAATTTGACATGAGAAGAATTTTAGTTGTAAAGATTTAAAAACAGGTGCAGATCAAGTTCTAATTTATTGCCATTGATTTTTTTTTTTCATAGGCTTTTGAGCACTCCTCAAAAATTATTGCATTCTGTGTCTGAATGGAAAAGAACAACATTTATTATTAAGGTTAATAAACAACTCATGGGTTTGTGTGAATAGAAATTTAGATGGTCTTCCTGCTGTTTCATACTACATTGCCAGTGTCTGTGGCGGTCAAGGAAAGGATCTACATTCTGGCTAACTATAATTTTCAATATCATCTACTAATTTGGGTTAATTCTATCTGGAGTACAAAAATATATCTAAATGTTTGTGGAAAAGTTATCTTTAGTTTATCCACATTTTCTATTACTGACAGTTATTTAATAAATATCTGTTCTGAAATCTCTGTAATATTCAAATAGCTTTTACGGTTTCTGTCATGAAATGGACAAGTGTCAAGTATACTTTTGAAAATCCTGTACGTTTAGCACATTTTTGTTTCATACTTTTGTCAAAAAATTAAGGAGGTTGAAATTCAGTAGAAAAGTAGTAATTTACTCTACTAGACAACATACAAAAATGATTAGGAAAATACCGGAAGTTGTTTTATTCTTTCAAATTGGCACTAGGATGAGAGGAAAATTGGTTAAGGTCATTTTAACTCTGAAACAATAAGGCTGCAATCTACCACGTAATAACTTATGAACAAAAGCAATATAATTTTATATAGAATAGGCTGACATGGTAGCTAGTGTACATGAACTCCACAGTAGTATAATGTTTTTAAATTTCTGTCTGTCTTGCTAATTACAGAACATTTTATTTGACCTTAGATTCATTATTCTAAAAGGCTTGTCTTGTATGGTGTATTTTATTTTTTGCATTTTTGTTTGCTGTATTTGGTCTGCTTACCAAGCTTTGTGTAATGATTTTGTTTAAAACAAGTAGCGTAGTTATTTGCAGTTGTCACTCAAAATATTTAATTAACTCCAAACACCACAAAAGTATCATAGATCTTACTTACAAAATATCTTCAAGTAAGCTTGTAAAACAGTTGCCTGCACAGCTCAAATGGAACTGAATGTTCAGAATCAAGGGTGCTTTGGAACCAATTATATTGTAGTAGATACTTCTCTGGGGCTCTGGGGAATTGGGGGGCGGGGGGGGGAAATCACGTAAAATCTTTTTTCTCTTTGTAACATAATGGGTCGTCGTCATAAATGAAACACAAAGATGTAGTTTGCTTGGTTTGTTGGGTTTTTTTCTATAAAGGAAATGAGAATTTTATTTTACAGATTCCAAACATAAGGTGTGGTTAGGTAAAGCATATGTACAAATGAAAATGTAAAGCACCTCTGATGACACAAAAACAAAACTGGTAAGGACTTCAAGCAATCACTTGATCCAACTCCTCATCCTACTGCAAAAATAAGTCTCTCTGATGTGTTTCAGCTTCCAGCCTACAAGATACTACAACTTTCTCAGATGATCTGGGCTTGTCTTCTATCATGGTACTATTTGGAAATTTTTTTTCAGCTATTGAAGTCATCATAGTTGAAGATTAATCTTTCTTTTTCCTTTCTTCCACTGGTGATCTTTTTTCTTTTTTGCAACAACCTTTTTACATATTGAACAAAAGTTATTATTACACACAAAAGAAAATTATACACTTTATACACTGAATATCAGCTTCAAAGAATTGATACATCTTTCTCAAAGTTAGTATGAAATTTGGTGTGTGAAATTAATTGATATGTCTCAGACAAGCAAGTGAAGTCTCTGTTAAATTCTGATTTTGCCAAAGATTATCCGTTGAGGCACATTGCACTTCAACTAATATTTTACAATGAACTAAAATGGCAGAAAAATACCTGTAGTGTCTCTACAGAGGGTCTGATCAGAAAAAAACAATAGAAGTATGTATTTCACTTGTATGCTTGTAGTGCTGTTAAAAATGGTATCCAGTCATTTAATGACCCCTCAGAGCAAAGGGTATTTGGATTATAGTTTTGTAAACCAAAGTAGCTGACTTTGGTGAGTGAAACTAGAAGCACAGGCATATTAATACACTGAGCTTAATTAATCTGAGAACAGCATGTCTCATCCAAATGCCTTCTCTCTTCATCTAAATTTCTTTTGTAAGACATTTTAATTCTCACTGATATGTAAGTCTCAATTTTTTTTTGATTCTCCCTAGATCTTTTTAAATAATATTCGTCCCTAGATGATAGTTCACAATTCTGGGGCATCTCTCAGTCTGTGAAATGGCTTTGTGTTGGCATTTGTGGGCTTTTTCAATCTTATTGTTCTGATAATGGAGAAAAGGTTGAGGATGGAATTCTAGTTTCACCTGTTTTTCTATAAAATGCTGTAACCCTAGTGATTTAAGTATATTTTTCCTGATTTATACTGTTATAAGACAGAAAAGAATTGGGTCATGACTTCTGATTTATTTCCCTGTAAGAATGACAGAGTTTTCTGCTTCAGCACTAAAAAGTATGGCTTGTCTTCTCTACTGAAAGAGCGTTACGTGTTTGTGTTGACAGAGCTACTGAAGGCATCTGCTCCTGCTCATCAAAAACTGGTTGTCTTTGGTATCAGCTAATCAAAGGTAGACAGGTGACACTAGTTACCTTGTAAATGATGAACGAAATCCATTTGTTTCAAGAGAAGACTAAAATGAGTATCATCTACACTTTATTAGAATTAATTGCAATACTAATCATCTTTCTTTTTACCCTGTTTCTGGGGTACTTAAATGCTTGGTTTTAATTTCATGTTTTTCTCCTGGATTAGTTTTTCCTCCTACATGTGAACAGTTGAGACAAAAGTCAGATAAGGTAGATGATGTGTCTGGGTATAGGTGTAAACTTAAGAACTACCATGGTGGAAGCGAATGTACTAGCATCTCTTTCAGAAGAGAGAAGAGTGGTGTAGAGATCCTGAGTGGCTGGTAATAGAAACAAGCAATTTGTAAAATCATAGCAGGCCAGCCCAATTAGGTTTCTCTATCAGGCATTTTAAATGATGATGTGCAGAATTGATCAGTTCAGTGGTTTTGGCAAGTGCATATGGCAGCTTGTATTTTTAGGTAATCAACTTAAATCCATACCACATTTTTTTGCTACAAAGAAAATAATAGTATATTGTCCTATGTGTTGTTCATTCTTGACCTTTGTATTGATGTCATACATGTGTGTTTTGCTGTCTGGCACCACATACACACTTCTCTCTCTCTTTTTTTTTTTTTTTTTACTGTTTCTGCAAGTGTCAGGAGTATTATTGATATGAACACCTGATTTCCTTTTCTATTTCTCTTTCTCTTTTTTTTTAACAAGTGTCAAAGTCTGATTCTTACAAAATGAAAGAGAATAATAGCGTTGTTGTTATTATTATTTGAAAGTCCATATAAGTTATCCATATAAGTTGACTTGTCTACACAGTGGCTGGGAATGTGGGGCAGAATGTTTCAGTACTTCATTGCTGTTGCCGTGGAACGAAACCTGTTTGTCCTGAAGGCAAAGGAAGATATAAGGCTGTTGTAAGGCACAGAGGAAGGTGGCAAATGATTGAGGAAATAATGTTAAGGTGGCACTTTGCCAGTGCTTCCTTTCATGCTTGGAGGAGGTTAGTTGTTCTCTGCTAGTACAAGGATTATTTGGGTTTTTTTATTTGTGGCCTGAAGAACTCATTTGTATTTTAAATTTCTTATTTACTCCATGAACTGAATTTTGTGCCTCTAAGGATGAAGATATAATTAAGGTAGCAAAATTCACCATTGCCTACTGTGCTGGGAAGTCTTGCTTCTGTTCTGGCAGCATCTGCTCATTCTATGGTTCCTGAAGTAGGGTGTAGACCTGCTGACATCCAAGCTTGATGCTCTAATATTTTATCCCTCTTTTAAAAGAAAGTGGTAAATAAATAGTCATAACTTCTATGTCATTTCTTCTTTCTGACATCCTGTATTTCCCCATCAAAGCAGGCACAAGTACTATGCAGTATTCTTCCATGCAGATTTAGTATTAGACACTTGTGCAGCACTGTTTGTATTAAGTAATGCTGTAACTCAAGGCAAAATATTCTTATAACTTACAGCCTACCTATGACCTTTTAAAAAGATAGCTGTAACACTATGTGAAAGGGGGAGAGCTCATACGTGACCTTTAATTGGGACAATGTGTTTATGCTCCACACACTCTGCCTTGGGCTTTATTCTAGATATTTTGGTCCCTATTCTGATTTCCTGTAAACTAATGTACACTGAGAGGAATTATATGAGGACTAGTGCAGCCACACTGATGTAAAAGTGGGATAAAATGTGAGAGATTTGAGGTTATTCTGTCACTACAGATGTCTGGATTTCCAGTAGAGTTGGATTTTTTTCCTCCAAATACTCTCTGACATAGAGCCTTTTTTTAAGTTGTTGTTTGGTTTTTTTTGCTTCAATGAGTACTGCACAGTCCTTGGTAATTAACTGCTGAGGTAACTTAACTGAATCCCATTGTTATTGAGTAAAATACCCTCCAATTATTCTCATTTTCCTGAAGGACTACCTAGCAAAATACAGAAGTAGTCTCTGAATCTCAGACAGCATGAACACAGATCCTATAATTCTTCTGGAAATCCTGAAAACCATCTGTCGTAGAGTAATTCATCACATCCATGTTGTTTTCATGTCTGTCTTGGTGGTAACCATTAGCAAGTGCTTTCTTGCAGGAAGGGAGATGTGTGTTCCTTGCTGGAAAGACTGGTGATAAGCCTCTCACTTCTCTGAGAGAGATGCTGCCTTGAATATCCCTTTTTTGAGTTGAGGAGCTAGCTATATCAACTATACCAGCATGATTACTTGTGTTGATCCTTAAAATATTTGCCTGTATCAACATTTTTAACTGTATGAACTCAGATCTTCATGAATTTTTCCCTAGATATATTTTGTGCCTTCCCCTTCTGTTTGCTATGGAGCACAAGCCCAACAAGGATCTTTTAGAATTTCATGAAATCCATGTCAGTGTTTTCATCAGTATTATCATTCCAGGTCTGAGACTAGAGCTTGTTAATTAGCCAGACCATCCTCTGGATCGTTGCTTTTGCATCATGCATTAACATTTGAAGTCTATCTTGGGCTTCCTCCATCAGAGTATTTAATTTTAAAACAAATGAATAGCTTGCATAATTTAATATTTATGATGATATAATAGTTTCAAAGTTGTTCGAATTCTGAGTCTGATTATACAGCACTTCAAACATGAAGGAGATTTTCAAAGAGACAGGTAAAGAAAGGTGTTAAACTTAATTGGTTCTCAGTTGAAGATACTTTCCTGATTGGTCTTTGTACCTTTGAAAATTATATCCCAAGAGACAAGATAGACTAACAGTAGGGGAAAACAAAAATGATCTCTAACTAAAGGTAAAGTGAAGTATGGGGAGATGAATAGGACTTGACAAAATCACAAAGGAGAAAAAAGAAAGAATTTAATCCAGATCTCATGGCAAATGACTAAAAGGATATGAATTCTCAGTCTTCTGTTCTACATTTGGGCACTCAAAATATTTGCATTAAGTTCACTCATTAATCTGAAAAGAGCTTAAAAAGTAGCAGTTGGAATCAGTTTAAATTGCATAGTGTAAGTGGTTAATACAGAATTCAGCTATAATATTGAAAAAGTGTTAATATATTTCATTCTGTAAATGACTAATTAATATTGAATGAAAGAAAAGTCTTTTCTGTTCAGGTATTTCTTCTGACCATTATTTTCTCTAGTTCATTTGTTGTTTGAGATAGTTTGCAAAATCTTTTCTGCATGAGATCTGTCATTGATTTGCGGGTGGTCTGAAAGCAGTATGCGGTATGCATGTGTATCCAACGTTCCATGTTTAAGCTGGAATTAAATATGGAATTATACTTCTTTTTATCTCTGATTGGGTGAGCTTTCTAATGCTATAGGATCATGTTTGCTTCTCCTTCTTTAGTCAGGTAGCTGTCTCCAATTTTTTTGCAGCAGTTGCTACAGTACCTTCCTGACAGGCAGTGGTATCTGTAATCTACAGACTTTCACGATGTATGTGGTCCACGCTCATGTTCTCTGAGGAACACACATTACACTCGGAAGCTGTCTGCATCTGCCCTGGTTACATTAGGATCAGTAGGTAAAGCTCTACCAAGGATGCTGATGCTAAAGGTGAGGGCCAAAGCAGCAGCAGGACTCAGGGCTGGCAGAAGGGAGGAAGAGGATGAAATACCAGTAGGAAGAGTTGGCTAAGAAATGCTGAGGTATTATCACTTTCAGGATTGCTATGCAGATGAGTAATTAGGTAATTTACTCAGTTTTAGTATGTACTCTGTTGCAACTAAGTTGAAAGTAATTCCTGACAAACGTTTCTTTAATGCTTTTACATGGAAATCCTTAGCCCCCTTGATGTACAAAAATACTGTTTATCTCCAATCTCTATATTGAACTCTACATTAGAAAAGTTGGTGGGGGTTTTTCATAGCTCCTTTTAGTTCAGCATGATTGGTTTAACTAGTAACGTATTTTTCAATGTTTTCATAAGTCAATCAGACTGCACTCAAATGTGTTATAATGAAGCACTTGAAGTTAAATTTTCACCTCTAGAAGTCATCTGCATTGCTATTTTTGATCACAGTCTTTAAAAAGCCTTATAAATAATATTCTCAGAGAAGATAAAGTACTAAAATTTCAAACTAGGTATGCCATCTAATGCCATTCAAGAAAGCAGCACATGGTAGTATAACAGGTGATAATTATTAGTATTTCTGTATTGTGTCAAGATGCAGATACTTAGAGAAATGGAATATTTGATTACAAACAAGTGTCCTGATGAATGTTCCATTGCTACTTATGTCTTAGTAGCCTGCAGATTAAGAGAAAAATACAATTTAAGGAAAGATATGTGAGTAATTTGTTACATTTCCTTCCTTTTAAATACAGTTTCATCTTTGGTTCCAGCTTTAGGTCAGCATTTTCTTTTCTTTTTTTTTTTTTTTTTAAAGGTCCAGGATTGGAGCTGTACCTATATAATAAATATTTTACCATTTTTTAAATATACTGTTCATACAAGAACAAGTCATTCTAATCTCTCTCTCCTTGTGACTTTTCAAGTATCATGTATTTGTTAATAGACATCAAAGAATAGTATATTTCCCTCAGATTTATTCAATTTGCTTTGTTTTCATAGCTTTATGAACTACTATTCACAAGAAAATCTACTGTTTCTCAAGAACATCAGTGTAACTGATGGTCACTCAGCACTTCTGAAGATCTTAGCCTTTTATTTTAGCAGGCGAAATCAAAGATGTGCACTGAATGGTAAGAAGGAGCATATACTAGGGATAGCCATAGACAGGAGAATTAGATGTTCTTCCACTAACGTGTTCTTACTCAGTAAACCAACAGTAGGTGAATATGGAGTCTTTATTATATGGGGAGCAAGTTCACTGCAGAAGCTGTAAAAGTTATTTACTCATGCTAATTTATATAAAGAAGAAATGATATGGCCATAAGTCCATTCTACTAATTTTTTTCAAGTATTATTATTCCACAGTCAGAATACAGGTAACAGATGTTCTCAGCATAAAAATAGGCAGGGAGGTATATATTTAATTTTTTTATCATATTTCAATTAATACGGGGTGTAATATGTCATATTGTAAGTACGTCATAGTGTAACAGGTGTGCACATGGCCCTTAGCAAGTTTCTTTACCTTCTTAGGGTCAAACATTGCCTGGTATGTGTAATTTTTACAACTAACTACTAAATGGAATTTAATTTCTTAATGGAGTCATGATTGTTTGGCTATTTATGCCATAGTTGGAATCTGACACCCACCAAATGTGATCAATATAATAAGCCAGAAAATGGAAGAGGTTGTAGTTATGAGTCTGTGTAAAGCAGACTCATGCAACATCTTTAGCATCGATGTAGTATCTTTCATTCCATTTCTGTTAAGATAGTAGGGCTTGAATAGATACTTAGATTCAGAAAGCTATTGTTAGCACTGAGTTGTTGGAGGAGATCTGGGGCTGTCCTCCCTTAGCCTGGGGAAAATTAAGAAAACAGGCTAAGAAATTAAGAAACAGCCTCTCACCAGCAGCCCTGCATTTGAGGAAGCCTTGTTAACTGTGAAACCTGGGCTTCTAGACTGATGGTGTAGGAAAAGCTCTGAACTTCTGCTTCTGATTCTCAGCAATACTGACACATCAGCTGTCAGGGGGGAGACTCAGGGTCCTCGTGCATTAGTAAATTGGGTGTTAGATAACATGACTGGATTTAGATAGATTCTGGATGTTAAGGTCTGACTAATTTTGGCCTATATAGCCAAATAGATTGGGATTTGGTTATTTTTAGTCAGAGTATGGAATCTGAATATCCACAGAACTGTTTGGGGACATATTTTTCAATGGATACGTTTTCTCTCTTCACAAGCATTTTAAAATAGGGGCAAGCAGTAAAATCTGTTGGCTATTCAGCTCTAAGTACTGAAGTAAAAGGATCATTTATTGTAGAGAAGTTATATATACATTGATTGTTCTCTATGTAGTCTTGAGAATAACAGATGCATAAGATTTGCTTCCACGCACATGCATCTTAGCTCTGTTGGTAGTAATTCATGTGTGGTTTTAAGTGGTGGATATCTACTTATTTTCTGAGCTGGTACTTCATACATCTTTTGAAAGCAGAAATCTTCACACCAAAAGAACCAGTTATTGTTTCTTTGAGTGTGTGAGATTTAGCTCAAAAATGCACTTTGTAGATATAATGTCATTATTTGTTATGTTTTAGTGAACTATGATTAGTACGAGATTAACATCTGGTAGTAAAGTGATTTTTCATCCATAGAACTGGGAAATAGTTAGTGGAAAATAGCATCTGTGGGTTTTTTGTTTTATTTTGTTTGGTTTTTGTTTTGTTTTGTTTTTTAATTTTAGCTCTGCTAAAGGCATACAGGAGGAAGGAGACACTAGAAACTTTTGATCTTATTCAGTGTTAACTGTGTTAAGAATTTGATGCTTTGCCTCTTAAAATGACAGTCTCAGATTAATATTATTCTAACAAAAATCAGTCTAAAGGAGCAGTTGAATTTTGGATTAGCTTTTACAGCATGACTAGTGTTTTTCCAGATTAATAGGAAATCATAAAAATTAGAGAAAAAAATATAGGTTATTTTTTCAGTCTTGCTACATAAACCTTAAGTTTCAAGGTTTGCACAAAGTCTGTGATTGGAAGTTATTAAAAGACTATGGCATCCTGTGAGGGAACTAAAGAGGAGGAAAGCTGAAGTAATTGTTCTGCAGTCTCTAGATCCCATAAGGCAACAAAGACCAGAGTTCCAGAACTGAACCGTAGGCTAAATGAGCTACATCTACTGAAATATGGAGACTAAGGGTGTTCCAGAAGCTAAAAGTGCTAAAGCTGAATCAGCATTACAAAGGAGAAGTGCAATGACCTGTGTAACTGTTGATTGATTAATTTTGATAATAACCCAAGATAAAATAAAGGAAAGTGATAATTGATTTAAACAGGATTTAGAAGAAGGAGGGTAATTAATGCCAGTCAGAATTTTTTCACAGAACACATCTCTCTGTCATGAAACCTTTTTTTTTTTCCCCCCAATCTTTTGAAGGCATGATATGTTTATTTTATAAAGGTAGCAGCACAGACTTATGGAACATCTTGTATGGCACTCTGTGGAATTCACAGTAAAAACAGTGCTTTAGGATAGTAGTTAATCACATGGATTTCAAATTTACACAAGCTGACTGATAGATCTTCAAAAGTATTACTTGTCAATGAAGAATCATCACTGGAGATTTTCCAACCAACATTTTTCAGGCAGCAGTACTAGATTCAGTACTAGTCAACATCCTCTTTATTTATTGGATAGAAAATTGCTACTCTTAAAGTATGTGAATAGTAAAACATAAAGGATAGCATAAGAATCAAAAAATGGAAAATAAAAACATACAAATTCACATGTGAACTAAAAACAGTTTTAAGAGTGAGCACAAGGAAACATTAGAACAGATTACTTTGGAAAAGATGGATTATTACATCTCTTCATATCTTTAGATATAGATTGGCTTTTTTTGTTGTATGGTGTTCTTTTCTCACATGAAAGCCACTGATCTCAGTTAAAGAATTCTTTTTTTTTTTTTTTTTTAAAGAAAAGTATAAGGTAGACAACATAATTGCTGTGTTTGGCTTCAGACTCTCAGTTGTTCCAGAAAGGATATTATTAAATACAGCTGTGTTCTTACATGTGATGACTCTTAAGTACCAACTATACCAACAACCAGTACAATAAAAATCATGTCCTGGAACTTCTAGTCTGTAAATACAAGTGTGTGTGTGTATGCATGCATGCTTGATTTTGTGTCTATGAATAATACTTCTGAGCTGAGGGAAACTGTTCATATCCATAAAATTATTTGCATATACAATTATAGCAGTGAGGCCAGAGATGCAAACTCTGGAAGATGGAGTGCACAGAGAAAGATTTAATATTGAGGGAAAAATGAGCTCATGTTTATGTGACTCAATAGCTTTAGTTCATTAATAAATATTGGGCTGTGAAGTAAATTTTTTTCCACGCTACTGACTAGAATCTGCACCTTTGAAAGTCCATGTGGATACTGTATTATTTGGTATTCTCAAAGATGTGTATATGGAGCTTTCATTAGTCTTCCTCACCTGATAAGAGTAAATAGCTGTAGATTGCACTTTACTGGGTTTATCAATTTGTTTTCTCAATGTGTGCAGTGTCAACAGTTCTCTCTTACATACTTTGCAGGCGTTGTTTCAGAAAGTTTGGTTTCACTGCAGTAAAATTAACTTTTGAAAATGAGAATCTGGAGGATTAAAACCTGAAACATGATGTAAGACACATTTTTCTTAGATGATATTGTGCAGTCGTTAGAAGCTATCAGTTTACAGTCTTACAGATCTTTACTAATAAATTCTGAAATAAAATATATTATCAGCCTTTCTGGCACTTGCTTACTTGTTATGAAAAAGTAGTGACATATCCCTGGAACCTTGTAAACAATAAACCCCTACATTTTCCTAAAATTTAAGTTTGTTTTTAGTCTTCCAGTACTTGATATTATATAGAAATTAGAGTATCCCTGTTCATTACTATACATAAGTTTTGGAAATATCTCAGATAATCTTAATTTGCCTGGATGCAAAGGCACACGTCATTTGGGTGTACGATGATATTTGGGTAGCAGTGGGCTCCTGTGTTTTGGTGAAAATCTTCTCTTCACAGTTACTTGGACTAGATCAGTTTCATGTGTCTGGCTAAAATCACATTTTATACAATTACATGAAGTTGTTGTCTCAAGCCTTAATATTTCATAGCTCTTGAAACCAAGGTCAAGTTCACTTCTATGGAAACCAGAAAGAAAAAGTCATTTAACTGTAGAGGCACTACTGCTTTCCCTGCTGTAGCTTTTTTCTTCTGCTTTCCTGATTGTTTTGTTGTTTTTTTTTTCTCCTGTTCAGTACAGAGGCAATACCAAGGATACTTACTTATGGTGTAAGTAGATAAAAGTTGGAAGAAACCAGTCACGGAAAACATCAGAGCATTATACAGTCTAAGTGAGGGTTTATTGTGGTGCATTTGTCCCAAAGTTGGTGGGGGTTTTTTGGTAACACTGCTGTGGAAAATAAAATCATGTAACATATCGTGGATCATTTAATTTATCTCCCAGTGAAGCCTGGAGATGAGGAGCTGACACACTTTAATAAATCTGCTTTGTGATGATCTTTCTGAAAAATGCAATTGATACAGATACTTGATGTCTTAAGTGCAAGTACTGTTATTATTCCATTTGCTCAATTCCCAGTGAAGTCCAGGAGAGGGTTTTTTTATGAAAAATATGATGGTAGCTTATTGACCTTCATGCTCTGTATGGACTAATAGGAGTGACTTTCCATTTCAAAGAATGAAAAATACTTTTTATGTGTGACTGGGAAGGGAGTGATTTGTTCATGCATAGTTGCTATCGGGAAGTTTAAATGTCAGACCAGAGGTTTCAGGGCAAGGTAAAGCTTTGCCAGCAGTAAATTACTTTGGCCTTATTCCAGGGTTGTGCCATGAGGGGAGGTTTGCAATAATTTACCAATGTGGCGAGAGAGTTCCTCCAAAGTATTACATGTGATTTTCTGTGTTCTGTTTCAAAAAAAGTTTATTAATTTGTATGTATTATAATTGAACTTACTCTGGTCTTTGATTACAGTAACAAAACAGACATGTTGACTGCAAATTTCTCCTCCACTTTAAAAATCTGACTGTTTCGCTTGTTATACCATGTTTATTTGCATATGTGTCCCCTCTTACTTGGCTAACGTGGTGTTACATGTCTGTCCTGCCTCTGTGTGTATTGTTAGAGATGTGCAGTGTCGTTCAGTAGGATTCTTAGGTTCTGGAAAAGTGTTGATATTATATTGGCTACTGGGAGTGTGTGGAGAGGGGTAAGGAATATGTCGCACATAATGTGTTCATGTGTGTGACAGGGATAAATTGACCTATTTTTGTTTTTTCTAGTGATACGCTTCAGATTATGTTGTGTTCATTAGCAGCAGATTCTAGATGAATGCCTGGTGAAACAATCCACTGCATGGGAAAGGGTAGCAGGTTGACTTTCACAGCAGATCTGATGTGTCTGTTTTTCTGGGTCAGCTTTATGACAAGGCTCCGAAGGGTGGCTTTGGTGAGCAGATTTGCACTTTGACCAGTGGTTTTTTTGGGAGGGCGTACTGCTAGCACACATTTCTGTTAGAAATATTACAGATCACCGGCACTGTGTAGTTCAGAAAGAGGAAGTATGGCGTGTGAATGTTGAGCTTGGGGAAATGTAAATTGGTTACAAACTGTAGTATCTGTCTTGCAGCTAACTCTGGGCCTAACTTCTAACATTAGATGCTGCAGTAAAAATACAAATTATACTGTCTCTGTAATTTGGTTTTGTTTGTGGTTTTTGCTGGGGTAATTTGAGCCATCTGGTTAGCTAAGCAAGAACCACAGCTTCTGCAGGTGTGTATTGTGCAGACTAACGGGGCTAGTGTTGGTCATTAAAATAATCCATAAATATGCTTTCGTAGTTTACTTTTCTGGGTGAGCCTTAATTCACTTTTAATGGAATGTATGTAGTGGAAGCTTTCTCTCATTTTTTGTCTTTTTGTGCAAGCATATTGAAGACCAGTGAACAACATGTTACTGCATGCATATTGATATGTCATCCAACCTCACAATGACTGTCCTGTTTGGGACACTTACAAGATCTTGAAGTAGATAGTACAGATATTATAACTCTTCAAATAATAGAGTGTATATATCTTTAGAGAGACAAGTAACTTCTCTCTTCTTTTTCTTCCTGTGGGGTATAGAGAAGCAAGACTGTAACGTCTCTGGCATGAATTATTTAATATCCATTTGGAGGATTTGAACGATGCATCCCAAGAAGAGTAGCATGGGAGAACCTGTTCATGATTTTAAATATCAACCATTTGAAAATGAGGTCTTGTTGTCAAATCCTAATGCTCTTACCTACTTAAGCAGTGTTTTTATATTAGTAACAAATGTTACTACAGCACAAAACATTAGGAAAGTCATGCAGTTCTTATCAAGTCCAGTTTATCAGTGTGTTATATAAAAGTGATTAAATTGCATTTTGTTAAACCTAGGTTTCACATTATCTCAGTATGTATATGACAACTAACACTGACTAGTTTCCTGCTACTGAATACCTGGAAGAAAAAGCTTGAACACCATTAAGTCCAGGAAAGTACTATTTTTTACATAATCAAAAACCTGTTTGACTACATCCTTTAATTACAGATGCAACCATTCCATGCTCAAAAATAGTTTGGCTTGAAAACTAGATGTAAAAATGTAAGTTCCAAAGGAAAAAAAAAAAACAGCCAATGTTTTCAGTGTATTCAGTTGGGTGTGGAGACAGGCTCCCTCTGTTAATATAGTATTTTCTTTGCTGGACGTTTGTCATAATGTAATATCTTAAGCTGTTTTCTAAATTTTACCATAAATAAAAGTAGTATGCTGAATATTGAGGGTGAACCTTTGGTCATGGAAAATAAGTCTTCAAAGTTACTTTACCGGACATGCCAGAGAGCTTGCTTTTATCTGCTGATGGAAAAAGATGGGAGAAGTTTTAATGCAGTACTTTGTACATTTTCTGGTTGATAGGAGTATGAGAGTCTGGGGTAAGTGGATACTTTGGAGAAGCACGGTTACCACAGCTGTGTTCCGTAATTTCTTAATTACTTTTGTTAAACCTTGTAACTCTCTATATTTTTAAGATACTGAGATGTTTGGAACTACTGATGGCATTCCCATTGCAGTCTTGCCACTGGTATAATTTATGCTATGTAATTTTAGCTCTAAATATTTGATTGCTCTGAAATTCTCTTATCAAATGGGAGCATACCTGCTTGATTTTTACCTTCCTTAAAAAATCCATTAAAATTCCTAGCAGTTTGTACTGATTGTTGGCAACAAGTATATCTGAGTTAATGAGGCATATGACTTCAATTTAGTTATAGGAAGGATAAATGTAATTCAGTATCATATAAAAGGCATCAGGAATCAGAGAGAGACTGTCAGTAGATAAAGTTAAATGAAGAAAAAGTCCAGTAAAGGAAATTAAATTTACACTATATAATTTTTTACTGCCTTACTTTTGTATTTATTACTAGTTTGATGTAAACTTTGCATCTAAAATGTGGTTCAGTCCTGTGAGGTCTCATTTATTATAAACACCTTACACTGATCGTCATATTTTTTAAAAACTAAGACGATGATTTCAAAATATGCAAATGTTGCTTAACAGAAAACAAAGCCATGAACAAGCAATGCAGGTGTATGCTTGTCTCATGTTTTGTAGCTGTAAATTAAATAAAAAATAAAATCATAAAGTAGTACAACATATAACAATATATTTAAATATTTCACGCCAAGCATACATATTTCTCCATGCTTTGTTTTAGAACTGCTGGTATTGTAGCTTCCCAATTTTGTTAAGAAGTCACTATTAAAAGGCCAAAATTATTTTACACTTTTTTGAAAGGTAAAATTGGAGTTTTGAGTGTGGCACTTTGCGTTGCATAAACCGAATTTTCCTTGGTTCAATAGAAATCTGAATACAGTATCAGAACTGGGTCTTGGGTAATCTCAGTTTGATCTGACCTTTATAAGCTTTGTATTGTCACAATTTTCGGTTTCCTTTTCTCCCCGAGGTGAAAAAGGTCTTCTCTGCCAAGCAGGATACCAGCATGCATTTTCAAAGAACAATTCTTTTAAAGTCCTGTGGTTTATCCGAGAGGTAGTTACAGCTTGTGAAAATACAATGTTCTCTTCCCACACAGGCTAAAAAACCAGTTTACTCTTGGAATTTCCAGATGCAGTGCTTTTGTGTAANAGCTGTAGTGATCTGTTTGAGAATCACCTGCACTGTGATGGATATCAGAAGAATTGAAGATGATGCTAAATTCTTTGTGCTCGATGTCTTTAAGTGAACACTAGTTCTTGTGGGAGTTGTTTTTCCCTGGTGACAAGATAGTCCTCTCAATGAAATCTGTGTGTATATACAAAGAACAGCTCTCATTTTACTGTGATAATACTAAAGAACCAAACCTAGGGAAAAATTCTGAGAGTTAAATGCATCTTTTCTGTGACTGATATTGCAGTACTACAGAAGAATTTCACTAGGAGTCAATGTGGCCCTTAAAGGTCAATTCAAAATGTTCAGATCCGAGATATTTTCAATAAAGCTTCATACATGGTTAAATGAAAATATGCATAATCTGGAAGGAAATAATTGCTGAGAAACTAAGGATCCAATATTTTATTCCTTTTTGATTCATTGTTTTATTCTAAATATAAAATTAATTAAAAGCAGCATGTTTTAGTCACTCTACCTCAGAAGATTTCTTAGTGTAGTTTTAATCATATTTATCTTACTCTGAGCACTTACAACCTTGATATCCAGACAGATAATTTTTTTCAGTGTTCATACTTTGTTATAAATGTTGACTAAAATGTGCTAACAAGTCGAATAAGTATCATCAGATGAAGCTGTTCAGTTGTATTTCAGCATCTCTCATAGAGCATCAAGAAGAAAAAGGTCATTGTGAAACTGGGTTGTAAGTGCTTTTTGAACTTTGCCATCATGGCCAAGATAGATGTAAAAGACATTTACAAGCATTGAAATGTCGGGTTTTTACAATATTGCTGTCTGTAGTAGAACATCATAATCTGCCCATCCCTTTTTTAATATTAGGTCCCTAAAATGATGGAGGTAATCAGGTGATTGCACTGTGTAAATAGGCAAACACACCACAGTAGTGGTGTGTAACATTTAGGCTATTTAAACTACAACTATTCTCTGTATATAGCATATTAATTATTATCAGCATATTTAGATTTTTTTTTATGCAGAGAAAGAATGAGTCAATATAATTTAGAATTATTTTTATGTACATATTTGAATCATGGCAGTTTGATAAGACTCAGAATTTGGGAAATGTCATGCATTTAATTTCTATTTAGTTGTTTTGCTCTGTGTTGCTGGGCAAGACCGACGTATTAGGTACTTTGCTTGCCTTTAGTTGATTTGAAAAGTACTTTGAGGCCTATAGGAGAAAGTGCAGTATTAAATCTCCCTAAAAAATTTATAAACAGCTGATTTGCATTTATAGCAATACATGTGATTGATCATCAAAGACAGAGAGCAAAGTAGGATGTTTATAGCCAAATAAGATAATCAGGTGGGAGAAAACAGAGGAGTATGCTTGCCATAGAATGAACACAAATCCTAGAGACTCCAAGGTTTTTTTTAGTAGATTTTGGTAGTCAGGGCAAGGAAACCACTAATAATATTTTTTTAGGAGCTGTCAAGCCTTCTTCCTCTAATGATTTGTCAGAGTGTAACAGGCTTTTATGGATGAGATATACATACTTGTGAATCCTTTACTGTGCAGCTTCTCTGGCCTTTCCTACCTGTTGATGATGATTTAGCATAACACATTTGCAGTAATAAAGATGCTTATCTATTGCTTTCTGCATTTTTACATGGACTGTGATTAATAAATTCTGTGTCTCTTTGTATAGATAATTTTACTTCATCTAGATGTGGTCTTATCATGCTTCTGCTTCTTAAATGCGTTTGCCTCACACTAGTTACTAACACAGGTGGCGATTCAGCTCAAGAAATAGAGAATGATTATTTGTGAAGAATAAGCTTCCTCGCTGTAGTTCTGAAGCTGGATCACTGACATGCTGTAAGAATAATTGGTCATTCTTTATTTCTCCTGTTGAAAACTTCCATAGAAATTTTAATCCATTTTCAAAAGCTGCTAAGGTTTTAACTTCAACTGGATTCACATAAAGGAAGGAAAGTGACCAGAAGTAATGACAGGTACATGTCTCCAGGTGTAAGGTGAACTGTAGAAATACCCAATAATTTTTTTTAATTTTTTTTTTTTAATATCGGCTTTTATTTATACCAGAATCTTAACATTGCAGCAGAAGGCACCAGTGAATGCTTAGCTGTAATTAGTGGTAGAATAAGGTCTGCAGTGAAGTGCCACTTGATTATACTTTAGATGTGTCAGGTCTATTTTATTACATTAATCTGAATTAAATGGATTTAATGGGCCATATGGTACTCTTCATTTTCTCAAATTTGTAATATAAACCTGTAACGTGGTGCTGAAAACCAAAATGAACTCCAGAGAAATAAAATTATTCAATTACGATAGCACGTGCGTCCTTGCACTGACATGAACCACTCCTTGATTACTGTCTAACCACATGGCTTGCTTTCCTTCCAATCTAAAGGGAGGACTTGATTGACACAGTGGAGACCAGCCTGAGCAACCAAGTGCTCTAAATAGTGCTATTATATGTGCTTTACTGTAAGAGTAACCAGCTGAAGAAATGTAGTTTGCCTGCTCTACAACAGGGAGTTAGTTCTTACAGAGCGTGTTGCTGATAATTTATTCTAGATGCATTCTTAAAGATTTTAATTATTTAATTTTTTTTGCCTACATAAAAGCTAACATTTAAAGGATCGTTAAGTGGGACCTGACTGCAACTGGTGAAGTAATGCATAGCAATGAAACTTTTTTTCCAAACCGGGAACTCACAAATTGGTTTTGTATATATGAAAGAAAAGATTCTGTTGATTATCAGAATTAAAGGTAATGAAACTTGTCATGCTATAGAGAGAGGTTTTTTGTAAATGACACCACTTCAGATTTAAACATACAAGAATAGCAGATGAGTCGGTGGGTAAAATCTAATTAAAGGGAAAGCAGAATGCCAAAGTGCTACATAGTTGCTATTACATTATGATTGACAAATTATTTGGCATTGAAGAACTTTAAAATGCTTTTAAATCCTTTGTTTCTGGACATTGGCATTGGTGTAATTTTCACTCCTGCACCAGTCAATCCTGTGGCCCACATCCCCTGGTAGTATTTTTCTTAGGAGTGACCTTCATTTCCTAGCAGTAGTAATTTTTTTCACAGTCAGTCTTTGATCTCTGTTCTGCACTGATGCTTAATTGGCTTGCAGAAAGGATCAGTCATTCTGTGGCTAAGCATGGAAGCTGTCCTGCTTGTCATAAATTACAGTTACAATTTTGGGAGATGATCTTTTCCTTGTTTCCCTGACTGGTGCATATTGAAAGAAACTTGAGTTGCTTGTGCTTGTATGTTTTGGTAGGAATGTGTTTCATGTGATACAAGAACTGAACTTTCCAGTTGCTTAACTAAGTGGTGCTCGTGGACTTTGAAATTAATTTCTCTGTCAGAAACAGGAGTGTCTTCAGTGCAGAAAGATCGAACAAAGATTTAGGAATGTCCTGCTAAGATAAGGATGAGGAGGGACAGAGGTGAAAGCAGCAACTACTAACATAACCAGTATGTGAGTAATAGTCTTATAAATAGGTAATTGTAGGTATGGCTTCAGTTTTGTGTCTAGCTGCTGGGTTTGATGGGTTTAAGTACAGTTGGTATTAAACTTAATTGATGTTACTTTTATCTGCAAAACAGTAATAATAAATACAAGGCTAGGCTGCCTGGCCATTGACAAGCAAATCTCTATAAATAAAGGAAGTCCATTCAGTAATATAAACAAAAAAAGTTTAATCCCATTTGAAGTTTGATATACTTCCTTCCTATAGATGCTGATTCAGTAAGATACAACTTTCCCCTGTGTCTTGCTTTTAAGTCTGTGTGAATGTCTCACATCTCAAATCACATTAGATACCTGTATTTAGGCAAGCAGACAGCCTAAAATGTCCCAGCCCATGTCCCATCATTCCCGTGCCTGCCACGAGTCTTCTGCATGCTAAGACTATCTCATTTTTGCATCTTACTCCAGGAAATTGTTCCTGGATTTCTTTTCTTGTAACTGTAAGATAGGAATGGAGGAAGAGGCTTGTTTTGCTGATTCCTTCAACTTCTTGTTTGCTTTGATTTGTTATTGTATGTGAAGTATGTGGCATGCTGTATGGTGGGCTGCTGTTCTTGCATTGACTTAATAGCTTGCCTCTCTGTTTAACAACACTTCATTGATGGGAAAGTTTTATTAATTGTAGAACATTATTATTCTTTATCTTAAAGTCCATTCATTTTGGGAAACATTTCATTTGTTTAATGAATGCAAAACACACTACATGAACTTTGCACTCATTGCCAAAGACTTAAAGAATGCCGATGTGTTAGAGTCTATGTAATAATAAAAATAAATTGGACGATAACAGTGTCTTGCATGTAAGGCATTCTCCTATATTAGTGCAGTATTAAAAATTTATTGTTGAACTAGTCATTATCAGGGGCTTGTGTGTCAGAACAGTGAAAGCTGAACAAAGCAGTTCAATAGCACTGGCATCTTAAGACTTTAATTGAATGTTCCTGTCATAAAAATATAAATCCTGTACCATGAAGCATGATGATGTAAAAACCAAAAAGTACTGTATCTCTTTGTACTCTTAACGAATCTTTAAACATTTCATATGTAAAATTTCATACTTAAAAAATATTTCAGTGTTGCTGTAGTGAGGAAAAAAGTAACATTCTTTTTGAATGGTTAAAATGGAATGTAGTAAAGTGTTTTCTGAAGGATAGAAAGCTGGCTAAAACTCAGGCTTGGGTTTCTGAAAAAGGAAAATGTCTCTTTTTCGGTTTGTGGTATGCTGGCAGAAATGAGAGCTGGTGTATATGCAGAATTATCTGACGCTACCATCATTTTCACCTCTTAGCAACAATACAGAAAGGGGAGCAATATCAAAAGACTGTTAATTAGCTGTGTCCCTGCAGTATCTATAACCTTGATTCCTTTTTTGTGAAACCTAATCTACTTAGTAGATAAAAATAATGATCCAGCTTTCTAATGTTCCTGATACTTAGCTAACATTTTTGGGATATAGGTGAGATGACACTAATGAAAATGCCTTAGAACGTCATTGCTACAGTTACATTAGTTGACTTCTCACATATTAGATTAAAAATTTTTGGCATTTTTTTGCTGTGTGAAATGTTATTCATTGCATGAAACCTTATTTTCCTTTTCTATTACCCTCTATTACCCCCCTTTCCTATTGGGAATTCCACGTATAAATTCCAAGTCCATACTTGTACCTCCAGTCAGCAGCTTACAGTATTCCTTCTCTGAAAATCCTGTAACAAATTCTGGATATGAATACATAGGAGATGATGAAAGGCTAATGTTTGCTTAGTAGAGTGAAAGGTACAAAGATTTAGATTTACAAGGAAAAAAATTAGGTACATTCATTTTCCTGCTCCATTTCCTTACATCTGTGAGGTATATATTGAAATTTTTATGGTCCTTACTGTGTTTCAAGATATACCTTTTATTCATTACTTCTTGAAAATTCTGGATAGTCACGATAGTTCCATAAATTGTTCACCTGAGTAGGTGCAAGTAACATTAGCCTTGAAGAGCTTTGCTACCATTGTGTTTACTGAGAGCTAGGATCAGGTCTTTTTAGAAAAACAAGATCCTTCCGTGTAGTGTGTGGCTTGCTTATGGATCACTGACTCTTCAGCTCTGTTTGCCATTTCTGATATTTAATTGTTTTGCCCAGCAGTTTTATCGGGATTAATTTGGTTGTTTAACTTTGTGGTTTCCTTTGGTAGGTAACTCTGGAGTTTTTTGCTTATTTCAGAGTTTTTCCTATTGAACCCAAAAGCTGTATTTCACATCATTCAGTAATCTGTTAAACATTAAAGGAAGAACAGACTACTCATCATTTATAAAACTTGACCAGATATGTTGGGCAGTATGCGGAAGTTAGGAGATAGTCTAATCTACACTGTAGTATAGTATGCTGTGGGATACTTAAACATCTTGTAATTCCTGAAAGGAGCAATCATTTAAGAATGGATCTTGTGTGTATATATATGCATAAAATTACAAAACACGCCTTTGTGTGTGGATGTGTGCTCTACAGTGTTTTTGACTTGGAAAGATTGTAGGAGATAAAGTGAGGTTATTTAAAAGCAATTTTTGAAATGCTATGTAGTTTGGGGTTCTGCTGTTTCTGTTGTAGCTTTGGGTTTTAAAAAAAACAAAACCACAAGATAATTGACTTTATTGAAACTGTTTAGATAGCAGGTGGATTTGTATGTCTTTGAGCAGCCACACTGTGATGATGTTAAATGTCTTCTCAAAGTGATTGAAACCTTCTCAAGCATGGTGTAAAGGGGGAATGAAACACAGGAACAAAAGTAAAGAAAAGGATGCCTTCAAGTTTAAAAACTTAAAAAAACAGTCTTAATCTAAATCTGGAAAAAATCCCCCAAAAGCCCTGATTTAAACTTTTGTCTGCAATATTTTAACAGCTATGACTTACAAATGACGCCTAAGGTTAATGCTACATTAATGTTTAGTTTTTATTGTTCTTTTTTCTTACTATGCCATGGAGAGCTAGGATTTTGGCTGCTGTAAATCATGTTGCTCCATGGATATCTTTCAAGGGGATTTTCTAGTATTTACTAGAGATGGACTGCATATACAGAAGGGATCCTTTGTTTCTATTTTGACTATAACTCTCAGTCTTTTTGGACAGATTTTACACAACTGTGAATATGCAAGAACAACGGGAGCAGAAACGTTTAGCAAAAAGATTGATATAGTTACCTTTCTAAAATACTTATGAAATGGAAGATATTCCTTGAAGGTATTTTAGAATAGTTTTCTGTGAGAATCTGCAGCCCTTACCTTTACTGGGTAATATGCAATTGCATTCTTCATAGCACTGAAGTGAAACTGTGAAGCAATAATTATGCTAATTTAAATATGGAAAAATACCAAGATTTCTCTCTTTCTAACTCTTAAAACATTTTCCTGCTAACCCCAGGAACTTTCATACACAGAATCTGGTATATTTTAGTATTAAAGGAGAAGTAATCTTACACTGTTCTTATAGCAAGCTAGTAATTTAGTAAGTCTGAGGAAGTTAAGTTATACTATATAAACTGTTTGCAAAATATAAATAATCTCTAGTACTTCAACTTCTTTACATTCTTAATAAGACCTAAGTAGCTTATTTGCTGTAATAGATGTTGAAAGCCTTTGTGCCTACTGTTTAATAAGTGTTTAATTACCTGGTGTATTTGAAAGCTACACTAATAGGTAGCACTCAGCCTTGGGTTTGTTTTCCAGTTTTCATCTTATATTTATTATGGTTCTGTTGCTAAGATTTCACCATTAAATACTTATGTGAAAGAAATACGAACATGTCACTGACTGGAATTGTATTAAGCAATTTACCCAGAAAATGTGTATTTATATCTCTTTAGCCTTTTGATTCTGTTTTTCTCTTACCCCTACTGTGCAACTGCACGAAATTCTGTACATTGCCACCATTTCATAGACCATAGATGTCTTGAATATGTTTATCTGATTCAGCTTTTCGCTGTTAGAGAGCATGGTATTAGCTGAATAAAGAATTGATTCCTTAGTAGCCATTAAAGATCTCAGAACGTGCTTCCAAAAGGCACCATGATGATCTCTAGTCTGCCCAGTATGGGACATTTCATATGCCTACCAAAGGCCTCTTCTCTTGCCCCTCCTACAGTTTCAAGTAGATAAGATTTTCATTGTCCTTTGAAAGACTCAACCATGTTGCAGTACACTCTTCATTGTCTGCTATGTCCGATCCCAAAAACTGCAGTATACATCAGTAGAGGGTGAAAAGTTTGTGGAATCACTCACTACTAAGTATGAATCAGCTAATACCTGTTTGCACCGGTGTAAGTTCCAGCCTTGGGTTTTTAAAAAGCCAAAGACTGCTGTGTAATGGGATACCGATACGAGTTATTGAGTCTGGTCGAAAATAAGTAATTAGAATTTTGATTTGTCTTTGTTTTTCAGAGCCAGAGCTTCAACTGTGTGGAAAAGACTAAATGCCCAGGATCCAATGTGAGTTCTGTGCAGATACAAGGAGATTCAGATTATTTCATCAACCATCTTGGAGTACCTGCTGTGCAGTTTTCTTATGAGGACATCAAAACATCAGAGGTAGTTATGAATAAAAATGAACAGACTGAAAATAGCAGAAAGATAGAATTAGATTTGTCTCAGGTTATATCCTTACATGACAAGTGTATTGTAGGGGAAAGTTATCATCTGTAAGTGCATTTTTTTTAGATCTTCAGAGGTTTACCACAGAGCTGCAGAGTGACTGATTTTATAGGGGTATGGCATTCAAACAAGAGATAAATGTTTACAACAAATGAAAAAAAAATTGAGGATATTATGTTAAGAATGTTAATATTGCTGATAGTATTATAGGTTACATATTATCTAACCCAACTTTTCAGACTGCTTTCAACACAGAGAAGACAAGTTTTGATGTGTATTTTTCATCTCAGTAGGATGAGACAGCCTTCAAAATGAATTTTATATCCATTTTCATACTGTGGGCAAAATATGACTTTCTAGTATATATATTGATTGTAAAGATCTGTATGCTTGATTGGAGTCTTCAGAACACCATGTTTTTTCAGTCTGTTCTCCTCTGCAAGGTAAGTGGAAGGAAGAGGCATGTTATACATGGTTTGGAGACCAGGTTGGAATTGCACACAGATAAAGTGTAGTACTGTAGGTTGTATTTCAGCTGGACAGCTCAAATTTTTGCCCTCAGTTGGTCAGCTGAGGATCAGGAAGCCTGGCATTAGTTATTTCATGGTGGTCATGAGAAAACGTGTGTGTTTTCTTGTAAATGTAACAATACATTGACTTCATGTTCCCCTCGTTTCTCTTCTTGCACTGTGCTTATCTACATATGCGCACATCTTTCCAAGTTCAAGAACAAAGCTGAAGCTGAGTTGAACTGGAATGCGTGCTGGCATTGCATGCTAATATGTTTCTATTTCACAAATGCAAAGCAAAATAGAATTATGCCGAATATTGGAGCATTGTTGTGATGTTGCTGTGTAAATTAAAATAGATTAAGTCAAGAATTTATATAAATACAGAGACTTTTGTTTCTAAACATCACTGCACCTGTTAGGCAAAGTATTCTATTTCAGATTAAACACAAGGCAAAGGTTGTAAGGAAAATGTGAAGGCAGAAGATGTATGAGTGCAATGTTTATGACAGCCTTGTGGACCAGTGCAAATTTCTGTTGTCACTTAGCAGCTATTCCACATAGTTTTCATTCCAGATCTGTGTATACAGGATCTATAAAGCATGAGAAAGAATCTGCACACTTCAGCATATCAAAATAATAAGTATTTCCCTGCAACATTTACAATATGAACACTGAAGGTTCCCCTGGCTATTGTCTATTTCAATCCTACCAAAGTTGTTCTTTGTGTTCAGTTAACTTTGTGGATGTGCATTTTTGTCGCTCAAAATGACTCAGCAATGTAATTAAAATCATATAAGAAAATGTTTTCATACTTAAATATGATACAGCAAATTTGATTCTCTGTTGAAGACTCAGCTTTTGTCCTTCTTGAAAAATCATTTCCTAGAAATAAACTTGTGATAAGGATAATCTGGAGTCTTGAAGTTGATGTACTGCACCTCTCAGACCATAGGACATTTTGACCCCATGAGATCTATTTCATGTGAGAATTAAATCTGCTTAGCAAAATGCGTAAATTTGTGTTGGCGAGAGGATGGACTTTTTCCTAAAAGTGAAGCTACCCAGAATGATTAAATTTACATTCTGTGCTATATTCTTGTTATCTGTTGTACTGATTGTTAACAGTCCTCCAAAACCATAGGCTCATTGTCTCTCCTAGTTTGCTGTATTCTACCAGAAAAGCAATCTGGGTTTTTGTTTACTGTTTATTGCAATTGTTTATGGGGATACTGTTTATTGTATTAAGCAGAGGTAGTACTCTTATAAGGCAGACAGAAATTATTCTTGGTTTACAGCTGTATTAATATTGTAGGAATTTTTCTTGTGCAGGTTAGTGCCTGAAAATAACCCGTTGAGTTGCAGGGAAGGATTTTTTTCTTGTTTGTTTCCAAGCCATTCAGCTTTTTGAACTGTGCCTCAGCTTTGTCAGCTTCATTGCAAAACAAGATTTGGATTTGGGAAAACAGATTTCAGAAACGGGATGTTTTGACTTGCTTTTATAGACTATAATTTTACCAGGTTGGTTTCCTCTGCTGTCTCTTTCACTGCTGTGACCTACTCAGGAAATTCTCTTCTTTTGGAATATACATTAGTTGTTTGGTTTTTCCACCTGTCAGCATGCAGTGTCACATAAAACTGATGCTATTCCACACAAAAAATCACCTGTTTTAGAGTAAAAAAAGCCCAAGACCTGTGCCTTGTAGTCTGCCCACAGAGTAACAGTTACAGGTCAGCTTTCAAAATGCATTTCTTACACGGTAAGTGCAATGCCAATCCTCATAGAAAACTTTGTAAAAGCTTTTCATTGGCAGGAACCTGAGGAGTAAATAAGAGGAAGTAAAATTGTAAGAGAAGACACTCAAACTGGAAGAGTAAGTAAAGCTATCTTGTTTGAAATTATGAAATACAGTGAAACAAGGCTTCAGGCAACTTAAATCTGCATGGCAAATGCCTGTGGTCAGATCTGTGAGCTAGTAGAGTGTATTCTAAGTTTTCAACCACTAGTATAAAAATGCCGCTCATTTATTTACCTGCAGCACATATGCCGCATTTTAGTCTGCCGGTAAGAAGTAAACTTGGAAGAATATCTCAAGTGGAAAAAGCCATAATATTAACCCAATTCCCAAGGATTCTCCTGCAGTTGCTGAAGAAAGCCCTCCTCTCCTCCTAACCTCTGGTGCACTGGCTTTACCTCCACATAAGGGTCACATTCTGATTTGTAATGTATTAGGAGAAAGGTTGATCAGCAGGAGTCATGCTGTTTGAGTTAATAATTAATTTACGTCCAAGTGAGCATGTAGAGCCTCCAGAGAGAGAAGTAATGTTGATTTCAAATCTGAGTTTCTCTACTACCAAAAACCTATGATTGTAAGTTCTCACCTCAGTGGAGAATAGTATTAGAAACATCTTCACTTAGCTTTACATAAATAAGAAAGAGCAGCATAAAGTAAAAGAGGTCTTAGATCACAGACTTGTCTTTGTTACTATCTGTACTGCAATAAGAGCTAGATATCAATGGATTACTCAATCGTATGATCATTGGTACATCAGTAATAACAAATTGGAGCAAGTGAGTAAATTCTGATTTTTTTTAATGTGTGAATCATTTCTGTGCCCTTGAAAATATTAGTCATGTTTGTATGACAATGTATTTTTCAAACCAATAAATGATATAGCAGGTATAATACATAAATATAGTCCATAATAGAAAAAAACATGCATATAACAGTCAAAACTGTGGATTTGGATACATCACTGTTCGTCATGATTCTGCTTAGTTTCTTAGATAAAAATTCTTCACCTGCGGTATTTTTATTTTGTTAAACAACATGACTGAAGCTCAGCTCTTGGTTACTGGATTGTAAATTAGGAATAACTCTGAAAACACTGGATGTGGTGGTGCATGATTTGAAGACCATGCACTCAGTTTCTATTTGAGTTCTTCATTGTTCTTCTTTCTGAATGGATATACATCAATTCTATGCCTGTGTAATAGAAAGTACTGGTTTATAATTAATAAGTTAGCCTGTTTCTCTTCCCTTATGCGTTTTTTTTTTTTTAATCCTTCTCTGTTGCTTTTTGGCATCTTTTTAAATTTGCATGTTAATGGAAATTCTAGTATTAAATGTGACCGATAACTGTGTTCTTCCATACGACGACAAAATCACTGTAGACTCAACTCTGCTTTTGTGAATAACCTCTACAAAATAAAAAAAAAAGTGTTAAAAATTATTGAAACTTAACCTTTACAGCAATCAAAGGCTCATTATTCAAATCTGTGGCTGTGTTAACAGAAAGTGGTTTTAGTCTCAGTGAACACTTACTTGTTAAATAATATGAAATTTCCTATAACTGGAAATATGAATGGAAAAGATGCAACAATTCAGAATACTCTAGGTTATCCTACTTAACACAGTTTGGGGAGTTGTTTTGTGACAATAGAATGATTTGTTTCAGAAAGTGGGTACAATCAATATAGTTTTGAGGCAATGGGTGGAAAGACTGTATGGAGGCTTGTTGCTCAAATTCCTAGGTTCATTTCTTTATAATCAAAAGTCACTTGAAACTAAAATCCTTCAAAATTTTGTTTGACACATGTTCTAGCTGACTATGCTGCGGTGTTTCAGCCATTAAATATGCTGAGTTCCACAATTCTCAGTAATGTCAATTCAATTTGTGAATGTTGAATACCTCTGAAATTTGATTGGAAATCATTTCATGTTCAGAGAACCAAAACAGTTTTACTTTTTTCTTTAAAAAACAAAACAAAACAAAAACAAAAACAAACCTTAATTGTTGCTGTAGAACAGGGTTTAGCAGCAGTACTATGAGGCATATTCAATCCAAATCTGTAAAGCACCTTTCATAATCAAAGTGATGGTTCTGAGAAACACTCTGTATTTCTGGTCAAACCACTGCACTCAGAAAGTTTAGCTTCTTTTCCCAGTTTAGCTTTTGTCTTTTTTTTCCACACATTTGTGTAATGGAACAGCGCTACCTCTTGATGAAAAGCTTGAAGCATAAACATGAGAATGATTCTAAAAGAGCAAGGTAGTCAAGTGGTAATCATTTTATTAAAATGTGTGGAAGTTTCAACTTTTGGTACAGTTTGGGTGTTTTACCTGTGAACTTTTCAAAGGTTCTTTGGAATATAAATTCATCACAGTGAGCTTCTACAGGAGTTGTAGCTTTATTCAGCAGTATCGATTACCTCTACTACAGAGGCAGAGTAAAATGAATCTCTTGGGGATCTGAGGGGGTGTGTGTGTGCACCCCATTACTTTTTTAGCTGCAATAGAAGCATCACCTGTTATGGAAAAATCTGTAATTTAAAATGTAAGCTGTTTACAGAGCTGTTGGTTATAGAGACCGTGATTTCAGGCAGTGTGTAATGAGAAGGGATAAATATGCCAGTATAGATTTTGGTAAGGGCTGCTTATGGTACCAGCTGTTTAACATTGGTGTGCTCAAATAGGGTGTTATTTGTGGAGGAGCAGAGGCAGATTCCACAGAATCGCTGAAACACTGAGGAAAACTTAAGGGCTGTTTTCTAATCCTGCTTCTTTAGTGGCCTCATGAAACATGGAAAGACAGATTCTGCTATGCCAAGAATATGTGTGTCAGTACTTGGGGCGTATGGAGAGAGGACACGTGAGTTTCCCATAGTGTTGTAACTGCTGAGTGAGCTCATTCTTTCAAAGAACTTCCTGCTGATTTACTTAAATTAATGTTAATTTTAAAACAGATTGATGTTAATTTTACGTTTTAAAATATAACACAGTTTTTGCAGTAGAGCGTCAAGGGTGTCTCCAGGCTTCTCCAGAAAGTTGTTTGGCATAAATTCTTCCTTTCATTTTTACACTGCATTTATTGTATAAAAATATAATGCCAGGGCCAACAGCATGGTCTGGGAAATTTTCTGTTGTTTTCTGTCTCTAGCCATAGTTTTACCTGTCAGAAAGACTCAGAACTTCAGATGTTTATCCATACTTCTTAATATTCTTCTGTTTCTGTTATTTCTCTCCCTTACTTCTTTAAGCTTTGCCTTGTTTTTCTTTTTATATGAGCATCATCCCATATAATTTCCACTCTTCTTGGTGGAGGACCTTAAAAATGTAGTTTACTCTGCTGGATTCAACACTTTAATCTGATGGCCACACTTGCCTTTTTTCCTTCATGAAAGGGGACAGAGGAAAGTGATTTTTAAAAAATCTGCATTTGGAATTATATTAGTGGATTTCTGAAGAGAAAAGAACCAACCTCATAGCTGCAAGTTAATTCATTTTGATTATGTCTGTCTTAGCACAGTTTATAGCATAGTTTCTGAAGTACATAAGTAAATCACTGAGACCAAGAAAAATTGTCTTTCTGTGGCTGCCTAACATTTGGGTGCAAGAGAAAATATAATCTGGATTTGCTGTGGTTTCAGTTAGAGATTTGATTGTTTCTTCAGTATCATAAATCAAACAACATTAAACTGTTCACCATTTTGAAGCCGTTCCGATCACTTGCAAACTTAAGCTGGTACAGGAGTATTTTGAGCTATTTTTAAGATGGAAATAGAGTGTTACTAGCCATTTCTGCATCATTTCAGTTGACATATTCATGAGGAATCCAATTTTTAAAATTATAACTAGATGATTTCTATGTTATCTGCATATTATTCATCCTTCTCAGGGCATCCTATTACATAATGATTCCTATGTGCTGACACAGAATCTTAAATCCCTTCTGTGATAATATGGTAGGTTACATCAATGTTAGCATTATTATTTTGTTTTGAGAAAAAACAAGTTACTGCACATTACTTAAAAAAACCAAAATCGTATCCTCTTTTTTTGTTATTTATTGATGGGCACATATTTAGCATGAAATATTATATGGTAGCTGTCCAAGTTTGGGTATGCAGGGCTTACAGAACATTTACTTTTACACCTAGACCATAAAAGTTGTTTTCCGTATCTTCACTCAAACTTAAGTACAGGCAAGAAGTATAAAAATTACCTGTCACATTATTCACAGGCTAGACCAAGATAGTGTAATACCATGGACCACTAAGCTAATTTAGAAGAAAAATGAAAAGAGGTTTCTTTATAGAAGGCATTTGTATGTAATATATGTAGAAGAGTTTAGAATTTTGACAGTTTGAGATTGTATCCTCTTTAGAGAGAATGCATAATGATTTTTATTTCTGTTGAAATATGCATAACTTTTTGAAGGTAACTTTCAACTTTCATTAGAGCCCTTAAAAGTGATTTTCACCCACACTGGTGTAAAACAGAGGCCATTAAATCTTAACTCTTCAATGAATGTGGCTTCTCAGTTGTTTTTACCATCTGCCTCCGCTTCCTCCCTTCCCCCCTGTCCTGCCCTCTTTTCTTGATTTTTTTTATGACTCTTTGGGGAAACTTACTGCAGTTTCTTGATTTCAGTATTTACATGCTTAGGCTGATGCATCATGCACTTTCAAAAGAAATCAAAAGCTTGCCAAGTTTTCTTTGTTATGAGAGAAGAAACAGAGGAGCTGTCCTTGATGGAGAGAACTTAGGGTTTAATTTACCAAAAAATAACTCCCATGTTGCGTCCTGCTTTTATCTCTTTCATGTGCTTGTGTAGATGTAGAGGGAGGGCTTGGGCAGTATGGAGTGCTCTTCAGCGCATCTGGCTTGTGTCTTTTAGAAAGTGAATGGGAAACTGGTGTTTATACTCATTTGTGTCTGTGTGGGAACAGTACTGAATGTCTGTAAGTTGTGGGGTTCTGGTGTCAGTGAACAGGACCATCATTTTAATCCCGTTTAGGGGGACCTTCAGTTGCTGTTTCATTTCTTGGGCTTCTTTGTGTCAAGGTAAAGTTTTGAACTGAACATAAAAATCCATAGAAATCAGCGTGGTGTGGGGAAGTTCTGGGTGTTGGTCATGTGTAAAGGGTCAGGACTCTGTCCAGTCTGCTGGACTGGCCTCACTGGGACCTTGCCACAGATGTCTTTGTCCCACTGACAACTGGAAGATTCTGTTTCCTGTCGGTATTGATTCACTGAGGTACTGAGTTCGTTCCAGTTACGACCTTGACATGATTTTATATCATTTAATTTTAGTTCAGTAAAAGTGTCTATGTAATTAGCCTCTCTGAGATGTTTAATTAAATTTAAGTGGAACTTGTAGGAAGCATTTGGAGGGTTTTTTTTTTCTTTTTAAATTTGCATCTACCTGATCCATCATCGCAGCATAGGTAATTCAGTAGTGTAGTTGATGGCCACTGGCTCTTATTACCACATGAATAGGTATGTCCATTACCATTACAACCTCCAGCACACTGTTTCTTAGATTTCACAAAACAAGCAATGAAAATTAAGTTAATTTCTGCCTACCAGTGAGCTATTACCATTTTTGGGGCTGCCAGAATTTGTTAAAAGCCACTGTTTCTTTGAAAGAACAGTTCTCTGTCCCTGTATCTCTGAGGGAGTGTGGACTGTATATGTCAGTCAACAAAGCTGAAAACCACCAGGTAACAATCTGGAGGAGGACAGATAATCCCCAGTGACAGACACAACTTCTGTCTTTTAGCTACAAAGTCTGAGCTGCAACTTACCTGTAACATCTATTGTAGTCTGAAGCGGCTGGATGTATTGTGAACAAACTGATAACTGGCACTCTATATTTCTGACCAACGTTCTCTTACCTTCTCTCCTAGCAAAGTTCTTGTCAAGCATTATTTATATAGATAATATAGATATATACACACACTTTATTTTTATATACATGTGTTTTTATATGTATAATCAAGGTGGCATTATGGAAGACAGCAAAGTCTGTGGTGTAGTTTTGTCACCAAGTTCTGGGTAAAGCAAGAAATTTAAGTCCAGAAACACAGCCTTGTACCTGTGTGCATATATCTAAAGCAAACAAGAGTTGTCTGATCTGTGATATCTTTCACTGAGAGCCATTTTTATATCACTAATGTAGTTCACTGGTCAAACGGTTACAGTGCTTGAAATCAATCAATTTTTATGTTCTGAAATTTCAGTTCTCTATATTACTAATGCAGGATTTTCAACATTTTGCATCACATCACTAATCTCACTGATCTCACAGATCATTTTCTCCTTCACTTCTGGTATGTCCTCCAGTCCGTTTCCAGGCAGGAAAGAGTTACTATTTTGAGATTTCTGACTACTTGAATGATCTATGGCTGACCAGGCTCTTCTGGTAAATTTTATGCTGTTTTTCTTCTGTTATTATTTATGTCCTCTTGGATTAAGTGTCACCCAGTGCCAATTAATTTATCAGATCCAAGTGTATTTGTCAAGAACTTCAATTAGAAGCATCATAGCGTCATTTTCTTTGAAGGATCAGGGTACACCATGTAAGAAGACATGGTGTACTTACTTCAGCCTTAGCTGTTGAAAACAGAACTTCCAGGCCTGTGACATATGCTTAAATGTCCTTAGAAGAGATGAGCACCAGTTTTTCGACCCTGATATTCCAGGGAGATTCCTACTCTAAACAGAAGCCCTATTTCCCCTTCTGTATCTAGACTAACAGGGAGTTTGCATAACAGCAGTAAGTTGCTGTGATGATCTGCAATTTGGTAGCTTTTCCATCCAAAAATACGGCTCTGCATGGCTCCCCTCCTTCCCTGTTTTATTCCTCCTCCCCTTTCTCCCTGGTACGTGTTAAATTTTTTAAGGAAATACACAGCTGGTAGCTGCCCATGGGGAGTTACAGGAGATGTTTCATGCATGTATGAAAGAATCAAAGTACTAGTGTGCTTAGAATACCAGAGAATACCAAAAATTCTTTGCAAAGGAGCAAATATGTATCAGCCTCAGAATGGCAGGTTGCTTGGGAACCCAGGATTTCCTTTTTCTAAACTGTCCCTGGAGAGTTTGGTGCTGTTGCATTTGCTGCTGGGAGATTTTATGAACTTTGTAGTAGAACTTTATGCTCAACAAGGTGTAGCAATGGGAGTTAGACGTGTCAAGGTGAAGAGAGAGGTTTCATTTTTGTTCATGGACAAGTGATGAACTGCCAGTGTGTAACAAAATATAGTTGGAACAGTCCCCGGTAGATTGTCTTGGGATTACTTGTGAAGGTGAGTCCAAACCACGGCTGCTTGTGTGTCTTGCCTTTCTCACTCATGGGCTATACCGTCTTTATCATAGCTGTGCTTTTGTTTATTCATACTGTATTTCTTTTGAGCAACATGTGTTTTCTGTCCATCTGTAGCATAAATTAGTGATTTTTAATTTCTCAGTACATTCAGGGCTTACTCAGTGTAGTACTCTCCAGTAATACATTAATACATTAGTCCATCTGTTCGCTTGGACACTAATTGAGTTGAATTTGATAGTGAGAGCATGCTGAAATTGTTAAGGTTAATGACTCAGTGTTTTACAAGACAAAATACATTTGATGTTCAATTGATTGCTTGAGTTGTTTTATTGAATAATATGAATATTTAGCTACTTAATTTCATGGAAGAGCATCTTTGTTATTCCACTAATGTTAGGGAAACTGATGTCATCCTCATCAGTTGGATACATTGCTTTGCTCTAAAAGAATCTGTTTGGTCTCACAAATCCTAGTGCTCTGATGTCCCAAACATTCCACGGTGCATCCAGAAGGGGAAAATTCTTTACATAAACCTGCTGTACTTTAACAAAAATGCGCAGCTTCTTTAGCATTCACACTGCATAAATACATGGTGTTGCTGTAAACTCTGTCCTTGCAGATTCTCTCATAGGCTCTTCATGTTCTTGGAATTTACTGAGGGCTGTTGAAAGTCAATGGAAGAAAGACAGCCTGGAAGTTAACAGGGTCAATGGAATATGGAAAATATGTGAGAAATTTGCTTAGACGATTATTCCTTCTGTTAGATATCCTACTGAAGCATCCTGTTACTCAAAACATGTATTATCTAAGGATAGAAGGCACTGAATTATCTGTCCTCCCTGGCCTGTTGTATTCAAGATACCATTTTACCATTGTTGTTCTGAGTGGCCAGAAATCTTCTGGCAGAGTATCTGGAATAAGTATCAGAACTTGTTTTGTGTCAGCAGATACTAGTAGTGTGGCACTCAGCTTTGTCTTTTAGTACTTCAAGAAAAAAATCAAGATCACTGGACTATCAAAGAGCTGTGATTTGAGTTAATGATATGTTCTCTCAAATAAAACTTGCAACGTTTGATGTATCTTGTCATGGCCATTAAAGAACTGTTAATAAGGCTTTTGATAAATAAATACTGTCTTTGAAGACATTATCGTTCTTAGAAAATTCTGATTCTTACTGCAAAATGGGGAGCCTCCCACCTACATAATATCTGTCCAGTGGATAAAATCAGATTTCTTCATTTAGCGTAATAACTTAAGTAGTTTTTTAAGGCACTAAAAATTGGAAATAGGAAGCATCAAATCAGGAAAGCAAAACATTGTGCTTTTTATAATATATGTGATTATGAAAGACATTGTCACTGGGATTCATGGCTTACAGCAGGATGTTAGGATGATCTTCCTGGCACTGCATGCTTTCTACATAATTTGAATGCTCACAGTTAATCATAAAATGCTACAAAATGTTCTTGCATCCTTCATGCCACACATCCAAGAAAAAGTGTTCTCTAGTACATGTAGTGCATCTGAACTGAGCCTCCTTAAACTGCTGATTCTGCCTTCAGTTTAAAAAGCATCAAGGGAAAACTCTAGAGAGGAATAAAGCTATGCAAGTATCCTGATATCTTAAAAGTTGCTTGCTTTGTGCTGCAGTCTGTGAACTTATAGCTTTACAGTGATTATTTCAATTCACTTACTAATGCAAGGAAGAAAATACTAAATTAAAAGACATGAGAGAAAAGTGCTTATATTCTGTTTCTGACTGTTGGCTTGAGTTTTTCTGGCTACAGTTGAGTTGAATAATAACATAAATTGTGCAGCAGTGATTCCAGTTATGCCTCTTCTGTTTTCTGTGTAGTCTGATTTGGCAGGCCTTGCTGATTTTGTCCAGCATCTGGTGACATCACAAGGTCAGTGTACATCCTTACTAGAACATTAAAACAGAAAATAGATTTGGTTTCGTTCCTTTTCTAAAAGTTTCTTCAGTAAACTGAAATGATAAAAATACCGAAGAAAAGCCTCTTGTCAGAAACGTCTTCTGACATGCCCGTTTTCACCAAGTTGGATCATTCTCACTTTGAATGAGGTTTGTGACACACATTAGCCTGTGGCAACTGCAAAGCTTTCCTTTCTAAAGGTAATTTAAAAGCATACACATTTTATGTCTTTAGTTGCATTTAAGTAATAACCAGTGAAAACCAACTACTAGTGAGATGGAGAGGCATGCACTCTCTTCTGCGATGTATTTGCAGCTTTACAGGCCTTTATTAGTGAGAAATCCTATGTGCCATACATTAATGCCATTGATTCAATTTAACTCACACATTAGAGAACCACACTTTGGCTTCGTGTGTTCTATGCTAGATAATCCACTTTTTCAGTACATCTATTTAAAAATCTGCTTCAGTCTGCAGCATGGTCTCAAACGAAAAGTATTCCGGATAGCTGATGATCAGCCATATTTTAGTCTATGAGATACCCTTTTCCATTACTCTCTTTTTTGATCCTTCTCCCAGTCAAACCTCTGGCTCAATGTCTTACACCCTGCCAGGAGAAAAAATGACCATGGAGAAGAGATGGTCTTTTAGCCTGGCTGAGGTGAAACACCTGTTTCACAAAGGAATACAATTGTATATTTGCTGCCAAGGCACCATGTGCCAATGGCTTGACTTCAGGTAAAATGGAAGAAGGAATTAGTGAGAGGCTGCAGTGCAGGTTTCAAAGGTATTTTTGTTCTGCTCACTGCTCTCTCTTTATCTTTTCTTCTGACGGGGCTTTCTCCTTCACGCTATGACAAATTTTTGGCAACAGTTTTGAATACAGATGCAGACACATCCTCATGCAATCGTAAGCCTTTGGATTTCTGGGCAATAGTTTTGGGCACTAATATAACTTTATAGTGTGTGCTCTGCAGGTGAATTCATCCTCCCAACTAACACTTGTTTACCAGGTTGATTCTGAAGGTAAGCACTTACTACTTACTTTGTGTTTTAGTGACCAGACCCTGCGTGTTTGTGTGTGTATCCCTCAGGTTGTTGTAATTCTACTCTTCGTGCTGCTGTATTACAAAAAGGCAGCAAGAGTGAAACAGGTTAATAGATCATGGAACAGATTTGCATGTACGTATGTGGACAGGCAGCTGATGATATACTCGGTCCTGATGCAGCAAAGGCTTTATAACCCTAAATTCTCCTCTACTAGACATTGTTCTTTGGTGTACGTGAAGAAAATAAACAGCTTTCTCTTGGCTTTCATCCTTCCCTTTTGTGTTTGCTTTAGTGGTGTCAGATTAGCATGTTTATACTGTTTGGCTTACCTGTACAAATTTCAGAAGGATTTTTTTCTCTTGCTGCTTGGTCTCTGTTGTACCTTCCTGAGAGCTTTTACTTTTGTGCAGTACAAAATTGGTGGCACAAATATTTTGAAGTGCTGAAGGGTGAAGCTGGCACAGATATGGATGATACTGAAAAATATTAACAAGGGCGAAGTCATACTGATTAAAGAACTTTAGTCTAAAGCTTGCGTGCATTTTTTGTATGTTGAGCATTATTGCTTAGTGGAGAAACCTCCGCTGCATGTTGCTTTCGAAAAAAACCCAAACAAACCAGAAAGCCTCCAACATTCTGGAGTTATTTATGTTTTCTTATAAATGCTGAGGAATATTCAGCAGGCAAGAAAAATCTATTTCAGTATGGAACAAGACCATATTAAGGAATTATTAGTTACATAATTTGAGTAATTTAACTGTTTCTAAAGTAACAGTCAAGAAAACAAGACTCTGTTGTGGATACGGCATTGTCCTGGTCTAGTAAAGAAAATTGTTTGTTGTATATACCACAGAACTATTTCTGGTTCTAAGACAGTGTGGTAACATTTGATTTTTTTTTTATTTTTTTTTTTAAATGACAGCAGAATAAATCTCTAAAGTATGTCTTGGTATTTACTCTGATTTACATTAAATTACCTTAAATGCTGCGGGATTTTATTCATGATTTAAAATGCATTGGTTGAAAGTTGGCATATAAATTGAAGGTATGCTATAAGACAGTACACAAGGGATGTCAAATTTAGTACCTTTAGAAGGTGAACCATTCTGTTCGTTTAATTAGTTGAGGAAGGATATGTTAGAAAAATGAGTCTAGTAAATCAGAAGTGAATTTTAGTGCAAGTGTCCATCATAAATAAACAAGAGTAAGCCAGGTTTGGGGTTTTAAGGGTTATTTCCCTGCATTTTCGATCCCCATTTAATCGATTCATAAATCAATTAATGACTGTCATGAGACCCAAGGGCAGCAGGAAATTGGGTTCAAATTAAAAAGAAAAGGAGGCCATTTGTTTTAAGATTGAAAGTTGAATGTTCAATCGAAGTTTAATCAGAAGTGACCCATTATTTGAAAAGCGGAACATCAATGTCTTTCTAATTTCACAGAATGCTCATTAAATGAGTATTGAAAAGATCAGGTTAACTGATCATTCCAAAAGGAAGATGAGACAAGGAGGGGTTTGTGAACCTGCTTCCAAATACATGTTATGCTTGTTCATTTCTCTTCTGAAGAGCTCATAGAGAAACCAAATCATTGCACTTTGAATTCAAGGATTATTGACATCGTTCTTTCTAGGTTGTACAGATCATATGATAAAACAGCTTCATATCAGAAGAGCAAATGTTCTAGATCCATTTGGATAGCTGTGTACCTACAGAACAATTTACAAAAGGTGATAAACTATGAGGAGAAAATTTGCAAAGTCATGACTGGAAGTTGGGCCTCCTAAATTTTAGAGTGTCTCACAGTGGTCTGACCTTGAAAAAGTCTTTCCGTAAATTGGTATCATCTTGAGAGCATTCAGCTGCACATTGTACAAAGTGGGGGTGATACCAGTGCCTGACTAGAAGTGAAGGCAGATGAATTTTGTTTGAATGTTGTTGTTTGTTTGAGTGTGGGAGAGTACGAGGACAGCAACTGTAACTGTAGCTCCTACTGTGGGTGAAAAAGAGAAAGGAATGATATGGTTGGTTTTAGTGCTCTTTGGATTAGCATGTCTTTTTCTTAGTGTGTATTTACGAGAAATTTGCTAGCAAATTGCTGTTAAAAAAAACCCCAACGCTCACTTGTTATTGTGAGCTTGCTGAAAGAATAAATGACGAGTCAGATTCAGTTTCTTGCTGTTGGAAAGTGTTGCTCTTGCTGTTAAATGCTGAGAGGTACTCTTGAAACATCATCTAGACTCATATGTCTGCCATGTGCTGCCTGGGATAAAGAGAGGGCTTCTGTTACTTGGAAAGTTCATGCAGCTTTCTCTCATAGGCATAGTGCTTGAAAGACAATAAAAGGCAAGTGAAAAAGAATAGATTTGCCTTTCTAGTAGTTCCTTATGCAAGTGTCTTCTATGAAAAAAAAAAAAGGCAACAACTGTTTTAAACATTTCCCTTTATTAAGTGCAGAGCAAGATATTTCAGATGTCAGCAAGTTATTTCAGATAGTAAGCTTGGATTAACTATTTGCAAGTACTATCTGTCTATACACACAGAGAATAACACAGACACACAAAATAATAAATGTTATCTATAAATATGTCCAAATATATAAAATTATAGTAATTTGTTGTACTTCACGTGCAGTCCATAGGAAAGGCTTTGTTTTCTAGGCAGAAAGCTTAATAGTGCAGAAGTACTCAAGCCTACTTAAAGCAGTGACTCTGTATGACTGCTTTTCAAGATGACATCAGGGTCTTGATTCCATCATGAGTTGCCACTTGTGATGACAATGTGTGTTTTAATTTGTTTGCTGATCATTGCTTACTTATATTGTGTTCCTTTAAAAGGCGGCAGCTGAGGCAGTAGCAGACGCTGCTACCTGTTTACTGTGCCCAGCTGCTGTGGCCTCAGGTAGGCTAGAAGCCTTTGGAAGGAGGTTTGATTGCTCTGTGGCCTTCACAGAAGGAACATACTGATCTGGGAGAGTTTTCCAGAGCATAGATGTGGCAAACAGAAGAGAGAGCAACTGGGCTGATGTGAGAGGAGGACAATAAAAAAGGCCCCCAAACTTTTCAATACAGAAGGGACTGATGAGAAGAGCAGGGACTGTATTTGTAGTCTGACCACAAGACTGGTAGGAAAAAAAACCCAAACCAGAACAAAACTATTTTCCTGTTTTCCTGGTGGTCCTAGTAGGGGCTGTGCTGAGTTTGTTGCAAAGTGGAAAGTCACTGAAGGGGTACTGGGCTGAGGAAGAACCTAAAGACAATGACTCCTTGTGCAAAGAAACAACAGGCAAAAGTAATTTGCAAAGTGGTTTTTATTTTGTTGTACTTTTGCATTTTAACAAAGGCTCTTGTCCTGGATTCTGTCCTCCTAAAACCTAGTTCTAAAGAAAAATAAAGTCTTTTCAGGTGTTTGCCTCCAGGAGGGTACCAGAACTGAACTACTTCAGAGCTCCAGCTAACCTGGGGTTCAATGACATGACTCACTTGCATAATACAAACGCTTACAACCTTGTATTCCTCTCCGTTTAAGTTGTGTAAGAGGAGCAAGACCTTCTGCTCCATGAAGGCACCTAGACTAAGAGAATGGGTATGAATGCATACTTTCAGTGTTTGTATCTCTCACCATTGAATGTGAGATGAGTGTAGGACCACTGGAATCCTAGCCTGTGCTCCGCAGGACTGTGTCTAGAGTAGGGTGGGATAAAAGCTGGTGAAGCTGTTTTCCCTGGTTTACAGGCATCTGATCCATCCAGCTTTAGATTCCAGAGAAAGAATATTTGTCTAGATGGAGCGATAATCTGGTCTTGTGTAGCAAATCTAATTCAGTAATCATTCCCTTCACTGACTCTTAGTAAGGTACTCAAGAATGAATATAAATAATGTAATTCTTTCTAAGTTATTGATTGCAATTATGTGAATGATGATGAACAGCATTAGCACCACAGTAGCAGAATGACAGTATTCCTCAACTTGCCCCCAGTCAAATGACATGGCTCTGTAAACTAGTGCGCAAACTTAAAACAAAGATGAATAGGCGTTATGAATTAATCTTGATGTATGTATTTTATCTTTATAATAAATGACTTTGTGCATCTTCTCCCTGAGATCGAAAAAAAAAAAAAAAAAAAGAAAAAGAGTTTTCTGAAGGGGAAGAATGACTTCATTTATTATTCTGATACTTCTGTGACAAATTATACAACACACAGATGCATCAGTAAACACAAAAAATTTGTATAAGTCAGTGCTAATTATTTTTTTTTTACTAGCTTTTTTCAGAAAGTGGTGGGAGCTTACTACCAGAAATAATCTTCTAGAAATATATGGAAATACTGATAGAATATTGATCATGGAGGCATTAATTTGTAGAAAAAAATTAACAAGCAAAATTACCAGCAATGTAACGCACCATTTTGAGACATACCTTTCACTGAATTTTCTTGAACATGTCTATGACACATGTCACACTGTTCAAAGAAGCTTAATTAGGCTGTGAGTGTACTGGCTCAAGAAGTGAATTCAGCATCTGTAGGGAACTACACCTATGTTGAGTAGTTTGAGCAGAGCATGTTGGCGTATTACATCACTGATATGATTATAATTAATTTGTGTCCCACACTTGTTCCAGAAGAGAGCTGACAATGCTGTGCCCAATTAAAAACTAGCTCTTGGATCCATGCAATGTACTGCATTGTGTAGTGCAAACATAATTCTGATTCAGCAGGCATGTATCAGATACCACCGTTTTATCCCCCAGGATACATCAGCAAGATATTTTATATTGTTTGTTTTGAGGAAGAGGGTAGGTTTTTTTCTCTGCTTGTTTTTGACTTCTTTTGTTTGAATTGAAGTTAACAGTTCTGTTAGCTAAAGTACTATTTTTCTTCAGTCTTTGTATGGCTTAGAACCCAGCATGTGAAAGAGCAAAGCTCAGTCACATAAAAAGAGGTTGTACAAGCTGGAACAAAGTATCTAAATTGTTTGTCTCTCTCACTTGCTCACTTCCTGATGTTTAAAACAATAAACCCTACAGAGTGTTTTTAGCAAGTGAAAAGACGTGGAGTGCCAACTTTACAAATCAATCCTGTTAAAGCCTAGATCAGTTTTAGTATTTTTCAACCAAAGCTTTAGCTGGCCACTGCTCAGCATGCAATCTCTGAATGCAAATAATGCATTAAGGCTGTTGAGGAATGTGTTGGGCATCATTACCGGGTTTAATGCCCCTAAAAGGGGCTTCACTTCTTGCGAGTACAGAGTATGAGTCTTTTTTTGGAGTACAAGGACAGAAGCTATTGAAGATCAGTATATATCCAGAGGAGAAAACTGAAGAAATAGAAATAATCTAGATATGAGAAGCGGGTATTTGAGAAGGACATAGTTCCAGAACATTGTCAGTATTACCTGACAGTCTGGGAAATAATCTGAACCAGAAAAATTATCCATCTTAAATACAGGACCATGGGCTTCACTGAACTTTATTTCAAATTCAATATGAAATTACTCTAGACATTTTTCAAAATTATTTTCAGAGATGTAATTGTATTATAATCTCATGATGGTTTAGGCATGTCTGAGCCAGAAATATTGCCAGATTCTTATTGCTGCTAGTACTGTTTTACACATAAATTCATAGAACATAAAAATTGCACTCAGAATTGGGGTAGTCTCTTACTGGGTCCTGTGTAAAGCTGCAGAACTCCACAACATATAAAAGGTTGTGATTATGAATCTGGCAAAATATATTCATTTCATGAGTCACACTCCTTCTCTGCTTAACCTTTCTTAAATGGATACATTTTCTTATATTCTTTGTACTGTCCCTCTCCAGAAAAACAAACAAACAAACAAGAAACCCACAACAAAACAAGCTTAGTGGCATTAAAAGACGCATGCAAAATGTTAGTTCTAGGACTAGCCTAACTTAATCTGAAGCTGAATACTTCCCTAGAGATTCTACTACGGCTGTCAAACAAAGGACGAGACTAATTTCCCAGCGCTCAGATGCAAACACATGCTACAAGGAAGTAGTTAATGAGAGCTTGTGGTCCCTCCACAGTTCCATATCAATCCCTTTGGTAAGCCTGTATGTGATTCTGCGTGTCACACAGGGCATTGTACACTAAATACGAAATACAGTTAAGACCTTAGGATATTCTAGCTAAACTCAATAATGTATTTAGGTGCTGGCATGTAAAGTTAAAATCAAAACCCAGAATAAGATTCATGGACAAGGAAAGATGTAGGCCTTCCAAAAGGAGATACAAAATATTATGATGCTGCACTTAGTTGCCTAGAGCTAACTAGAGTTTGGCAGAGGACTTGAGGTGAAGTTTTGTTCCTCTTCAGGACGTAGATAAATGCAGTAGATGCATCTCTGGGTATTTGTGCCTCAGAGTTCACTTTGAAAAGTATGTTTCAAAGAACTCTTCATAGCTAGTACATTTTAGAATGTCACGATACTCATGCAGTGTCACATCCTTCTGCTGATCTCTGAAATAACTTTGGCCATAGTTTCTGTGCCTTTGTACTGAACTCATTGCTGTTGGTGAACAGTGAGTGTGTTCAAAGTGTGCTTACCAAATTGAGCTTCTCAGTCCATCAAGGTGTACCTCTACACCTATTTCAATACCCACTGGGGAGTAGATGGGTAGTAGGTTCCTAGCTTTTCCAAGAGGAGCAGTTCAGGTCATGTCTAAAGAGCGAAACTTAGAGACACTCCACAAAAGCAAAGATAATTTTAGGTTGTATGTCTCAGGAGTTATAGGGATGTAGAGAAAGTTGATTCTTTTCAATTTAGTTTATGGATTATTATACCAGTTTCAGAAACGTAAGTGTAAAATAATTCTTGTTTTAGGCATCTGTGCACCTTTGAGGCTTGGGGTCTTGTTTTGCATTATTTTGGTTTTTTTTCAGTCCACACCTGGGTATCAGTTTGTTGTTTCGTTGTGACAGCACATATGCAACCTAACTTCTTGCTTTCTTACAGTACAAGAAGAGGTAAGCATCTTGTAGAAATAATAATATATTAAGATTGTCTGGTGTTAAGAGTGGTCAGCCTAAAGGATATAATTTTAGGCAAGTGACAAAAACCTCGTGTTATATAGACAGTATTATTGTATACCAAAGTAGGCTGGTTGCAGAAAATAAAAGAATAGTCTTTGATTATTGGGTTACCTTTCTTCTGAAGACTAAATCATAACATATTTAATAAAATGTCTGATTACTGCCTAGCTCAGAATGAAATCTGTGGATATTTTTTTCTCCTCCTAGGCAAAATTTTTAGCTGCTTTGGGAAGCATAATTACGAAGACAACTGCCATTCCAGAAATAAAGTCATAAGATTTAGGGGGGTTTGCCTCTTTCAGGGATTTGGAATCAGTTAATTACATCAGTGAAATAAGTTTAATAATCGGCAAAACTTAAGCACAATTTGAAGGGCTTTTCAATCCCTGAAAAAAATCCAATAAGCATTTGAAGGAGGAAGTCAATGTGGAATCCTAAAAGGCTTCTTGTTTCTTTCTCACAGAGTTCTAGCTTTCTCTCTGAAGCGCTTTTTCCTGTACATACCACAAAAACTGAAGAGCTGGATCCCTCCTTCAGCCTGCATGAGACCGTTGCAAAGGTAACAGAAACGGAGATCTCATTTATACATACTTTCCTTCACATGACCAAATTTATGTTTGTTAATCATTTTGAAAGATACTCTATTTTCTCCTGTGAATATTTCAAATGTAGTTAAAAGTTGTGGATTTTTTTTCACTGAGATTCACCTTTGGAACATTCTTTACTGTTACGTTGGTCAACTTGTGCGATCAAAACACTTTTATGTGCAAATGCTTCATTTTATGTGATTCAGTTGTATTTGCATGGTTCACATTAAACTTACTGGCAGGAGTGGAGGGCATTGAGCCCCACTAGATGGCAGGAAGTAACAAGTTTGTTGCTGTCAATTTTTTCAGCGAAGGGGGTCTCTGAGGGCACCTTTACATACACAGATGCTTGGTTTTACGAGCTGTCACATTGTGCCCACGTGGGAGGAAGAGGTGGCTATCCCATGATTCTGGAGAGTGCTCTACAGAGGGGACACTCCCAAAGTTAATGTGTTCTGACTCCCCTCTTGTCACTCCAATATAATACTCCTCCATGTTATTTATTAATACAATCAGAATTACTCCTTGCTCTAAAGTGCTCTTTCTTCGCTCTGTCCACTCAGCAAGCCCTGTTTCTACAAAGAGACATGTCTACAAATGGATTCATACACTTCTTCTAATTGGATTTCTTATAAACCCGAGCTATGTAGACCTCACAAACAGATTTCTTTCTTTATTTGGAGCTACTTCTTTTGGAAAAGCAGCTGCTGTTGAAACGTTTCTTTTGGCAACAACAAAAATAAATTCTCAAAGATCAGCAATGTGCAGATTTAGCATGCAGGCGGATCAGCATCTTTTGCAACGTAGACAGGGACTGATCTTGGGGTTTTGGGGGTTGGTTGGTTTGTTTGCTTGGTGTGGTTTTGGTTTTTTTAAAAAAGCACATTTTCCTAGACATTCTTTTGAAGCTTGGCAGAGTCTGACAGTTATGGAACAATCACAAGACAAGAGTCTTCTCTGAAGCCCTTTTAATGGAATTGGTGGGTTTTAAGCCATCCTTGATGCCCAAGTGACTGAAAAAATTCACCAAATTTCTTCCCAAAGACTGAGGGAAGTAGGTATGTGATTATTTTATGTGATTTAGGTATGTGATTATTATTATAAGTTTTATAGCACTGAAAATCTGTTTTCTATATAGAAAATATGGAAGAAGCATGTATTTTACAGCTGCTTATGTGAGAGACTTTGTGTTTAAAATTACAGTCTCAGTTCCTTTAGTGACCAGCTGAGACCCGATCTGAATGATTATGCATCTATTGGAACATGCACGTAATTGACATTTTTGAGACACTGTTGGTTTATATTTCTTTAAGCTATAAGCTTAAAGCTATACTTTGTCAGATGAAATTGAGAAAATGTTGAATTCAATACAAGAAGGCATACTGGTGCAGGATAGTGATTATTGTAAAAGGAATATTTACTAAATCGAGATTTATTCGTTTAGACCTGGTGGTGAAGATGTTACAAAATTGAGATATCTGGAGAAAAAAAATAAGTATCTAAAAAAAGCAGGTGTTAAGAAGTAATATTTATTACTAAATCTCTTGTGTATTGATGGTTTTATAGTGAAGGAGGGTTTAACCTGGTTTGGGTCTTTTTTGTATATTCAAGAGTATTAGATATGGACAAACCAATTTATCCACGCTGATTGATTCCAGAAGTTCATGTTACTTCTTGGTTGGCACATAGCCTCCAGAGTAGGAATAGCTTCGCCAGATAAGAATAAAATTCCATTTGGTACAAAAGTCTACAACTGGTAATAGCAAGTACTAGATTCTCAGGGAATAAATACATAAAATCAGGCAATCATAGCACAGTACTTCCTCTGGTATACTTTCCTACTTACTGCCAATTGGCAGTGCACTATTTCTGAGGCTGATAATCACACCTCTATACCAATTTCCAGCTCTGTTACATGTGTAGTTATCTCTGCCCTTCTGTACTTCGTTTAGATTCTGACTTCCATAACATCCCATAGCAACATTTCCCACAATTTAATTCCCTCTTTCCTCCCTTACTTTAAACTTGCTGCTTGTTTATCGCAGGTTTATCTAGGATTTTTCTGCCTTTGGTATAAGAAATAATAAACAAACATGATCTGTTCACTTTTTGATACCGGTTGCTTTACTTTCTGAACTGTGTTGTGTCAGAGTGTAATAACCAGTTTGAGCTGTCCTCATATGTAACTCATTCCTGTCTAGTAATATGTTTCCTCTGTATTTATGAAGTTCTATAGCATCTCTTTTGCTTTAAGGTAATTAGAACTATGTACCATATTCAACATGTTGGATCACTGTGGCTCTATAGATTCTCTGTGATATTTTCTTCTGTAATCCTTCCTCAATAATCTTCCATATGCTGTTGGTCTTTTAGACTGCCGTTGTCCCTTAACTATTCCTCATGACTTGAATATTTCTTTCTGCACTGATATGAGCTAATACATGCATCCTGATTGTCTGTATATACTCATATACTCATAGGTTGTTTTCTCCCATGTGCATTAGTTCATATTTTCCAACAGTGAGCCTGCCATTTTTCAGCCCAGTGTTCAAATATTGTGCGATGCAGGTCAAGGACACAAAGTATCTTCCAGTCTTGGTAGTAGACTTACACTTACTTACACTTAGTGTGCTTAGGATTTGATATGATGAAACTCATTTGCCACTGCATATCACCTGCAGTCTTCTTTGCTTGTATGGCCACTGAAGCTGGTGGAAGAGCTCATGCTGGTTTTGGCAGGAAATTATTTGAGGCTCTTCATCTTCCAAGGGAAATATGGCTTTAATAAATTTTTTTCTAGGCGAATGGCTTGATACTAAGTAACAATGGAAGAATTTCAACATAAATTTCTACATGAGGTTCTGTCTAAGAACAAATAATCAGCTAATTGTGGCTTATGCTCTCTGAAGAGGGTAGTTACCTTAATTTCATGACCACTTTGAAAAGGAGGAGATTGCTGAATGTGGCAGGTAAAATGAATGTGAAATGTGCAGCTATTAAGGAGATAGATCTGTAATCTGAGTGCTTAGAAGATCTAATTTGTCAGAACGCTTGTCAGATCAATTTATCTTAGATCCTGGCACTTTAAAGGTGAATTTAGGGTAGATTGCTGCAAGGCCCAGGCTGATCTGAAAGATTCAGAGAAGAAAGAGAAATATGTAGGCTTCCTAGTGGTGAAGAACCAACACATTAATTACAGCAGCATGTTGCAGTACAAAATTTATTGGTATCCTAAGTGAGATTTGCAGACCTTGTAATTTCAAGTGTGTTTTATAATACATATGTCAAGTATTAAAATGGAGAAATGTGTGTCTGTGTGGCAGAGAATGGATTTTCCCATCAGACCAGAAGTCAGGTGAAGCTCCATTGTTGTCAAGTGCATACTCAGAAAAGTATGTGCTATTTTTCAATAAGTTTCATCAGTGTTACTCAGCACAGTGTTTTATGGTACCTAGGCTAGGTAATTGGAGTTATTAACGAGTTTGAAAATACTTTTGTGTTATGAGGTATGCTCACTAGAGTGGCCTAATAAGACTCGGATTATACAGTTGTAAAAGCTTTAATGGCAGTCCCCCAACAGGGAGTGTCACTGGAGCCACTTACCCAGTATCAGCCATGGCATAATAATAACCTTTTATTGATTTTATTTTGGCAGGCACCAAAGTGTTGAAAGGTATGCCAGAAGTGACATAATTGGTTTTATGATGAGTTATGGGTGCTGACAGATAACTCTTGAGAAAATTTTTAGTGATCCTGATTATTCTACACTTCAATTATGGAACTGCATAAAGTAGAGCTAACTACCATAATGCAATTAACTTCTAAACATGAAATCAAACAGCAATAGAGAGGAATATTTCCTTTTCTAGGGGAAATAAAGGGGGGTTTTTGTGTAACATACTGTAGTATTTCCATTTTTTTAAAAATATAAACACTTCCAAGAAGATGACAGATGGGTTCCTTTCTTGAAGCAAATGGAATGAAAAGTACTGGACTGCAGAACTGTTGGTAAATGAAATTCATATTTTGACCACAGATAAGGTACAGCACAGGTATGTTGATTTGAGGAATTCTCTAACAGGATCGTACTGTTCTGTTCTTTTGGAGCATGGGAGGGATATATATTCCCATTTACCCATTGTCTAGTCCCATTAATTCTCCAATACAAGCATAGACAATACTCATTCACCTTGACAATGCAATGATATCCATAACTTTGGTAGTTCCTTTCTCTGTAGTCTCCCTAAAAATCAAAATCTGTGGTTTGGTGTATACTGCCTCTGCTAAATATTTTCAGCTTCCTGCACATTATCTGCAAATGAGCACTTTTTTTGTGTGCTTCTGTACCAAAAAAGCTAAATGTAACTATGGATATATCTATAAAACTGATATATGAGATTGTAATAAATTATTGAAATTTTGTATTTATGAAACATAAGACAATATAACATATCTAAATTAACATGAAGGTGCCAAACCTTTACAATCCCAAAGATTGTAAAGAGAGTATATTTTGAATCAGTAGCATAATACTATGAAGAACAGTATTAATGCTGTTTCCTGCCAGAGTTCAAAATCAAAAGAAAACCTGGTTGTAGTCAGCAGCTTGAAATTTCTTTGCATTTCATTGAAGCATCTGTTGTGGTTTTGGCAGGGATGCAATCTCCATAATTTGAAGTGGAAACGCTTGCACAAACCATGTACAGCACATCTATGTTGCAAAGTTTTACCAGAAACATTTCTGCCAGCATATTATTCCTGGCATAGTTGTTTCAGCAGAGTACATTCACATTCGTGGGCCATTCCCACTACAACTTGCCCTTTTTGATATCAGATTGTCCTTGAAAAATCCCAGTGGCCTCTGCATCAAGGCAGCTGGGTTTCCATTGATGCACCTACCTTTTTCATTTAGAAATTTCCTCTGCATAGAACTAGAGGATTTGGCAGAATTGTTTAAAATTTCCAAACAGCAGAGACAGAATATTACTCCGGTTAGAGTTACAGCACTTAATGTGCTAAAGTGCTTGTGTGGCAGATGCAGAATGAATCTGAGATATTCAGAAAGCAGAAGTCTGATGCACCGAAGAGTATCCCATATCCAAGCCAAGCCCAAAAAAACATTTATCCTTGGAAGACCCAGGCTAATATATGGCAGCCTTCCCCCTGCATCACTCTGTGGTTTGCTAACTGGAAATTTTGGCTGTATGCCATGATTTCCGTCATGAAAATGTGACACTTTGGAGTGTTAGTTTCCACAGGTAATTTCTCCAGTTAACTTTCTTCAGTGATGTATTCCTTTTGATGTAATTTTTTAAATTCCCATCTTCAATCACGTATGTCAGACTTTCACATCATTTCTCAGTTTGTTCATCATCATTCCTCCAAAGACATGAGTTCTGCGCAGACCAACAGAACTCTGATGTCTTTTTAAAGACAAATTTTGTTATGATTTTGTACTTTCAAAACAAATTATCTAAGGCTCCAGCCAACAAATGGGATTATGGACCAGGGGTAGGTGACAGAGTTGCTGAATGATGTTGACATAACGGAAGCACAGTTCTCAATGTATGAAGTGAGAACCAGACTGGGGGACCTGATTAATATCCATATTTGAGACAATCTGCTGTTGATACTGAATTTTTAGCTGTGGAGTTTGATGTTGGTTTGAAGACATCAGAATTGTCTGCAGTATCATTTGGATGGTCTGTCACACATAAAAGCACCTGTATTGGTGGTTGGTTTTTTTGCCTGCGAAACTGCAGGATGACTTGGGGCATCTCTTGATTTTTCTGTTTGTCCTCCCGCACTGGCAGCTGCTTCAGCAGCTCTCATCTGCTGTAAGGTGATGTAGCTGCACAGATGCAGTGTAATGTGCAAATTGCCAGGTAGTCTCTCTGTAACTTAAATTACTTGCTTTGCTTTACTGATCAGCCTCTCATATACTGGTTCTGAGCATCTTACTGGTATTTATGGCTTAATGGTATTTGAGATGTGAAAGCAGAACCATACTGTCTGTGGTGACAGTCTGACTGAATTCACACAAAACCAAACTTGTCCGAATTTTTCTGCAAAACAACACAGGCATATTTCACAGAAATGGTTTGATTTAGCACATATTCTCTTAAGTACACAAGTGAGAGTTTTTGTTTTACCTTTAGCTTTCTTGCATGAAATAACATATAATCCAGTTCAAGCAGAGGGTAAATACAGACCTGCTGAAAACTCCCCTCTGACAATGTGTATTTTATTCTGTGGCTATTGTCAGCAGCAATAAGAACAAGAGCAAATCTGGTGATATAAACTGGCACAGTAACTTTGGGGATGCTGTATGAATTGTGGTGAACAGCATTCAAAGGAAAAAAAAGCTGTCTGGGGATTTTCTCAGCATTAGATGTGAAAGAGGTGACTTTGCTGTTAAAGACATGAGGTGTTCTGACAGACAGTCATACTGTGTTTGGCCAGACAGCATATTCTTTACCTGCTCTAGCCTAGTTAGGGTAGATATGCTTAGAATTTTTCAGTAGTTCTTTGTTCCTAAAAGCAAGTAGCCTCAAGGAGTCTTGCACTTTATACTTGAACTCTGATGGATAAAGACTAGGTAATAAAAATAAGTTGAAATTGCAGAACCCGTGGTAAAAATTTGATGAACCAGCTGCACTGTCCAACACAACTTCACTTGGTGCAGTCAGGTATTAAAAAACAACTCCACACTACTACCTGCCTGAACTTTTCCACATCTTTCCTGCTAATAACTCCTTCAAAATGGAAGAAGTGTTACAGGACAGAACTAATTCCCTTTCCTCCTGTGCCATTTATTCATGAAGTTGTGGAAAGATGTCAAGATATGAGTATTCCAAGATAATAGTTTCTGGGCTTCTTTTTGAGTGGCTGGAATTTAATGTTTTCAGCTTAGAGAGCTCTGACAACTATGAAAATACCACAATAACCATGCAACTGTGGCTCCAGTAAACAAGAGGAGCTGAATGCACAAGAAAACAGCCATCATTAGTAGCATGGTTTGTGTAGAAACCATTCCCATGGATTGTCTCTGTACAGTCCTAACTGTTCAGTTCTCTGACTGTCAGAAGAGAATTAATTCTATATTCCTTAAATCTTTTTGATATTGCAGCAAGACTATACGTTCTTTAAAAAAAGTTAGCATTGGCTTCTGTCGATATTTCCAAACCAGATTGCTGTTTAGAACCACACAGTTCCTGAATTCCTCTTTTAGATCTAAATTTTACTCAGTTTCTCTCAAGATTTGTCTGTTGACTGTTAGTGAAAACGGAAAAAAAATCATTGCATCATTTTTCAAGCTAGACTTGCAATTTAAGTGCAAGTAAAGTAAATACACGTCAAATCCATCTGATCCAACCAAACACAGGATAAACATATAAGTTCATACATAATGTATCATTTTAAATCTTATGATAGAAACCCAAGGCTGGTGTTGTTTATACATCTTATGGAAGATATTTTTTACTCCAAATTACAACAATCTGACTAAGCAAAAGAAGGTATGGTAGGAATGAGAGGAAGCATTATCTAATCCTCATTTTATATATGAGAAACTGAAACACCATGGGTCAAAAATGGTACTTACCATAACTGTAATCTCCTCACCTGAATTCAGCATTAACTTTTAGAATCTGGTGATTTGTCTGACACCGTAGGCAAAGACTGGGGCATATTTGAAAACTGAAGATAGAGTTCTGAAGTTGTAATTTAGCATGTGTTTGGGATTTGCTGGAATTTCAACTCTGGCTGTGACCAGTTGGGCAGTTTTCTACTATGTACTCAGCCATGTGAGCGCCTGTGTTAGCGGGACTCACCTGGCTTGGAAAGAAGTTACGTTGCCCACAGCAATGCCTTCATTTCCAGTGCCTTATTTTGGTTATTTTGAGATCTGTAATCTGCCTGCATCTCTGGCTGGTTACTGAGTGCTGCATTGGTGACAGGCTCTCAGCAAAGATGGTCATGACAGATGTCTTATTTTTGGGTTGGTTTTTTGTTGTTTGGGGTTTTTTTCCCTGTTGGTTGATGATCATAACACTAAAAAGAAGCCACTGCATATTTATTACGCAAGTCAAATGATTGTTTCCAATTTGTCTAATAATGGTTTTGTACTGAATGATGGGAAAATTTATTTTACATCCATAGCTTTTATTTTGAAAACATAAGTTTGTTGTGAGGGATATGGAATAATTGGATATATGCATGCATTTTTTAAGGCATGTCAATACCTATGTTTATATCCAACCATTGAAATCCCACAACTGAAAAAACAAACTGAAGCTTGCTAGTCATTTAATAGGTAGAAATATGCCTGGGGTTATTTGAATTTTCCCCTGTGTTTCCCACTATCCTATTCTTCACTCAGTTACTGAATGTATCAGAGTATAATTTTATTAATCCATTCTTTAGCATCAGTACTGCCATAGGCATTTGTTACTGGTTAACAAATACTCCATCTGCTAGAGGTTCAATCTTTATTCTTGGCATACTTGTACTGACTTTGGTGGCTGTGCAAGGAAGATGTGTTTTTCTTTAAACAAGGCACTAACATTCTAGAGGAATAGTTCCTTTGGGTACTCTAAAAGTATTTGTCTGTTGTATTATCTCACTGTATTAGCTCTTTTCTGTCTTCAGATCTTTTGACAAAGATGTCAAATCAGACAATGCTTTCCCCAGTGTGTGTCTCTTAAAACACTAAATTTCTACTAACAGTAATGTAGTAATGATTTTTTATTTTTTTTTTTATTTTAACATAATCCACTTTGCATATGAGTGAATAGGAGGTCAAGTCAGTGGAACTTAAGTATCTGCTTAAGTGCTTTTTAACGAGAGACGGAAATAGCTGCTTAAGAACTATGAATGAATTAATGGGTTTTGCAAACAACTTGCAGAAATACCTGGGGAAATACAGCTGCTAAGATGTATGTTTATTTATCCATTTTATTTTTTAGACCATACTTACAACTTCCTTTAGTATACAGTTGTACAATGTATTTTTGACATGNTTTTTTTTTTTTTTTATTCCATGACATAGCTACAAACACATCAGAGCTTTACAGATGCTGAAGTTTCCTTCATGAGCTCAGTTCTGAATTCAAAATGAGATTTTCAAGAGTTTGGTTTCCCTTAAGGAATTTTAAAATGTCAGAATTTTCCAGTAAGCTTAGCCCAATCCACAGTGTTCTAAATCTTGTCTTTAAATGTCGACACCTATTTTAGCATCAAACTGATAGCTGAACTCTGCTGGAACCATCCTCTTGGTGCTGAGCAGTCCTTGGGATTGTGACCATCCAGAGAGGGGAATGTAAGACCAAAATTAAATGTCTATACAGAGAATAAGAAGAAATGTGTACTAGAAAAAAGCTCATAAGAACCAACCCATTGTGCTCTGACTCGGGGCATGTCTGCAGGAACTTAATAGTAAAAATTAAGCACAAACTTATGTCTGAATAAAAACTTTACTCTCTTCTTGAGCATTGGAGCCTGAACAAGGGCTATTTACTAGGGTAGTCATTTTGGAATGTGGAGCTCTAACTCTGCTGGAAAGTACAGGCCCTCTAAGAATTACCTTTATTCTACATTAACTTTGTTTAATGTAAAAACTTCATATGTTGTGGAAGCTAGGACTGCCACTTGCCACGCTAATCTTTAGGATGCAAATGCATACTCCTCTTTTTCTGTTGTTCTGTTTCCAGAACATCGTCACTGTTAGTGATGTATGATACAGGCATCTAGAATGCCCTGTAGCCTAGACATGCTGTAGTATACTTTTGGGTAATGGAAGTTGCAGATTTGAGTTCTTCAAGCCATAGAAAGAAAGCAACTGCTCCAAAGGTTATACAAGCTTGAATATGCAGATCAAGGTGCTTCTATAAATCCTTCTAAATACTTGTCAGGTTAGATGTAGAATTTCCGTTGGAAAGACTTGTCAAATTTTTGGAAGGTTAGCCCTTAATTACTGGTCAAGAGCCAAAATAAACAGCTGGATTTTCAGATTTTAATATGCTGCACCATGAAATTCTCTACTTCCATTTTACAGTCAATGTGGTAGTAATAGGAGTGACTGGGCCAGTTTCAAAAGCCCTGCTCTTTGATGCTTTCATTGCAGATGTGCTGTGAAAATCTGATTCCAGTGGCAGATAATCTTTATTCAAAATTATTTTTCTGAATTGTTTTCTAACTCTGGTTGTATATGAGAAACCTGATGTACTCTCAGTGATAAAAATCTTAAAGATGTTTTTGTAACATACTTCCATCCGTGAAACTGTAGTTTGCTCTTGTCCTTTGTTTTCTTTTAATCTGTCTCCTAATATGTTGATATGCAGGTGTTTATATCAGCTATAACTGAAAAAGTACAATTATAGCTTTTCTAATAGCATGAATGAACACTCTATTTTCAAATACAATTGGTCAATGTGAAGAAATTCTGTAAAGTATAAAAGTTGTGAGACAAAACTAGTGAATACTTAAAATATGATTAGTCAAGAAAGAAGGTAAGCTAAAGGTATTACAAAATCCCAGGAAGAACATCTTGTTTATTGATCTGGTTTTATTATGAGCATGGTCAATAATAATAAAAAAATTACTGCCAGTTTGCTGAGACACTCTAGCATTAAAGCAGCTAAGATTAGACCAATTAACTTTAGACTAAGAATAGTTGATTATCCTTAAGCTAAAATTATAAAATTAGTAGACGTGTCTGTCAGAGAACTGTGGACTGAAACAGTGGGGATGGTTAAACTAACCTGAAACCAGATCTTAGTTCAGTTGCTTTATAAAAGCAGTTAATTCTCTGCCCCAGGAAATAAGTGATAACTAATTTGAAAGAATTTAGTCTAAGGATATAGTTTAGGAAAGCAAAACCCACCTTCTTGAGTGCATTGCTCCTGAAGAAAGGTCACTGTTTAATGCCTGAATACGGCTTTCTGGCTGCCAGAGTCACGCGGTAGGTAAGAGTATTCCCTTGGATAGCAAGAAGGGGCAAAGGCAAATAAGCTTGGACTTGTACTGGTCAGTTTTGGTTTTGGGACTTATGAGTTCAAGTATGATCCTTTCCATTTGCATTTGAGTCCAACAGAATAGATTCAAGCCCATGTGTTAACATAGTGCACGTGAGAATTAGTCAGCCAGCAGGAGTGATCACCCCAACCAGGAGCAGTTCCTTGGGCCAGGGGTTGGGTATAATCTATAGCAATCCAACCATAAAGCCAAAGCAATATAAAAGATGTACTTTCCTACAGCGGAAAGGATATTCCTATTTCATAAGCAGAGATCATATACTGGCTATGAAGCTGTTTTTTATTTTAATATCTTCTTGTAAAACTAACGACCAGGAGTTTCATAAATTGCAGCCTAATTCCAACCATGCACGTATAATATTGATTTTGAAAGATACAGCATCTGTATTATCTATTGAAATAATTTTCATTCAAAATTTAAACTAATATTACAAAGTACAGCATCTGGACCTAAAGATGCTTTAAGAAAAGTGTCCAGTAAACAATAAATGAAAAGCAACATTTCAGAAGGATAGAAAGAAAGAACATTAGAAATTGTTCTGGTATAATGGAGTAGTGTATTCTAGTATTCTGCAGCCTTTTCCTCATCTAAAATTAATATGATTATGTAGAAGTAGAGATAAAGTTTTATTGCTAACTTTATTTTGAATAAATTTATGTCCTGAATGATCCTTTCTTTGAAGAATCATTCATAAAAAAGTAGGGTTTTCTTACAGTTATGCAATAATTTCTGAATCTCAGAGAGTTCTCGTCATTTCAGTAGATGAAAGGATAGCCCATTGAGTTTGTTGCTTAGATATGTCAGTAGTACGTGTACATGGATAATGCATGTGTATATTCTGAGATAATTGTAAAGTTTACTTAATCTGTTTCAAATTACTACAGATAAGCAATAAAATAATCTCCATTTCGCTAATGTCAGATGTGATCCACCAGCATTTATGTGCTTGAATCTTTCGAAGAATGAAACTGAAGGGAGAACGTTTACTTTCTTGTGACAAAATAGTTCTAATTTTTAAATGGTCAAATAAATAGCAATACTTTTGCATCTGACTGATGAGGGTGACGTTAAGACTGTTTACTTCAATTTTCATAGGGTTTTTTTGTGATCAAATTCAATGTAAACTTTGTGATTACCTTTTATTAATAACTTATGATACCCTCCTTTCATTCTGATGGGGCCAGGAATGTGTGGGTTTTATTATTTGGGTAATGAAACTGCCAAATATGTAAATGACTACTGACACAATTCATCAATATATATTGTAGTCAAGGAGAGCAATTTGCCCAAAGATCATAGCCTGTCCAGCCATTTATCTCAAACTTGCCTGGACAGAGAGAACAGCCTGGCTAATCCATCAAAGTTCATGAAAGCTCACTGGAATTTCAGAGCATCCAATAAAAAAATTGGCTGTGCAATCAAAGAAAGATGAAAATTGACATGTACTAAGGATGATACAAGTCAGCATTGTCAGAAATGAATGTTTGTTTCAAACGTAATTAAAGTATCAAAATAGTTTGTGAATACAAACTGATTTTAATCCTTTTAGAGTGACTGTGACTTCTTGTTACACTAAAATACGATCCCTTTCTGATCAACAGCGTTGTATCAGCACAGCCTTTTTAATTGGGAGTGATGCAAACTTAGAGAATTCACTTCAAGTTGGATAAGTGTTCAAAAGTTCTGATATTTAAATAACTGGGGGGAAAAAATTGGGCAGTGACTCCCAGGGAAATGGCCGACCTTTATTGATTACTACCCCGATCTTGTAAAAAGTGCCACCAAAAAGATAACCACAGATATTACCAATTGTTACTTCCCCCCTTCCCTTTTTTTTACATGACAGACATAAAAATGTAATTGCTGGTTTTGGTTTTCCTAATGAGTTTTTAAGTGTGGGGTTTTTTTTTTCTTTTTAATTAAAGCACTTAGTTGGCAAAATCATGCTTTTACTGGCTTAATTGGGCTATGTGTGCACACACACAGAGTCTTCACAAAATTCAAATACTTTGACAGAAAAAAAACCAGATTTTACTAAAGATTGTCTGCTCAGTGATGTTTTCTATATTTTTAGAAGATATTTTAAATGTAACACAATTATATTTTTTTAAATAATAATCAAATCCACAAAAGCTCAGCTTTCTAGCCCAACATACTTACAGTTGTACAGTATACAAACTGGCAGACTTTTTATCACAACTTTCCACAATATCTAGGGCAACAAAAATTCAAACAAAAATTCACTGGCTTCTGCTCAAATTAGCTTATTGTTGCATTGCTTCATGATTCTAGCGAGTTTATTGCTTATTTTTTTAAAAAGAGTTTTAGAAAACAAAGGTGAAGATTGGGTAATTTTAATATCTTTTTTTTATTTCCTCTGTGAGTTTTTTCCTTGATAATGTCATTTTGCGGAATGTAATTTTAAATAACGTTGTTGCATCTGTCAAGGTGCCAGCCTGTGTTAATCATTCAGATTTCGCTTTTTAAAACTCATAATCAGTGCTGTCTGTCAGATAAATGAATATGATGTAAACAGATGAGTCCAGATCTAATTTCCGTTATATTACTAGTTCAGAGTACTGCAGTGGATGTCACTCTGGCTTCAACCAGTATAAGAGCCAATGGTCTACATGAAGAGCACATATAAAGAAAATATTGGTCGGACTTTTAGCTGCTCACAAAGTATTTGAGCCCATAAGTGCAGATGCACTCTCGGATTTTCAGGTGCAAAGTAAGAGGCACCAGCTGCAAATATAATTCATTATATTTCAAAATAAAATGCGTAGTTTTGTTCTGCTTTGTGAATATAAGAACTATTTGGGAATTAAATTATAAGCCATATTCTGCTTTCCATCAGTAATCAGCCAGTACTATGCCACATTGACACTGCTGTGCTTGAGACAGGAATTCAGTCCCAAGCTTAAAAGGAAGCAGAGGAGCACTCTGAAGAGAAATGACTAAATACTTATGCAACTGAAAAGCTTGATTAGGCTCAGTGGGATAAATGCTCTGCTACAGAAGTTTTAGGTACCATAAAAAAGTAAAATTGATCAAATCAACGTAAAAAGATATAAAGATCTTTTTCCTGTTCTTTATTTTTCTCTTGAAATATGGAGAACATTCCCTTGTATAAGGAGAGCCTGTGGCTCAGCACACTATGACCTTGATTTTTGGATTTTGTTTTATGATGAGAGGATTTCGCACATGAGTTTACTAATAGAAAGTCCATATGTAATGTAAGGAATGATATAAATATAATTAAAGTAAAAGTTAATATCTATAAGCACTTAAAGATGTAGTAACCATAAAAGTTTTACTGTTACACATCTTGGTTTTAGTAACATATTTACCTTGCTGTAGAACAACAGTACTGGAATTTTTTTCAGTCCAACTTTTTTCCTATTTTTAAAAGTATCTCAGGAAAAGTAAAAAGTTCTCAAAATAACAAGAAATGCTTGCTTCCCCCTGTCTTTGATACATCACTTCTGATTTACTACCTCTTCCCTTCCTGTCACCTGTATTCCAAAAAAATTCTGAGCTGAATGTCAAGTTCTTAGCACCTGCTATTGGAATTGGATTTTTTGGAAAGACTTTGAAACTAATGTAATAATGAAGATCATCAGAAATATCCATCAGTTGAATGTTGCTGACTTTAGAGTTTCACAGTTGCCCTAAACCAACCTGAAGGCTACCACAGAGTGAGCAGGATTAAGTTCGATCTGACTGAAAAGTCATCATTTGGTTTTGTTGTTGGTTTTGCTTTTAGGGGTTTGTTTTGTTTTCAGCTCTCAGATCTGATTTGCCACACAAGCTTTAGTGCCTGCATAAGGATGACAGTGAGAAGTGTGTGCAGAGAGTAGCATAAGCAGTTATTTCAGAAACAGCATAATTTTTGATAGCCTTTGAAATTTGAACTGAAAGGGTGTTGAAATTGGCCCGAGGACGATTATTTCTAACGTACACTATGGCAAGTTGATTCTTAGATGTGCTTAAAACTCATGCCTTAAATTTAAAAGTCCTTTCTGTGTTTGTTGTAATTTCAGTAGAATTGTAGAAGCATCATGGCTGAACTTGACAAATAAGAACAAATTGCCACATTTCAGAAAACGAGGGTGCTTTGTGGCTGGAGTGTGATTTATTCTGAACTTGGAAGGAAAATACAAGAGACAGATTACAAAGCCTTTTAGGAAACTCATGAGTACATCTGGACTTCAGGAATTTACTGTGTGAACTTCTGATTGGAATTTACAAAACCTAATTAAGAACGAAAGTGTAAAGGGCTGTATTTGTAATTTTGATGCTAACAGCTGACACCCAAAATTGTGATTCAGAAATAAATCTCTTGTATCCATAAAGTGCACAGGAAAAATGTCTAAATTGAAACTTTATGTAGTATTTATTAGTAAGATTTGCATATCTGTTATTGTTTTTATTTGTAAATATGCTTTAGAATTAGGAAATCCATTTGGATAGTATTTGGTGACAATCTACGAGATGGGCATTACTTGACTTTTAAGGAAGGATACATTTTAGTGAAATTCCTATAAATGTTTTCCCATTTTAGCGCTGGCAGTATTTATGGTGAGTTAATGAAAAGTGAACTCTGAGAAGGCAGATTCACATCTCTCAATTTTATTAGGTAACCATTTTGTTTATGTACCATTAATAAACTTGTTTCATAATGCAGCTTTATGGATAGCTCAGTACCTAAAGAAAAACTAGTTCCTATGCTGTGTGCTTAAGAAAGCCCTGGTTTAGTTAGAGTTACATCAAACCACAATAATTGTTTAATAACTGGCTTTAGAAATATTTTTGATCCAAACACCAGCATTAACAAGCTTTTACAAAACAGAAGAGCTAAATTCTTCATGAGAAACACTCTTTGTATCTCTACTCTATCGCTAGCTCTTATTTAAAATGGCAGCAAAATGAAGTATAGGTAGGTTACCACCTGATACATCACATTGCAAGAGGTGGCACCACATTCATTGGAACCACAGTACACAGTGCTTAAAAGTTCCTTGAAAAGGCTGTGTTCCTCTTCAGCTCGTTCACGTGAGCTGCCTTCTCACAGAAAGAGCCGTGATCCCTGAGCAGTGCTCTGATCTCAAATGATCAATACTTTTGACGTCAAAAAACCACAGAAAATTTCCTACAGTCTTAAATATTAACAGTTGCCATTCCTACCAGCTATATTGTAATAAAAAAGACAACATGATAATGAATCAGAGATTGTAAAATCATATGGGCACATCAAAACAGGTATGTCTCTTAGAAAAAAAGACCTGATACAGCATGCTGTTTAGTTTACCAACAATTACAAATACAATAAAAACACAGCTACATGAAAGAAAGTGAATACGGAGAGTATCTCTTTGCGACATGACTGGTAAGAACACAGTAAATTTGAATATAAATGAACATAGCCTGCAGAGGAACGTGAGATAAATCACCAGAAATTTGGAATTTTAATAGTTTTCACACAGCCAAGTACGGAAATGCTTTAAGACTGAACGTCAGGCCTGCTCTCCCTGGCTAATTCAAATTTGAATACTATTTATCTTTTGTGAAACTGTGATCCTAAAGAAAGTACTTGTCAGCTAAGAAAATAGTGCGTAAAGAGAAATACATGTTGGAATCATTGACTGAACATCTCTATATAGCGCAGTTTGATTGTGGGGTAATTGCAGGGTGAGGTTAGACCTTTACATAAATATTGTCTTGTCTAAAAGTGATGAAGAAAATGGGGCCACACAGAGAGTCTGCTTTAACTGACATGAATCATATTCTTCTGAACTTGATGTTCCAGCCAGTCCAATCATTTTGATTGACATATCTAAGGAAAATTTTAAGCTTTTTTCTTCCTTTTCTTTCTCGAGATAAACTGAACAAACTTGCAGCTGACAGGAGCCTCACATGAGATCCTAATGAGACAAAGAGAATGAAACATTTCTTTTTATGCTGAAGTACTAGAACCATAATGATATTGTATCATGGTTTCAAAAAAAAAAGAAAAAAACAAAACAAAACAAAAAAAAAAAAACCACCACCTTGCTTTTAACTCAATAGATATTTTGCATAATGTGGAGGACTGAATGCTGAATGTTGAGGCTATGAGTTAATCAAAACTTTTGTGCCTCCTCTCTTTTTTCTTTTTCCACACCAAGTTGGGAGTCTTTCATTTGCATTCCCTTTGTCTTGCAGGTAAAAAAATCTCTGTCCACAGTAAAATCTCACAGGACAGGAAGAAACAAGTATTTGTTATTTGGAACTGTTTCTAATTGTTTTCTAAGTAACAATTTTTTTTCTGTATAAACTGTGTTACAGATATCTTTTCAAGTGCTTTTCTAAACCAGCTTATCTTAGAAACTATATGTTCTAAATGTTTCATTTAAATCACTGCATTTGAATAGAGCATTATCCTAAATTGCTGTTCCAAACAGCACTGCTATATCAATCAAACCCACATAAAAATTGCTAAATGTGAAATAAGTAAGTAAAATATTAAGTAGATTTTGTCAAAGTAACCAATTTAAAAAAAAAATCGAAATTAAGAATTTCATTTACTTTAAAACATCCTTCACTGGAAGGATTTTTATGTTTGTATGTTTGTTTTTTTTAAAAAAAACAACAGCACTTATCGATAATTTCCGAATTTTGCCTTATGCCTTATTATATTAACTGTCAATGCAATGTTGACATGATTGTTAGTTACCCCATTAAGAGTATATATTGCTATATTTCTTGGAAAGAGTCCTGTTCCACTGATTTTATGTTGATAATTGGATCTCTCCTATTTATGTCTAGAGATTTAAAGGGCTGAAACTCCATGCTCAAAAGTTACTGCGTCCTCCTCTACTGTATTAGAAGTAAACAAATGCACAAAACATAGTCGTGGCAGGAAAGAAGAGAACAAGAGTAGGATGAACTTTCCATCTACTTCTAAACATTAATACCAAACCCCATAAAAATAGGTGAAAAGATATGGAATGGGAAACAATGTGATAATATGATAGCATCCCTTTTTGTAGTACGGACCGTGGTTTTGTGGTTGCTGCCACATCACATACGACAGTATCACTCTGTAACATATTTGATTACAGTCTACCTCAGAGAGGTTATTGTTTCCAAATAACACTATGTAGTTAACAGATAAGATGAAGTTTTAATGAAAGAATTCCATTTAAAATCTTGTTCCTGTTTATCTGGCACATTTTTTAATTAATCTGTATTTGCTGGGGAAGCACAAGGATACTCTAGAGCCATATGCTTTTCTTAGTGAAACAAAAGTAAACAAAAATAAATCTTAAGATACTTGGGTACAGTCAATGTCTGAATCTACAGCAAGTGCTTTTATCTCATCATACTGTTAGAGTTATTATATCATCAGTCTCTCATTGACTAGCTGTCAGAGAAGAGATTCAGCATCTTTCTTTAAAAGCAAAACTCTACCCATACCTGCAACATGTAATTTTTCTCCTCTTTGTGCCTCCTACTGGGCTGTGCTGCCACTGGCTTTCCAGACCACATTTCAGGAGGGGGAAGGACTTTCTAAAAGATACTTGGCCAGTGCTCTTCAGCCCACGTAAGTATATCGCTGGAAGAGACGTGTCCGTGAGTTGGAAGGCCTTGACTTTTGACTTATTCAGCAGTTGTATGCTGACAGGAGAAATTACTTTCTTGCTTGCTGGAGAAAACAGGTTCTACCATTGGCAGAAGCACCCAAATCCGGACAAGCTTTGGGCAGTTGTCTTGCAATTATGTAATGGAAGACAGTAGCTACATGGGCACATTTTTAAGAACTGACCTGTAGTTCCAAAATAAAGAGGTATAAATCTGTGTCCCATTTAATATTTTATGCATTCAGCCTGTCCAGCAACAAATGATGTTAGTGTTAACAATCTATTTTTCATCTTCCATTTATATGCACAGTAAATTGCTGGTAAGTTTTCCTGGTGGACTTTTAAAAGCAGAAGAGATCAATACATACAAATATATACAAAGTTTTTAAAATAGCAAGCCTTTAGAAAATATTAGAGTGCAGAAAGTTGTTTCCCAATATATTCAGTAGTAGTGAAGTGATGCTGTTTATGGGCATTTCTCTCTCTAACTCTGCCTGTCCCAGGTCTTTAGGGGAAAGTGAAGCTGAAGACTTGGAGTACTTTCTCCTCAGGACTTGAACGTGGTCATTTTGTTTTGGTTTGTGTTGATGGAGCTATGCTGACTGCCAGATTCTGGTCTTGAGCACAGGCCTAATATCCCCAAATGGCCAGAGCGAAGACACTGAACTTAAGTGAGCTTATATATGGTACATAAGGTATTTTAATAAATTTCTAACCTGAAAGGCATATGATGCTTTCTGTGTAGTGATGGGTACTAGACATGCAATTTTTTTACCACAGCTAGCCACTGATTTTGGTTAGCATACTATTAGTCAGACTATGGTTGCCAGCTATTTGGAGATATCAGCCTTCCTAGATGTACTGTTTACACAAACACATTGTGAAAATTCATATTATTTGCAGTAGTAGCAAAACTGGAAGCTTAAACTATTTCTGCTTGTTACTGCATTTTTATGAAGATTATTGCATATTTTGCCCATGAGTAAGTCTGAGTTCGCTCGTAGTGATTCTTATAGTCACTGAGGTGCTTCAGAATTGGATTAGAAACCAAAGCAAGGAGCTGAGAATCTTGGTGAGGAACACAAAAATGGAAATGTGGTTTTGCTCCATGCATTCAATTTCAAAATTATTTTTTTTCTGCTTATAGTTCAGGCTATGTACTTTTACTCTGTTCTAGCATTTGGAGAGGACAAAAAGAAGCAGAAATGATAACAAGAAATTTGCCATGTTCTTTCACTAAACTGAGAATTCAGTTGTCCTGCTTCTGTGGAGATATTTTGTACAGTAGCCCAGTTCTTGTTTAGGGATAATTTTGCTACAAAGAAAGATACTATTTGGTAAATCCAGTAGGCATGTGGTTGTATAGGCATTGGTTTTTTTGATATTTTTCAGAAGCTGTCAAGAAATACTTTTTAAAGGCCCATAGTGTGTGTCTTCATATTCTGTAATTTTCAGTGTTACCATATTGAAAGCAGTAGGATTCTATTTACTGTGTGTGCTTTCTTTGTCTCAGTTACTATTAAGTTTACATTTAAGTTTGAGATAATTATGAACACAAATGAAATGAAATGAAAAACATGCTTCTGTTGAGTGGAGAATGTATACATGCTTAGTATAATCCTTAGAAAAGCTGTGATGTGCTGCTGAAAAATGTTTCATTTCAACCTTCAAGTTTTGTAGATTTCAGCTTGAATTGGTTCACTGATGTAGAACATAAAAATAAAGCTGGTCTTCTGAGAATATTGTAGGAACAACAAAAAACACCTCTTTGCCTTAAAATACACCCTTTACTTGCCATGACTTTCCAGTTTCTTATTTAAAGCTATTGATATTATCACACCTTTTATTGTACTTCAGAAAAAGGGATTTTAGCAAAATGTCTCAGAGCTTTAGTACTTTTGGAAGGCAAGGATGTAACTGACCCAAGTAATGCTCTCACAGCCCTCACTGCTATAACACGACTCTACTCCTTGGCAGCGATCATCTACTGGATGCACAGCCTGTATAAACTGGGAAAGGCATTTCACTATTACACATGAATTAGACTGAAATCAGTACACTTATTACATGAGACTAAGATGAGTCTCCAAATTCATGTTTAAGGAGTCTAGCAACATGGCACTGCAGATATTACAATCAGGTTGCACTGTCTGTCTTCTTTGTTTGCTTACCTACAGCATCTCATAGAGACTATAAATCTTGTAGGACACTGCAAAATGTCTTCGTTGACAGTAGGGCTCCTTGTTTATGTTTAAGGATGCTTTATAAGCAGAACACTTTTGTAATCAAGAAGCTGCTAACAAGCAGTTTCCATATCCTCACTCCCATTTATTTTTCCTACTTTCATATTGTCTAATGTAATCTGTTAAAGTTGTGTAAATGACTTTTAAACGGAGGATTGAAATATATAATACCTTGCATAATAATGTGTTCATTACCTTATTTGCAAGTTGTGTTTCAGACATTCAAATACATGACAGCAATTCAGTTAGTAGTCTCACCTTAATTTTTAAACATTCATTTAAAAAGGACATACACAGAGAACTGTCCTCCAGAATCTTTCTATTATGAGCGATTATTTTAATTTCATTTCTATATTAACAGTTTAAGATGTAAATTTACTTTTGCATTTATTTTCTATTTGGGACGTGTCTGTCCAGAGTCCTTTTCCTGTACTTCGTGCATTTCTGTTAGAGGCTGTTGGCAGGGTGTTAGCCTGAGGAGCACTCTGCTTTAGAACTCAGCTTGTCCTCCATCAGAACGTAGGTCTTGTGTGTCACTCATATAAGGCATAGGAGAAACATGGAAGCAGCCATGAAAAATTGCAAGGTAAACAGGAAGAAATAGAGTAATTTGATTTACAGGTTAACACTTGTCATTTTCATGAGAAGGCAAAGAAAACAGTAAAATTCCAAAGGTTATAAGAGTTGTAGGCAGTACTTTTTTAAAGTTTCTATTCTCAGCTTGGACAATTCCCCAGATTTTCCTAGAAACTATAGAAAGCACATTCTTGATATTAAGCTAAGTCTTTCTACCAACTTTTGAGATTTATTTGAACACATGAAGCAATTCAAGCTGTTTGGAGAGAAGGTAAACAAAGTATATTACTGACAGAAGAAAATATATTTTCTAGCCTGACTTTCAGAGTCCTCTTTAATTCATTGGAATTTTTCTTTATTAGAAAAAAAATAAGTGACCATTTATTCCTCACAATCTTTGCCTGAGCTTTTCCAAATTACTTGAGCTTAAGCTAAGCAACTCATTAGTAGTCCTACATGCCCAACCTTTTCATTTTTGGGGTGTATGATTTAGCTGTTACTTTCTGAAGAACAGAACAAAGCAAAGCCATTGGGAAGGATATACTGGGGTAAAATCTGATCTCTAGTTGTGTTTCCTGGACTATTTTTACCATATTTTCCATAGTTGTAATGGACTTTCAAACTTCCATTCTTCTACAACTAGTTGGATCTTAAAAATGATTAAACTGTGACTTTGAGAATGAAAAACTCATAACTTTAAAATTACTGTCTGTTCCAATAATCTTAGCTTTCACAGTGTCTCAAAAGGCAACAGAACTAGAAATCTTGCTTTTAGACATCGTGTAGGAAATACTTAAGATGATCTTGAGTCACATGGTTTTAATAAAAACATTTTTAATGTTAAGAAAGAAGCTCTTGCTCAATTTCAGTTTGGCTGGTTTAGTCCACTGAGACTGAGTTGTGCTGGGTTTTTTGCAAGGCTTAGTGGTTTTAATTCAAAGAAAGTAATGAAGAGAAAAATGCAAAACACATCCTTTACACTGCTAAACAGCAATTGTAATATGTTGTTTATAAAATGTATTTAACTGCCTAATCCAAAGCTCATTGAAACTGCATGCAGATTGATAGCAATAGTATATAATTAGGCTTTGCTGAATCCTTTTTTTTTTTTTTTAACCCCTGTGAGGTAAATAAGATCACTTTTCCAGAGGAGCAGATTGTGAGCGAAGGGATGACAACATCAGAGCTAAGAGCTAAGGTTGCCTGGTGTCCACTCACATCTTTGAGCCAGTAGTTGCTTTTGCAAGATCTTTCCAAAGCTCAAGTTCCATTTTCAGAAGTGACTGGTGGTACTGGCAGATAAGCGGTGTGGGAGCTTGCTGGCTTGCTGACTCTCTCTCTCTTAGTTACCAGCTTTTTTTAGTACCTGTCATCTAAACTGGGGAGGGGACAGACATACACCAGTTAACATCTCCAATGACCCAAGTAGATTCTTCTTAGCAGACTAAAAGCCAAAATTAATTCTGGAGATTTTATTTGCATTTATTTAGGCATACTTTGTGACATAAGACGTCATTGACTATCTTTTTTCTCAAATATGAAATCAGAATGGAAATAAAATATCATGGTTGAGATACTACGAATCGTTATCATAACTCATGATAATTTAAGTTGGATTTCAGGACACATGAATTACCTCCACTTGTTAGCTTAAGATAAAGAACTTTGAGGTCATTTAGTCCATTCCTGCTAGTACAGAACACTTCCTTCCTTCCTTTCTAGATTGTACTTCACTATCAAAACAAAGGTCTTTTGCCACTTTACTTGATAAACTGCTCCACAATCCAGAATGACTACTGCCAAAGTTTTTTCCTTCTCTCATTCAACAAAAATAGTTTTTACTTACATTACTTTACTTTTGGTTGTTTCTTTTAATTTTTACTTGGAAGCTTGAATTTCCTGTGTTCTTAATTTCTTTGGTAAAAGAATCCTTTATTTTGAGATCAAAGAATTCTGATATACGTTAGCACTTTAATTATAAACCGCAGAATGATAACTGAATGAATAGGGCAAAGGCTCTTTTAGACATGCAGGGCTGACAATTAAAAAGGCTTTTTTCATGACTTGCAGCATAGCCTATTTTTTTTGTTGTTAAATATGGCTATTATTGTAATTGAAGATTAATAATCACTAATAGCTACTGGGCTCTTTTAATGTAATATTCTGCACAAATAAAACCCTCTGCTTAGACGGTACTAGTCTCCCCCTTCATTCCTTCTTTTGCAAATGTCAATTGTTACTTGAGCAGAAAAAGCAATAAACTCAGCTGAAGGACATGATAGTTAAACCTCTGTCTTAGGGACATGTGGGTTTTGTGCAGGGGAATGCTGGAGGACTGGAGGTAAAATAAGTATTACCAAAATCAGCATGATATCGTGGTCTAATCTAATACTGTGTCTGGTGTCTGCTGTTCTCAGGATGGAAGTTTTAAACATTTGGGAATGGAAAGACATGGAGATGCCTACGTGCTGTCTCTTAGGGCAACCCTCCCGACAGTGGGCTGTGACGACTGAGCAGCATGCAATTAGCAACTCCTAGAAACCACAAGATTTAGAGTGTCATTTCCATTTTTCTTCTTCCAAATATTTTAAGAGGTCGGTATTCATAATGTGAAATGGAGCTTAAAAGGTGTTAAAAAACTTAGTTTGTTACTTGCTACCTGCTGCTTTTGGCTACTGAGAGAATTCTAAAATCTTTTTCGTTAGGTCCATAAATGAAAACAATTTTATTATTTTTAAGTCCAGTATCAAATGTGCATTGTGATCAGTTCCTCACCCCAGAAATGCCCCATATCCTTATTATTGGATGAGGGTTCAGCAGCTGTTATAGCATTATGGTGTACATGAGATCAGAACAGTTTCAGTAGGGCTTTCTAGTTTCTTTGAATATACAAACATGTGTTTTTTATTTTTGACATACAATGTAGACATGGTGCAAAATGTTCTACAAATTTCACTCTGATATCAAAACTTTTGAAGAGTATTTACCTTTAGTTTAAAGCTATTCAGAGGACATCAAATGTCTATAGACATTGCCTTTCTACTGCAGGGAGGGAAGAAAATTCTTAGAAAAAGTCTTTATTTTTTGGTCTGAAAATCTAATTTTATCTGTAACTGCATCTGTCTTCAATTTTAACATAGAGAAGAATTTTGAGATGTCTGATGTATGTATGCAAGTACACTTACACACATGCATGCATATATCACTTTGGATGCTATCAGCACTTCTGCTAATTTGTACGCTATGTACCAATGCCCTATTCTGCAGTACTTTTTCAGTTTGGGGGACAATTTATTTGGAATTTACATTGTATGGGGAAATTATGCTGAGTACACACTTGATTACAGTATGATGAAGGACACTGTTAAGTATTTTCCCCTGATACATTTTCATTCTATAGTATTTCTAAAAATCTACCCTTTTCTCCCTGGCCTCATGATCACACCACTTGTCTGCATTGTAATCTTCTCTTGTCTTGACACACGTGCCTTGCAAGTCCTTTTTCTCACTGTAATCCATCCATAGTGTTGTTGCCAAAACACTCTTCCTCAGCTATCCTTTTAATCTTGCCATCTTCTCTTTCAGAAATTCCCCAGGCTCCTGTTTATGTTGTGCAGCAAATTCCAACTTGTTTTTCTTTCTAAATCTTTTGCCTTTTTCAAACACCAACATTTCCACTCTCCAGTCTCTTCAATAACATCCCTTTCATCGTCATCTTTCTTCTACCGTTATCAGATGTCCATCCTTGTTGTCCTTATATTTGGAATACTCAGGCAAAACTTGTCTCCTCTATTTGCCCGTATTGATTCTATCAGATAAGCTTAAGATAGGTGTCAAGTCTTTTAGAATAAATGTCTTCTGAATTATTTTCTGAGACATGTGATGTATTTTTGGTGCTTAGACATTAATGGTGATTATAAATAAGATACTTAAAACAGGTAGTACCTGGAGCATCCGTGGTGCAGTACTGTAGGTAAACATTGGTTTGTTTTTTCTTAACAGCAACTGCTGTCATTTGAGCAAGTAGTAACATTTCCTGCAGTGTTGTAAGATCATGTGCTTTTAAAATGTGCTACTCTCTTTAATCTTTGTTGTTGCCATTATATCATGCTGCCTTTATCATTTTAATACAGAGCCCATATAAAGATAGGGTGCAATGGAATGAAATGGCCCTCATAATTTGACTATCTTAGTAACAGGTGTATTATTACTACAGCCCCAGATGTGATGGTAAATCTCAGTTCTGCCTTCAGATAGTTTGAGTTTTATTGCTAGGGTTCCTTATGAATTTTGAGGGCCATTCTATAGCACAGGACATGCTTCTGAGTTTTCTTTCTCCATTTATATAAATATTCTGTGAGGAGAAACATCACAGGTCTTTATTCATTGTTGTTCAGGGACAAGTTTGAAAGGTGAGGGAGTTTCTTTTTCAGGTAAATTGGTAGCCTCAGGAGCATGCCAACTAATTATAAAATACTTCAGTAGGTTCATCAAACTGACCTGGGATTCCCTAAGGCTCAAAGAGTTTGTCAGACTTGGCATTTTCCCCAAGCCTGAGGGGAGCTTGCTCAGTCCCAAACATATTCATCTTTAATTAATGTTTTCTTTTTAAAATAAAACAACCAATATTCCCCCACCTTTATTTGTTAAGTTATACTATTTAATTACAGGAGGAGGTATGAGATCTCCTTTTGAGATTTAAATTTCAAATTATTAATGTAAGTCAACTGATTACTTCTTATTCTATGTATCTTGCACAGTATACATTGGAAGATTTAATATTCTGATGTGAAAGGTAGTGTGAAAAATTACAGAAATTGCATCTTTGAATTACAATACTAGTAAGAAGCTTAAATACCTTTCTGGCTTGGTAACTACCATGCAGGTATATCCAAGAGCAGAATCTAACCCTAACGGAAGTAATTGCCTAACAAGGAAATTGAGCCCCTTTGTGGATATTGCAGTACATCCTGGTGTCTGGGGGTAGCCTCAGGATAATTCCATCCAATTTCCCCTGAAGTGGAATGTGTCTGTTAATGTCTGTGGGTCTTTTCTATGAGCTATATACTACAGAATGATGTATTTTCAGCTTTCTTTGGATCCTCAGCACTGTGGTTCACTAGTGTCTCTCCCTCGGGGCTAGTCTGTCATGTTTAATGAACTGTCTGTGCTCCAGTCCTTGCTGATTAGGGTGACCTAAGTGGAACAATTTGAAGTACCTTTGCATCAAGAGGTGGCAAGAGAGAAAAGAACAATATTTTCTCTATATAACTATTAAATATCTTAGCTTGCCAGAGTTTGAGAGGATGGGGAGACTTTAGCATGTAATGTTGTCATGAATCTTTTTGTAATGTTTATTCTGTTGAGTCTATACTGAATTAACTGTCCAAGTTGTCCAAGTTCCTCAAGGAACCATTGCCTCAACCCTTCATTGATGCTTTTGTTCAGGTTCTCCAACTCATCTTTCTTCCATCCATTGTCCCTGGATCTCCCCAAATCCTGTCTGTCTCTAAGAACTGACAGCTGCCTAGCATATGTTCTTTTTTCAGTATGGCCACTTAGAAGAAAATAAAATTGAGGCAAAACATTGTATAGTTTAAGGCTCCTGTTACAGCATTTCCTCATCCTCTTCTCACAAATCTCCATAGTCAGGTCTAACTCATTTTGAAGGTCAAGCTATGCAACGAGTTTTTAAGGATGGTGGCATATTAACACATTTCGGTGTCCTGATATCATGATTGTTAACGTTGAAAAAGTGTGTAAATGAAATGGGATAGATGAGGAAAAATAGAAAAAAAAATGTACTGTCACAATAATGGAAGAAAAAGAATAATGAACATCAAGGAGAATGACTGTTAGGTACTGAAGCAGATTATATGCATTATTTTAATTAAGAGTGCCTAATAGTACATATGGTTTCCTTTGAATAATAATTGCATGCTGATGAAGTGTGATTAGAGATTTTTTTTTTTTAGGAGTTCAATTAAATCAAATCCATTTCTGTAAAAGGAGAGTGATTAAAAAGATGATATCAAGGTCTAAACTGAAAGCTATGGTTGAAGTTTCCTATTGCAGATTTCTTTATTATTGAACTCCTCTGATGACTACTGTCTAGTTTTTAACAATGCCACAAGTTTCAGACTGAGTCTTGAGTCTGCGGATTCAGCAGAAGATCTGGCTTTACAGATCAAATAGAAACTTAGCAAGTACTTGGATGTCCTTGAATGTATGATCCTGGGATTGGTCCTAATTCAGGAAGATTCTTGGTTCACATGTGTATCTTGAAGCATGTGAGAAGGTACTTTGATTAATTAGGACTGCGAGAGAACATACTGTTTGCTAGGCTGATCTGTATTTCTGCAGAGTGCTTGTGAACCTGGGTGATTAAATGCAGACTTGCACTGCTGCTTATTTTAGCTGCTAGTCATTACTGTCTGACTTGTAAGGCTCAGAGACCAGCAGGACCTAGCCAACTGTCTGGCAACTGTTAACAAAATTATCAATTATGTTGCTGAGTCCTATCATCTTGTGCTTTGATTATCCTGTATCGTGAGTAAGGAGGGCTGGTTGTACTAACATCCTGATTGGAGTCTTAAACACATACATAAGTCAGGGAAAGGTACTGATATTCATTAACTGGTAGCAAACACAATGAAGGCCCTTAGTAGCATGGAAGAGAGTGATGTCCCAGCAGTTAATCACAGCAGCCTGCATTTTCATACCAGTACCCAGGAATCTAAACCGATATATCTTGTCTGTTATTCTGAGATTACATTTACTTTTCTTACTTTAAACTTTCCTTTATGGCTTAAACCACAAAAAATACTTCACATTTCTTGTCCTAAAGTGTGTGCACTGTTAGCTAGCTGCATGTTTTATCCTTCGGATGCCTGTATTACGCATGCATATAAAAAGTAAGCTATGTAGTTTTGGTTTAAGGTAGTTAAGAACTGTCCAAGATGCGAATTCTGTACATGATCGTTGCCATTAGAGATCTTTGCCTCTGATATGTGGAAATAAATTTGCCTTCATATTTTATTATGTACTTCTCTTTCTACCACAACAATAGCTAAATCTGTTTCCTCAGGACTGTCTGTAATCAGCTTCAGGCAGTTAGCATTGCTTCTTCAAAAAGATCTAGCACTAGTTTCCTTCTCCTCCTGCTGTACCTGAAGAGGGTCAGAGAATGAAAGCATTTAAAAGGTCCCTTTCTGTGCAAAGATGGCATCTGGGTTTATGGGAATGCTGTATGCAAATCATTCAGCTTTAAAGCAAAATCTTCTGTATTTGTCACTCTGAAAGTCTGCAGCTGGTAACCAGAGCAACCTGGTTTTAAAGTCAGAGATAAAAAAGAATTAACAGTACAACAAATTTTTAATACTCTCTTTAAGAAATCTAGTGTGAGGGCTTGTAATGATGCAAAGATTTGTATTATTGAGGTGTGACCTCTTCACCCAGAGCGCATGAAGTGCAGAAGAGCATTCTGTTATATCCTTTTGCATGCTCATAACTACACACACTAGGAAAAAGTGACTTTTTTTAACAAGAGGCTTGAATCTAGTGGCCCTTCTAGAAGTTAATTTGACACTTTCTTTGCACCTAAATAGCACTAGAATTTGACATGCATAAATATGAAATACATGATTAGAGACTCTTCTCAAGATTATTGCTACTTACCTGCATACTTCAAAGACATGCAATTTCTGTTTATGGGCAAGAACTAAAAAAAAGAATAAAGCACTTGAGGAACTCTGCCTTTCTAGCTACACTTCTACACTGCCCACATAAGGAACTGTACTTTACAGTTCCCTTCATGGTGTCCTGTGCAAGCATCAACTCTGTGTATTCTGCACAGACGTAAGGTTCCTCTGCCTCAGCTCCAAACAAACCGGGTTGAGTACAAGTTCATTTATGCAGTGCCAAGCCTAACTCAATAAAGCTATTATCTTGGAAGTCGAGTTAATAATCCCTGTTCTCTGCTGCTGCGGTAACAAGAGCATGAGAACTGCTGCAACGGGCCAGACTTCAGCCCAGTTCCCGGCCTCAGAGGGGAGCTAGTGAGGAATGCCTCGGAAGAAGTGCATTTCCCCAGGAACCACAGTTGAAGTTTGAATCTGGAGCACCAGTTTTAGTAGTCAGCAGCGCACGGCCCTACATCAGTCTGTCTAGTCCCGTCTGGAACCTGTTTGTGTTCTTGGTGTCTGGCACATCCCATGGCTCGTGGCTGTGAGCTCCAGAGCACAGTGGTGTCTGGCAGGACCCAAGGCACCTCTGCCCACTCTGCGCTGGGTGCACAGGGGAGGATTGCTCTGCCGCTGTGAGAGGAGCGGCACGAGGACCCCTTGATGTCATTGCTCACACCCCTTTCATTGGGTGAGCGGAAAGAAACTTGGTATAACCTTCTGGAGTTGTAACCCAGGGCATTGGGTCTAATCGCTCACTAGAACTTAATTTAACATATATTTTTAATATACATGTGTTAGAAGATTCACATAAATGCATTTAAATATACACAAAATAAGTATCTCCATATACTTTATATACATTTAAAATGTAGGGATTTCTACATGTACACAGAAAACAAAGCAGAGATAAGCACGAGTTTCTCTTTTGTGCAAGTAATTGAAAGCAGTGGGATGAATGTTCCCTCCCAGCTGTGAGTGAAATCTATAGAAAATGTACTTTCACTGCTCTCAGTGCTGTATATTACTAAGTTGTCCAACAAATGAGATTTTAAGCAAATGAATCAATAATTTTGACCTTAATTTCTCAGTGCTTGAGAATCTCATAATGAGCCATGTAGAAAATGTAACATATGATCATGTAGAGATCTGTACTCTAGAGTAAGTGGCTCAAGCTACCAGAATTTTGGCGTATCTGACTATGTAATTTTTGGGACGCCTAATGCTGTGAGCCACCGTAATGCAGTTAGTTCAGAGGTGTTTGCTGTGCACAGGATACCTGCAAAGAGGGAAAATCCAGATTTTGTTCACTAGCCCTTTTACTTCCTAATCAGTATTTTCTATACTGAGAGTAAATAAGCCAATATTAAATTATAGAGGAGTATAATATATTAAGTATTTAATATTTGTAAGACCTCATACTTCCTTTGGTTAGAAACCACTATCTGTTATGAATTACTATGCTCTAGTTCACCTACGGCAGCCAGACTCATCGTACTCTTTTCTCAGAGAGCCCTCTACTGACCTAAAATACAGTATGTTGAACTGAATGTCAGATACCCCAAAATATCATTTGACTTGTAGTGTAAATATATGCCCTGGTGCCAAGGCAGATTTCAGTAAGAACAAAAATACATATGGTACTACTGAATGTTTGAGAAGTTCTGAATTTTCAAAAGTTGACAGCTTTAGTGCAAAGCAAACATGTTTGTGACCAGATTTCTGTTTCTTTGGCTAATCAAGGGAATGTAGATCTTCAGAAAAATAGAGGGTCAAAGAACCGGTGGTTTTCTCATGCTCCTGCCTCTGATTGTTCCTGTATGAGTCAGTTAACTTTTTTTGAGGGGTGATGAATATCAGGAAAACAACTGTGTAGGCTGGTTATGCAGGAAATTTTTCTACCGTAAATTGAGATCCCAGTATTAAAAGTGCTCATTAATTTAGCATGAGTTTCACAATTACTGCCATTCATCCAGTAATACTAGGTGCTGGAATTATGTTATTGCCAGGAAATCACAGATTTCATTTAAATAGACTCAATTTCTCATGCTTAATTAAAAAACTCTGATAACATGAAGGAAATCAGGGCATGAGGGGAAAACCAGCAGAAAGCAAATTCAGGAAATTTGCCTGTATTATCAAAAATATTTCTTTAATTTTGCAGAGTGGAGAGGTTGAGGAAGGCTGATTATTTTAACATTGGAGATTTCTAATGTGTGGTTCTTGGAGGAGATCTTAATATATGCAGAGATTTATTCCTTATTTACATGGATGTGGGCACAGACCATTGTTTATGTTTGGGTTAATGTCAAAAGCTCTCAGCGGGTCACTCTGCTAGTCAGTAGTGTGGGAAGAGAGACCCCTTGATGCAAAGAGATGAACACGTGAGATTAGACCATGCAACAGCCAGCCACTAAAGTCAAACCTTTACATTCACCTTTATAAGAAAAAAGAGAAAAAAAGTTTAACGTTATTTTCAACACACTGTTACTATTCACCCTAAACTGCACAGTATCTTCCCATGCTATTTCCTCCTCTATGAACCCCATGGATAATGTGTGAAGGGAGAGGTGCAAGGGCAAACATGACAAAAAAACCCAATGCCTGATGTCAAAGGAAGTTGAGGCTCAGAGTTCAAATGAGTTCATTGCCCAGTGCCACACGCTGTTACAATCAGTTACAAGGATTGTTCGAGTCCATAGTAGGGACTCTTACATACAGGAGTCTGTTGAGTCAGTAGTTGAGAATCTACACAGGTCTACTACACTACCTTGTTACATTATCTGCTTTCTCCTATGAGTTGTCATGGTTTTGGTAGATTAGCTGCCATGTGTATGCTAGTTTTCTCTGAAAGTACACAGGTATAAGTAGGGTAAAATGTTGTTAATATTCATAGAATAAAATGACATAATAAAATCCTGAAAAAAATAGAATGCAGGAAAGAAGTAAAAGTATGTTGCAGAGGAATATGGCTTGAAATATAAAGGAGTTGCCACTGCACAATTCAGGTTTCAAGTAGCTGTGTCTAATTCATTCCAGCAGGTAAAATTGGAGTATAGCGCTACTGAAAAGCAGTGTTCACAAAAGGATAAACATGGCAGTTTACCTGATTTTTTAAGTTATGTTGTTTGTACTTGGCATATGAAGAGATTTGAGATGTCTGTTTAGATTTTAGCACTCTTAATGTAACTAAAAATGTCCTAAAGGCTCAGCACTTACACCCACTGAGGTTTACATAGCGCACAGGCTAGATATAGCACACCGTTCCAAATTTCACTAGGCAAAAAAAAAACCCTAACTAAACAAGACCGGCATGTGAACTTCTGTGTTAAAGAAACTGCCTGCACACTATATGCTGATGTTTATGCTAACAGATTGATCTCTGTCATGCATAATATTTTCATATCTTCATATCCACTAAATATGTTTTCATTTTATTCATCTTACAAGTTTCTCATCATATGACAGAATGGAAGATGGGTTGCTGTGCCTGCATTGTCTGTAAAACCCGGTAACATTTAAGATGTGTTCTTGCAAGACATGATCCAAAATCAAAACCCCAAACCCCCCAAAACCAAAACTAAATCTGTAAAGAAGGCTGAGCGGAGCATTTCACATTTTTGTATCCTGGATTTTAAGTATTCGATTATTTTTTTTAAATTTTGCCTGATAATACATGTGCTTTGATTTGTTAGTAGGCAGCTTGGTTATTTGAGGAAGCATATGGCCTTGAAAACTGAGTTTAACTCAACTGAAAACCCAGGTGTGACACACACAAAAAAATTTCTGTGATGAGCCCCGCCCAACTCCATTTTAGTTTCCTTTAAAGGATATTTATAATTTAGATAGATGAACATATTTAATCCAGTTATTATTTTATTGTCACAGTCTTTTGGAGAGTGGTGCAGATCCACCTGATGTCCCTGAGAGCTGACTGTTGTAGGGAAATTAGGTTCGTAAGTTGGGTAGAACTGCAAGAAGATGTAATTCCTAAATGAGAAGGTTATAACACTTTGGAAGAGAAAAGCACCTACAGCTTCATTTAGAGAACATCATGTGATAATGAATCATCTTTAACACCAGCATTTTTGGAAGTTTGTGAGGTTTTTTTTTAGCTTTTGGGATCTACACGGCATCAGAGAGAGAAAGACAGGGACTGTAGGTATTTCCTTCTTACCAAGATGTTTACGCTGTAAGGTAAAAGACCTTGAAAAAATGTTACCTTGGTATAAACCTCTTGAATATTTGGATTTATTTTGCAATATACAGTATAACTATACAATTATTATGTTTTATATTAATATTTATCTCTAAAGTAATTGGAAGTTCATTAAATACATTTTCTGAAGAATACCTTTCCCAAAGCCAAGTGTTGTGGAAACATTATTCATTATTTTTTAATTTTAAATTGATTAAGAAAAGCATTTCAGAATCAATTAGCATTTGAACTATACATTGTTTCTTTAGACTTGATAATTGTGCAAATGTAACATCAATTATTGTGTGTATTGTGCGTGTATTATTATGTATAAATGTTATTTGAGAAGTTGTCATTAGTGTTATAACCAGTTCAGTATGGGAATAGAACCAATTATGCTGCTTTAGCATTTCACTTTATGAGAAAATTGTTGTCTTTACTCTTTGCTAAGCTATTCTTGCATTTAATAATTCAATAGTCAGTCTGAACCATTTTTCAAGAGGGAAAAGGGGGCAGAAGCTTGTCTTTATTTTCCATGTATATTCAGTGTTGTACTCAGGGGAATGGTATATCCAAAAATAAGACTATAAATAAGAAATCAGTAGCCTTTTCTGTCTTGCTGCATTATGTGGGTTTGATATATGCTTCTGCAGCATTATTACTTACTCTGTTCAAATCAATGCTCTGAGCTTTCCTTTATGTGATTGATTTCTTCCAGATTAGCCTACAAAGTACGTGATTTAATAAACACCGCTGTTACCTGTTTACTAACACACCAATGTCTGCAGTATTACATACAGAGATACTATAGTTTCCAAAATGCTGCAATCAGTCATAAGATTTTGATGGTATGACTTTATCTGAATAGGAAAGAGAAAACAACTTTGGTCTTATGTAGTCAAAAGCAAAATAAAATTGCTTGTAGGAAATAGAAATAAGGCAAGAAGTTGTAGAAGTCATGTCAGATTCTGTAGGAGATAATGATGAAAAGGAGAGATGCTTACTAGGGCATTCTCCTTTTTGATGCTACTTTCATTCCTCATAGAAGAAGCATTTTTTCCATATTTTTGTGTTCTTAAACATTGTGGTAACAGATTGAAAAGTATCAGTAGCACTGTATAACTGTTCATGTCCCTCCTTAAAATATATCTATGAATATGTGTCTTGCATTACTGTTTAGTGAAGGTTTTTGCAGAAATGAGGTGTCAGGGAAGAATTCAAATATTTAGTGTGATGTAGTAATATTTAGGATTCAATAGGTTTGGGCTCCAGAAAGAATGCCTCCTCTTTAATAGGGTGTTATTTCATTGCCACAGCTGCTTTTCCATAGCAACTTGCAGGTTGTTGATATTTTGGGCAGCTATGTCTCTGAAGAGTTCCATGGAGGGCAAGGAAGGATTTTGCGTGGCATTTGGACATTTACAACCAAATTTTTGCAGTTGCCTACGACTGGATTATATGAACCTGGTCTGGATACAGTTTTGTACAGATTTCTGTTTGCCCTAACAAAGTTTTTTTTTTGTATTTTCGCAATATCTCTCTGATATTCCTAAGACCAATGTTTTCTAGTGCTTTTCAACCCAGAGACTTTTGTGTATAATCACTGATAGAAAACCTAATGGCCTTCAAGCATTAATGGCCCATGCAGTTGGGAACTTTGGAGAAAAATTTCATGAGACATTACTGTGTAATATTTTAATGCAGATGTCCAAACACAATATTTTTCTTCTTCCTTCAAGTTCACTCTAAGTTCTTTAGTTTTCCTGATAACGGCCTGACATATCGTTATTCCTCCCTGTTTTTTTCTCACTGTATATATAGTAGGTTTTTTTATATTCATGCCTTTTGCAATATTGTATTCTCTAGAGGTAAATCTCAATACCTTCACAGTATGTCTCTGCTCAGATACAGGTTGCAGCCTGATATGCAGCATGTTCCCTCAGTCTCTGTACCCAAATCAGTCTGTGGCCAGGTCAAAAAACAGTATTTCTTTAATGCTTTTAGAAATGTTGTTGGGGTTCTATTAATCTTTCTCCAGGAAACTTGTATTTCTGATATTACCCTGTTTTCATCCACTTTCCTGGGAGATGGTTTTCCTTTTCAATCACTGTATTGTTGTTTTTAATATTACTTAGCATTGTTGTCTTTTCCTACTACTTTGTATTGTGAAATTAAAATACCACTTTCAGCACAGAAACTATCATATTGCTTTTGAAGGATAGATATTATTCTAACCCCCCCCAACACCTTGGGAAGTATTGTACAATATGATTCTATTCAGTCCACATTTTTATCAACACGATCACCATCACTTGTAGCCATCATTCCATTTTAGAGCACAGCCCTACAGGTATTTTTTCCCTGTTTGCAATATCAGGCTATGAAGAAGATGAATGAAAGTTTCTTGCATGTTTTTGTCAGTGTGTTTTTATAGCTCCCACGAACAGTGATGGACTTGGCAGCCTAGAGACTGAAATCCTCTGTTTAATCACAGGCTAGGTATAGTTCAGCAGAAAGACGTACTTCTGTACACAGCCCCTGTAGCATGTCTAAGCCTTGAGCTGGAGAGCCTATCTTCTATAAGTGAAAAAAAAGTACTGAGGCCAGTCAGTCCCTGGCCTCATCTCTGGAACCGCTGAAAAGAAGCATTCATGCCGTTGAGTTGCGTGACAGGTGCTAATGTCTAGTTGGAGTGGGCTGAGAGTTCTCTTTCACTCATTTGAGAATTTCTTTCTGTAAGTTACTGAGAGGATGTAGCGTTCTATCCAGTTTGGAAGCTGTACGTCTGTGTGCATCAAGTTGTCACGTATCTCTTCAAAAGGCAGTAGATTTTCCTGTCAGCTCGCGTTTAGTCATGGACTCGATCTGAAGCTTATTAATGTCTGTGGGGTTTTTCTTTTTCCTTGTGTAAAATCTCAAAATCCGGTAGCTAAAACCAGAGAACTAAGTAAAACAATAAACCTCATTCCTATTTTTAGAATGTTGAGATGTTTTATTTGAAAACAAAGCAAAACTAAGGCCCTTCAGAGACTCTTGCAGAATCCTAGGTCCACAGAAACAGTACTGCACGGAATTCTTGTCTGTGGTCATAAATTGTAATCTCTTAACATTGTTTAATGGTCTAGGTCGTATTCCTTTTCATAAAGATATGTTTATGGCGTTTTTTTCATTTTTCCCTGAAAATCCAGTGTAACAAAAGTATGTGCTATTCCAAGAGAAGTGCTGGCTATTAAATCTGCTAGAGATTATTTGACCTTTTTTTATATTTTTCAGCTAACAGGACAAGTGACTTTGCAAATTGCCAGTGAACCAGTTTTGCCGTTTAATGCCCTCGACATCGCATTAGAAGTTCAGAACAGTCTTAAAGGTAATTTTTGTTAGAGGAATATTGTTCTTCATTAATATAGACAAAAAAAGGATCATCTACTCCCTGATAACGGATTTTGGATTTCCACTTGAATGATAGCCAGTGATTTTACTAGTTGAACAATGTCATATAATGCTAAATAAAACACAGGTTTTGTAGCTAAATAAAGCCCTAACATGTTTACATTTCTTCTGATGTTACTCTGTCAGTTAAGCAATAATTAGCATTAAAATCTCATAATTACAGTCAAATATAACAATCTGTGTGAATGAACTTGATTTTAATTCCCTTCAAGGCTTTGTTCAGTACAAGCAAGAGAGGGCTTCTAATCTCATTGCCATTTGGCTCCTTAATTTCCACAATCGTCTTCCTTGTTTGATTATTCCACTAACTCACCTTGTTGGCAGAGCATGCTAACTTTTCTCCTTTTTCAGGCATGACAAAGCATGATAATTTGCCAATATGTATTGTTTGAGTTGACTGAGCACTGAGACCCTGGAAGCTCTGTGTTTGAAACTGATCTTGGTGTGTTTGGGACAATGGGTTGCATTTAGGGAGATCGACAAGAAAGGTCCTAGCCAGAAAGTAAACAGAAGTGACTGGTAACTTGGAAGTGATGCAGATATAATTCTCATAGACTCTGGATTTGACACTGTTTACAAGGTGTAGGCTGAATGCCTTGATATGAGACCATTCCATTAAGATTGTGGAGCCATTACTAATATTCTTGTGTTGTGTTCTCATTTCTGGTTCTTTCTGTTGCCTTGTGGCCTTTACTTGATAAAAGAACCAGAATTCTGCAGTCTTTTTTGTCCTATGTTGATGACAGAATCCAATTAAGCCAATAGCCCTTGGCTTGAGCTGTTTCAGAAAACACAGCTAAAGGGTGCAGTTGTGCATTCCCTTTGCTTCTGGNTCCTATAGTTGGTAGAAAAATGTTGATAAGGAACTTATAAGGAACTAAATCCATTGTATGTTACTGAGATGATGTCTGCTACTATCCAGACTACAAAATAATAAACCTTCTTCTTATCAATTATGAAAAGAATATCTGTCTTAGCTCCAGTCCTGAGGACTAAGGAGGGAGAGGAAGTCTAGGTTCTAACACTAGCCAGTGTCACTCATCCATATAAGCTTTCTCCTTCAGTATCATCTGTCTTCCTCCTGCCATTGTTTCTTTTCCCTTATAGTTTCCTCGTATCTTAGTGTATTCAAATGAGATCCAACGCTCCAAAACTTTACATATAGTTTAGTAGAATGTGAGATCTTATATCAAACTTAAAGATTTTTCTTGCAATCTTGAGGTGTCTCCCCTGCATTTCATTCACTCCCTACAGTATAAACTATCACTTTGTTGTAATACACATTCATAGAAGTATGATACTTTTTCTTTAATATTTGCCATCCATCATTGTCAAGACCTAGGAGTCAGTAGGCTAGCACTGGTCTGGAATCAGTGAGCATCCAAAAAGACAAGTAATTTTAGCTCTGTTGTGCCATATAAACATTGGTTTAGTTCAGCCTAAGCACAGCAGGGAATGATCATCAGATAAAAAGTGTGGCTCAGCTGGTCTTTCTTCAACTGAACATGAGATGTCTGCTATTGTTCTTTCTTTTTTCTTTATTTTGAGTAACAGGAAATGTTGATTTAAACTGACTTTTTTCCTCTAACTTCAGTTAGATCATTTATCTCAACCACTTCAGGGGAGGGAAAATTATTTTCTAGGCTGTAGGGCCAGCAGGATGAATTTTCTCCCAGCTGTTCACTTTGGAATTTTGTTTAATGACTTTTCTCATGACTTTCCTGTCTCATCTATTATTTGACTTGTGTCAAATAACCATTTATTTTCATTTTGGAAACCAATAAGACAGTGGTCTTTTTTCTGGTTACTTAAGTGAGACGTTCTACTTTTTAACATGGCTCATGGATGTCTTCATTCTTCAGAAGATTTTATGTTGTCTGAGATTTCCAGTCCAAAGTTGCATTGTCTTAGTAAACTATTTCCTTCTCCAACTCAATGCAAACTGTAAACGTAGAAAAGGTGAAGGGAAAGCCACAAAACATGCTAGGAGATTTGTTCATTAGGCTTAATTTTATGCCTCTGGGATCTGGTTCAGCCAGTTACTTAAACACACATTTTATTGCCTGATGGACTTTCTCACATTCTTGAAGTTAAATCATATGTGTAAATACTTGAGTCATAGTTTTGCGGTCTCCTGGATGTCCTCACAAAAGGATGCCATGTGTCTTCATATTTCTTGATACTGCATTTATTTATGTTTCTACAGAATTTAATTCTGTAATGTGGTGGGTATCTGTACTGTTAGCACTGTTAAAGTCAATAGGATGATACTTAGCACTTTATAAACCATTTCTTACATTCAGGATAGGCTGGATGGCAGCTTACAGGGAAATGTCATCCACAACATGTTTACATCTGGCTCGAGGCCCGTTCCTCAGAAAGATGGGGAAATGGCTGTTAAGTGACATGTGTTCTCTCTGTTTGCACACACCAGAACTCTTGGAAACAAGCTACTGCTTTTGGTTTTCCTGAAAGGAAGGGTTGTGACTGGAGAGACATTTCTTTTCATGCATCTGCTAATGGTCTGATGTTTTAACAGGAAACCTCATGGTCATAAATTATATGAGATGGGTTCCAAGGCTGAAATCCAGCTCCCCGGGGCTATTCAGGCTGTTATCTATCTGATCACAGATGCAATATTTTAGAGAAATTCATAAATAGGCAACAGTTTAAAATATTCTCATTTGCTACACATTGCGCTTGTGCAGTGTTTGTGCCTTTCATACATTAAAAATCAAGACCCACTGGAACTTGAATCAAAAACAAGAATATCTCGCTAGCCCTTGCATGCTATGAAAACCTAGTTTATCTTTTGAGATACGGCACAGACAAGATGTCAGATCTGGTCTGTGAATGATACAAATGGTTCTTTTAAGCACTTCTGTAGAAGTATTATGTATGTATATGCAAGTACAAATGTATAAGCATTTGTGTGTAAGTATTTTGTATGTATATAAGCATTTCTATTCAAAACCTATTCATATCATCTGCTGAATGCTTTTAGCACTGTGCAGTCTGGACTTGCTCCTTGTAGCCTACCTTGCACTGTATTTGAGCCTCTTTGAAACTTAGTGTAGCAAGCTTGAGGGATTGATGATGGAAGTGTTAAAGTGTCTCATTAGGATCAAAAGCCTTTCTGTGCCTTTGCACCTGACTGACTCAGCAACAGCAAGTTCAATCACAAACTCCACAAAAATAAAGGAGACCAGGTTTGATGCTAGCCACGTCTCTCACTTAGGTGCTGGTGGCTGTAGAAGCTGATATCGTTTCATTATTGCAGCTCACTGAGCCCACTGAGACTCATGCAGACCTTTCAAAAATTGGTGTGTGTTGCCCCAGCCTTAGACTGTGGCTGAGTAGCACTAAGCACGTGTGCTGATTCCCTAGTTGTGGCTTTCATCACAGCCTGCTGAAGCTGGTAAGCAAACCAGATCAGCTGTAAGCCATCTCCAATAGGTACTGCCTGAGAGAGGCCAATGAGGGCAAATTAAGCTACCTGGGGTTAAGATTTTCTGGTTTTCCCTATACAGAGAGGGCAAGGGCTGTGATTTCAAGCTCTTTGGCTGATGCAGTGTCAGTTATGTGTTGCTTCCTATCAGCTAGGCCCTTTTTTCTCCCCAGAATGGATGTTTTACAGATGTTACAGCAGCTGAAGTACTCGGGGTGATAATAGTAGGCAGTGCTAGCAGAAATTTAAAAATAATCTGTTTTATGATAAGCCATTTCCAGGAAAGTCTGCATGGCTTTCCACAGCCCTGGCTCAACCCATACATTTCAAAACATCACTCTAAACTCTCTGTCCTTAGAAAAAATCAATGCAGAAACATCTCTGTCATTTACTTGATGGCTGCATACTCATTGCCTACAGCTATCTGCTAGTCTTCAGCTTGGCATCATTTTACCTGCTTGACCGTATTTCCCTGATCATTTAGGGTGCTTTTCAGAGTTACTTTCTCCATCTGTCTGTAATGCTCAGAAAGTTTCCTTTTTTACTGTTCCCACCCATTATTCTTGATTGCTACAGAGGTGAAAAATGCAACAGTTAGTTATCTGGATGTATGATAGAAATACCTTCTTTGCCATGAGACACTGACATCTTGTCTTCAGTATCCTTTCAGGGATATTATATATTAGTACTGGTAGACCTTTCATCAGCCTTTAAAAAAAAAAAATCATGGAAAAATGCATTTTCTGTGGACAAAGCATTTGGTACTTAAGGGAAAGGATGAGCATCTATTCTGTATCAGTAGGCTATATATGTTTCAGCAGCTCTGTACAAAGTCATTGATAACTTCTTCTGTATTGACATGCATAACAATACGTCACTACAAGCCTTTTTAATGATACCTTTTTGAAAAGAAGCTTGTTGTAGCAACATCACATCAGTTTGCTTGGGCAGTAGTAGTCATGATGGCAAAATTGAAGCTGATGGCAGTATATTCTTTGCACTGAGGATGTCTGTGGATTTGTGTTTCTGCCCCCTTTGTGGTACTTTCCACAGAGCTTTCCCATTCAGATTTTCCACTGCCAGATCTGACCGTGCAATTTTGCACAGCATGAAAAAAAATCTTCCTAGTGAATACAACACACCCTAGCTGATCTTGAATGTGCAAGCTAATAGGAACCAGCATCAATTTCCCCTCTCTCTTACATACAAACACGTTTACATGCATGGAGAGTGACCGTCATGCCTTAACCTGCTGATTTGTCTGTGCTCATTCTCCTGTAGGTACCTGTAGGCAAGTAAATTCGTAGCCGAGGGCACAAACACAAGTTTAAAATGTTAAATCTCTAGAAGTACTTTTCATAAGAGCAATCAGTTACACAGGGAAAGGCTACTGTATTCAATGTCTGTAAAAATAAATATTTATTTGGTCTAACCTGTTTCTGAATAAAATCCAGTTATATTTAGCAAGTGCAATGAAATTCAACAGTATGATTCTCTGACCAAGAGTATACATACTCCTGAGTCGCTTTCTTGTACCTGTAATTTTATTTATTTAACAACTAAACAACTAGCTTAGATGATTCATCATGATTCATACTGGAGACAAAAGGACAAAGAGTAGAAAATATAATAATGTGGCATTGTTTTCTCTCAAGTGAAGTAACACTTGCAATTTTTTTTATTTTCTCTGTAGAAGCATCACAGGATGTTTAAGACATTATTAGTAAATGCATCCTTTTCTTTAAGAATCATTTGTCCTTCCACTCCCAGCTTCTCAACTTGAGAAAAGCATAAATCACAGTTTGCCTTGGCAGTGAAGTTCAGTGTGTTGCGGTAAAAACTATTGATGCCTTTAGAGCTGTGTCCTTAGTTCTCTGTGGTGACACCAGCCATAGACGCTTGCAGGTTTTGTACTGAAGTATTAGAAAAGAGCTTGGGTGTTTCTTTTATAATGAGTGCTGGTTTAGAGTGTGATGTAAACAGTGCTTCTTACTCATGACTGTAAAGTGAAATGTAGTTGGTTTATGAGCAAAATGCGTGCTCTGGAGGAGGAGTGAGAGCATTTTATAGGATTTTTATGTTTAAAAGGGTGGTCTGGTTGGCTTCATTTCCATATATAAAATGATGTATTTTCCCTTTATGTCACCTTCCCTATTGAAAAGGCATAGCTGACATTTACAATTGTTTATATAATATTCAGAATAAAAAAATGCAAATGTTGTATGTTACTTGGAATATGCAGTGCTTTGCTGAAACCAAAAGATTCTTTCTAACAGGGTGAATTTACACCTTTCCATATTGACACAAGTCCCAGGGTAAAGTATGCACAGTGCCTAGATTATATGCATGGAAATCAGTTCTTCAGCTGCCCAGGATGTTTACCCAAGATCTGAAAATTGAGGATACTGATACTTAGCAAAATATCCCAAATGTATCAAGTTTATGTGCTTGGAGAACATTTTTCTGAAGCATCAACCTAACTTAATCAGACTTTAAATTACACCAGACTCCATCAAGAAGGTACCGATCCTGTACATCAAGGTACTACAGTGCCTGTTATCAGTTCTAGTTAGGGAAACGTGGATTGGGCAAGAGCCATTGACAAAGCAACCTTGTTCCGAACCAAGACAGACATAAACCATCTTCTTTCACTCCTGTTCCCACAGGGAGCTTCTGTTCATTGTTGAAATTCATCTTGATAGCTCAGGAAATCTGACAGTTTCTCTCACACCAGCATCTGTCTCTCCATGTATTTTGGATCATTTCATGTTTTGCTAGATTGGAACGTGTTAGCTGAATGACAGGAGTGCATGGGGATCTATGATCTCCTTTCCCTTTGCTGAAATGTATCCAATACCAAATCTCTTTTTCCAAACGAGAGGGAGAATATGTCATGTTCAGGTGTTTCGTTGAATTTCTTAGTTGTACCTATTTGCTTTTCCATTCCTGTTTTATGTTCACCTTTCAGACTCCATCCATAAATAGTTTGAGAAATGTGTTGATCTTCTATTTCTGATCTCTCCATATATCTATTAGACAAGGCACTTCAGTATTGATGTAACTTGCGTCTTGAACAACCTGGTTGGATTAGTCATCTCAGTCACTGAGATACTGAACTCACTGAGGTTTGTATATTCAACTAAGGGTGACACAGCTTCTAAAGCTGAAGGGTTTGTTTTGATTAAATCATCATTTGAAAGATCTAAGGATATTTTATTTCCTTGTCCTTAATAGCCAAAGTGAATCTTGGCCTTAAAGATCATTTCTGGATCCTGGAAATGTTTTTGTTGACTGATGTCACTTTTGACTTTATATCAGGTTCAGACTCTGCTTTCTCTCTCCATGTGCTTGTAAAAATTAACAAGGTTTGTTTTTGTTTATGCAGCCACTGGGAAAGGAAGGCATGCTCTTCACCTGCACTGCAGGTGGGAACAGACTGCACATTCACAGTGCTCCAATTCACGTATCACGTTCTTCTTTCTGGACTATGAGCAGGGAAATAGCGAAAGTGTGGTGTGCTCTAAAGTGCAATGGACTTTTGTTCTTTTGGTTTCTGTGTATGATTACAAAGTAACAGTTAACACTCCAAGTTTAAAAAGTTTTGAAAATATTGACTGGATTAGAATATACATTTGGATATCAATTAAAGTATTAGTTGGCTTATTGGTATATGATTTAAGTGATTAAGAGGAACAATTTCACATCCCCTTTACAACTGCTGTTAACCTCTAGGATTCTAAAATGTTGAACAAAATTCAATTAAATTCTGCATATTATGATTTTCTATACAGCAGTCATTATGGAGTCTAAGCATAAGCTTTCAAACTTGAGAGCAGTAGCATCAAATGGCATTGAATAAATTCTGTCTCAGAAGGAAATGTTACAGTTACTGATTTATAACCAGTGTTTCCTGCATGCCATTTTAATGGTAGATTTCAGGCTGTACCCCAAAATCATTCCTCATAGCTTATTAGATCTTAAAGCATCACAGCTCAAGTTGATCTTCTTTGAAAAAGAGATCAGAGCTTATGCACAATGATCTATGGCTTTCCTTGATCCATTACGTAATTCTCAGAAGGGAAAAGAGGCTCAGGTTTTAATTGTACTATTAATTTTGACTTGTAAGCAAGAATAATAAGTAAATTTCTCAGCATCACTGGCAATTGGCTTTTTCTTACTGTTCCTAGGTGATGAAGTAGGCGTTCCTCAGTTGCTTGCAGTGGCATCACGTCTGAGGGACACCGCAGAATTGTTCCAATCAGATGAGATGCGCCCAGCTAATGACCCCAAGGAGCGAGCTCCTATCAGAGTCAGGATGCTCAATGATGTGCTACAAAGCTTGGAGAAAAGCTTCCTGGTTCATCGAGCTCCTCCAGGACTCTACAGGTATGGTGTTCAACAGTCTTCATTTAAGCTAAAATGGTAATCTCGCATTGCTTACTTTTCAAAGCTGTCATGCTCTTAAAAAAAAAAATCTCAGTGAGGATTAAAGCTGTTTTTTCCTATCTTGTCCTTTCTGCAGAAAACATTAATTCATTACAATACAAGAGGTCATTAGAATGCAGCACTGTAGCATTTCTGTCATGACATCACTGCTAACAAGATGTACGGTGTGATGGCAACTCAGGCAGCATGACAGATACTTGTGTTAGACGGTACAGTAAGCTTTCAGAAGAAGAAAATATTTTGAAGTCTAATACTGCTTGACAAGCTCCACCTATATTTTATTTAAAACTTTTTACAGTTCATTGAAGATTCAGAATTATGCAAGATACTGTGTAGCATTATTAAACATATTTAATTATATAGCAGTGTTCTTGGGTGCATTTCAACGAGTCAGAGGCAGTATAGTGGAATGAATGAGAGGGCCTTAGTCAGTCACCGTTCATAACATCTTGTCTCTAGTTAGAATTATTCTCCAATATGTATTCAGCTGCACGACCCAGGTTGATTTTTAAGATGTCAGAATCACTCCATCTTTCACTTTCTATGAAAGAAGTCTACAGGTCTATATCTCTCACTATAGATTCCCCTACAAAAAAAAACCAACTAACCAAACAAACAAACCAAAACTTAGGGCAATCAGTAGCTTAAAAAAAGTTTGAAAAGCAAGAATTGGCCAAGCCTGCCCTGAGTAGTGCCTGGCCCTCTGGCTGCTGAGGAGAAGTAATAAGGTATGTGCATGTGCTTCATTACAAACTGTCTGCAGCACTGTATCGCAGCCCATCCATGTAGTGTTCTATAGCTTGACCCCAGAGAGATGTTTTGACTGCCCTGGGCTATAGAGTGAGGGCATCTGTGGGTTGTTTGACTTCACCAGCCCTACTGGGATTATTTTGAAGGACTCTGCAGCTGAAGATAGCCAATGGCTCATCCATACTGCCCATTAGGAGGCTTCCCTAAGTAAAACTGTCCCTAAAGCCATACCCAGGTTTTAATTTAGGGGAAAACAGTTGGCATGCTCAAAAAAGAGAGCTTCGAAGTGAACTGACATACCTACACAGGAGACAGACAGGCGCCAGGACACAGAAGTGAATGAGGAATGTATGTTATTTAGGAATATAAATTTACTTGCAACTAGAACTAACTAGAATAATAAAACAGTACTTTGTTGCAGTTGAAGGGAAAAATTGTCAAATGTCTTGTGCAAGTGATTGTTTCAAGTGGGCACAAAATAGACATAGGCAGACTTTGGAAGAAAAACAGAAAGCTACAGCATCAGGAAGAAGAGATTCTTCTAAGCATAAGGAATGGCATAAAACAAATGCAGTCATCTTTTAACAGAAACAAAAGGAAAAAAAAAAAAGAAAAAAGAAAGGCAGTTGTGGTGAACTCAACAGTGTCAATGAATAAAATCCCTACAGCTGCCTGAACTGGTACGGTGTTGCAAAGGAGCCATAAAACTGCTTAACATAAAGTGTCTACGTTGCATCACAAAGGCACGTTGTTGAATCTGGCTCAGTTCTTTATTTGTAAAAACAAATTATACCAAAACTTAGAATTCCAATAACAGGGGGTTTTGAGGGCTTCTAATATTTAAATTCTTGCAGTATTAAGTTCATCAAGATGTAATTGCTAGACATACAGATGTAATGTGAATTAGATTTTTCACCCTCCTGCTCTCAGCAGTACTTCAGCACAGAGCATGGTATTCATACTGGCAAAGTAGATAGTGTGTAAGTGAAAATTTTGTAATTTTTCCCCTCCTAATTTCACTACGTTTGATAGAAGATTTGACAGTAGGCGATAAGGTTACTTCAGAGTTTGGGGGAAAACATTGGATTTGACTTTACTCTGAACTATTTTTACCTAACATCATCTGGAGTATATAACAGTAAAGTACACCTTGTGTATCATCATTTAGATACTTATTTTAAAAAATAATGCATTCTTTGTACTGTGCCAAGGTGTGTAATTATAGTGTAGATTTACCTTTAATGCAAACAGAACTAAGGACAGTGATAGATTTCTGATTTCATTTCCTGACATTAAAAGTCTGCAGTACAGTTTCTTTTCCAAAAAAAAAAGCACCTAACAATGTGTCTTTATTTGGGTTATTTTTCACCTTTTAGGGATTGAAAGTCCTTCTATTAATAGGTGCAGTTACATACATCTATTTTGTGTTCTGAAGCTATAATTGTATCACAGGAACTCTACAAGTACTTGAAAAACCTAATGTACTTTTTTTTTTTCTTGTACAAATTTAAGCTTTTCTTTTTGTAATTTGGTAAAGAAAACAAACAAAAAATCAGTCTCACAGCCAGGACCTTGTATGCCATGTTTCATCCCAGTCGGAAAATTGATGGGCAAGTTATAAACCCCTGAAATAGTGGTTTATAATGGAAATCCTGGCAGCCCTTTAACTATAGCAGCGCAAGCAGTGCAGCAATAAATACTATGCTTCATCTGTAAACAGAAATTTAGGATGCAGTTTGCAGCCTTGACCTTCAGGCTCCAACTGTGTTTAGATCATTAAGATTCCATAAATACTGTAATTTACAGCCTTCTGAAGGAAGAATTTGTGTGCACAGTAAAGCACGTATTCTTCATGAAAAAATGATTGCTTCCTGTATACCCATTTGGACTCATATTCTCAACCTCAATCAAAGTACTTGACAAATTTGCTGAAGTTTAGGCATCATTTTTAGGCTTGTGTTTGTCCTAATTCACAGCGCTCTGGATCTATACTGTTTTCTTTTCTAGAACTTGAATTAAAAAGGAAAGGTGGATTTTTTGCTTTATAGCAGAAGGTGGGTTGCAACCTACTTGTGTTTGTCTACTACAGGGAGACTAGTACATCTTTTCTATTTCTTTTTTGTATGGTTTTTACACTCATTGCCATAGCTGTAGTCTCTTACTGCATATATGTACTTAAAAAACCCAGATGCCTCATTCCAATCAATGTCATAGGGCACTATTTGGGCATAATTGATGCATTTTTCATCTATAATGAGCAATAAAAGATATTAACAGGAATCAAATTATTTTAATTAAATTTTGATAATTATATAAGGATATCCTAACTAAATTTAAGTAATGATGGCTGATATTGGCAGGTTGTTCAATACAGTGTAAGTAAACACTGTAGTTTAGATTATTATCCTTCTTACCTGAACTTCATGACATTGAACTGAAAATTTGACAATAGCATACCTTCTCCATGATACTCTATTTCCAACTGAGCTGGAAATATACAAGTACAGCTTTCATCAGGGTATTTTAGTCTTATCCGGAAATTTAGGCAGAATGAAAAATAATAGGTTGAGAACTATCATTCTGCTTTGCAAGGGTTACCCTGGGGCTTGATTTGGGGTTAGGACAAAATCTCTGAGTTTTGTTGTACCTGAAGAATTTCTGTGATTCCCAATGGAAACCCAAGGTAGAGTTTTTATTTCCAAAATCAATGTTTAAGAACAAAATAGGATAGCTATTGGTTTGTTGGGTTTTTGTTGGTTGTGGTTTTTTTTTTTTTCATTTCTCTGCCTTTGCTTCTCATAACATAATCATAATATTGATCATTTTCTGATTTACATTTTGTCATTATTTTAATGGAATAATCAGTAGAAATTGGTAGCTGTTTGTTTCTTTTCTTTAGCAATTTCTCACCTTCCACTCTTACAATGTATATTTGCACTGAATATTTCTGTCTATTTTTGGATGATCATAGTACCAATAACCATAGATTACACTGCAGTGGCATGTACAAAGCTAAAGGAAGAACAGAGATTCCATTACTTTAGGCACTCTGCATAGACGGGGGGAAAAAAAAAAAAAAAGATGAGCTCAAGCACATCTCTCAATAAGATGGTCAGCCTCAGCAGAGATATAAGATAATTCTATAAATGCTGATATATATAAAAGATGATCCTATAAATACTTCTATATAGTAAGAAACCTCCAAATTCTTACCCTCATCAGCATTCAATAAAGCATGTGTAGTTGCCTGCTAGGGACAGGAAAAGATGCTTTATCTCTGTATCCTAAACAAAGGGTGCTTCAGCCATAAATAAACATAGATCGAAGGAAAGACCTGGGGTGGTTTCCCTACAGTGAAAGCAGCTTGTCTGATAAGGTCAAGGGAGTACTGATACTGATTAACCAAATCTCTACATGGCTTCTGAGAGAGAACAAAATTAATTTCTGTAAATTAATGTTTGTAAGGTAGGTAATTGAGCACATGCATCCATGCTGAGCGATGTCTCTCCTCTTTGTCTCTTTCCTGAACATCTTTGTCTTTTGTGCATCAGCTAATCCTTAAAACTCTAAGACTCTAAAAGTCTGCTCTCATGGTTTTGCATCCTTTTCCCTCTATGAAAATACCCATTAAGACCCTGAGACCAGCAATATCATGGATAAGAAGACAGTATGTATCTTCCTGATGTTTATAAATATGGAGCTCAAATCTTATGTTTGCCTAGACTAAGACCATTCCCCCCGCCCCCATTCCTTGTATATTTTATTATATTTTTTTATATTTGCTGATCACTACAGCCCGTGACAACCTGTCAGCCTAAAGTATCTGTCAAGTCTGTGTGTATACTCCTTAGGTATTTATGCAGAGAGCTTGTGTCTTTTTGTTGAAAGGCATAGCACTTCTTTGGCAGTGGAACAATGAATAATAATGCTGCAAAGAAATGAGATAATCAAGAAAACTTGGTGGAGTGTCAGGCAGAGGACACTCAGTGCAGTAAGATGTCTTCTCTTTCTGAAAATGTTTGATTTCTTCAGGTCCACATCCAGAACTCAACCTCATCTTCATATTTGATGGATGCTGCTGCTACCAGATGTACCCAGTAGTAAAGATGCAGAGTTTCCTAGCGCAGCCTGTGATGCTACCTCCAAGATTTCCAAATCTAAGAGAGTCACTCACTAAAAGCAGAGTTTGTGTCTTTGGTCTTTAGACATGTAGTCCAAAAAAGGCACATGAGGGCTCGGGCTGTCATTTCTGCTCCAGTTAGGTGGTTTTTATTCTTAATAGACCATTGCTTAAGGATCAGTTGTGTCCTGACTGACAGTTCTTTTAACAATTCCATAAAAGAATCAACTTGTGTAAAATCTTTCATTTAAGTTTCGTCTTAGCTTGCCAAGTTTATCCTGTCCACTAAGGCTGTATGCAACTGTCACCACTATTTATGGAACTGTTACAAGGGCCATTGTGCTATGTCTAGTAGATGTAACTGAGTGAATTGAGTAATAAGTAGGTGAAAAGTAATGATTTCAAAACCCATCTGTGTTTTCAAGAAAGATGTCCAGCAGTTCTTATTGCTCATTTGTGCAAGTTAAACTTCTTCCTTTTGCTTCTTTTTATCATGAATACCCAGGTGTGACATTAACACTTTATTAGGCTAAAAAATTACAACAAATCAATACCTTATAATGCACAGAATAAAATAACTTGCTATAAGCAGTGATATATTGTGCACTCTGAATTTGCCATAATGAAATGAAAGAACAATCAAAAGATGCTTTTAGCACCACACCAAAACTTAATTTGTATCACTGCTAATCTCGTGCTACTCAGGTTTTTGTTGTTCACCAGAACAAATGTTTTCCTTTCAGATTGAGATTTGTTATATACATTCCTGACATATATACAGAGTCTACTGGATTTATTTCTGGTTTTGCTGATAAACTGCAGCAGATTCTCAGGTGTCAAAATTCACATGCCCTAAGACTCTAGTTTCTAGAGATATGTCTAGCAGGAAAATTAAAGTCCTTATTAAACCTCCATGTGTAAACAAGCTGCTCAATGGATTTACAGAGGACAAGCATTAAAGATGCAAATATCCTGCTAATCTTAAACAATGACGTAGGTAAACATGTAGTGCAATGTCATCTGAAAAAACCCCCATACCTAGCCCAGAGTTTTCACAGAAGACAGTAATTCTGTCTTATTATATAGACTTTTTGCAGATTAGTTTTTTTTTTCATTTTGACCTCTTCATTTGTGGCTTCAAGTAGAAAATATGCCTGTATAATTTGTTGTAATGTCTGAGACTTTTTTGAGTGACCTGAACTAAACACATGGAATATTTTTTTTTTCCTGTATTGTCTTATGTGGAGCAGAGAGTGATTTGATATGCCGCTGATGATCCTTAGTGTGGGAAATACTGCAATAATTCATGTTGCACTGGCAGTAGTAGATAATGTTCTGTCTCGTATTGTCTGCCATGTGCAATTTGTAAATACAATGTTAGAATGGTGTTGGGGTAGAAGGAGAGAAATCTGTGCACTGATTTTAGAGTAGCATACCTCAGATTTTGCCATTCAGTCAGAATAAATGAATTCTCGTCTTACTGTACAGCAGTAATTTTCCATCTGACTTTTCACCCTATTATCTTGTATCTTTGAAAATTTGCATCTCTTTCTCTACTATAATTGTTCCACATCTTATAAATGGAGTTATGCTTTGTGGTATTTCTTGTTTCACTTTCTAATCCTTCACTAGTATTTCTTGGCTCTGCAGTTCTTTTCAGCTCCCTTTTCTCTGATACACATTGGTCCAAATGTATTTTTTTACACCTAAAATGTCATCCCATTTTCTTCTACCTTCTTCTTTCAAACTCTGCAGTGTTTCTGCAGTCTGATTGTAGCTTATGCAAGTGTAAGTTAGAGATAATGAACTCAAATATTCAGAAGTAGTGACACACAGCTTCAGTAAGACTTGCTTCATCATAGCTCACGTTATGAACTACTAATGGCAAAAAAATCACAGGAAACATTCCAAGGATAGTTTCATGTTCTTTCCAAGAATGTGGGGAGGCAAAAAAGTTTCATGAGATAGGTGAACAGTGTCAGCTATGCACTGTCAAAAGATCTGAGATGCTGTTCAGTGCTAGGTAAATCTTCAGTTAATGCTCACTTGGAAGATGATTTTCCTCCTAGTCTTTGGTAGCAGACACTGAATGAAAGTATAAGGTTCTTGGTTTATATGCTTCTCTAAATAGTCGTGTGTCCAATGACCAGGATTTATAAAAGTGGTGACAATCATGAGTCAGTATCCAGAGTTTTTACAGTATAGTCAAAAGTGTTATTTACCATAAAACTCAATAGACTGAGTCATCTCTGCAAGTCACACCGATTAGAAAATAACTGATAAGAATATAAGGGCAATTCTAAACTGCCAGGTTATTTTTTCTAATCCTAAAACCAGAGACAAATCAGTTAGTTACTGGCATGACAGGCAATGATGTGAATTTAAACTAGGTTGGTACAAGCTAAGAAATATTTCCAGCCAAATCTTGAATACTAGATTCTAATAGCACTTATATAGCTATTGCTATCTTTAAAAAAAATGCAATAATGTGTTCAGTTTAAAATCAAAATATGAGTCAAATTCATACATCCAAGTCACTAGCAGAATCTGGAGTAATAGCTTTGATATAAGGTGCACCAAATATATTTTATTCACTGTATTCCTTTTAAACGTTGTACCCAACTGTTATGGGGGGTATAGCATGGGTGGGAGCAAAAAAGGAACTTTCTTCTCTCTTGAGCAGCTACCAGAAGCCAGACATAATTCAGATCACTTCCTATCCACTCAGATGGTGCAGATACTCAAAGTGGGATTTGAGGGACTGGGAAGAAGATACAGTCATGAATCTGCTCATTCAGTGGATCAACATAATGTAGTATTGGAATAAAGCAGTAACTCTGAATAGCATGAGAAGCTTTCCCCAGGATACCTTTTTCACCAGTGCAGCTCTCCAGGACAGGTATAGTTAGGAAAGTGTAGGAACAGTTTAGTTCATGATGGACCTATAGGAACAATGTTCTAGCAGCATGAGTATTTTCTGTTAACTGGGCAGCTTTGGGAAGGGTTCTGACCTAGTCCTCCCAGCCCCTCTGGGGGTGATTGAACAGCGTTGTGGTTATTCATTCTCTAGCCTAGAGAGATAGAATTTCATCCACTGGGCTATTGACTTTAACATTCATCCGCACACGGAGCAATACATTTATCCTAGCATACATCAGTAGCAATTACTAGTTTGCTAATGCTCTTACAAATTCCTGCTATGGTTATTATTTTTCTCATGACTGATAATCATGCTGAATTATACCCTTTCTTAATACTGAGAAGATGCAATAAAGTGAGTGAAACTCATGCTCAAAACAGCTGATCCATCTGAGCGGCAATTCAAATGTTTTTTTTTCCTTTGGAATCACCAGTACATGTAATGACCATCAAGTAATGACTGTATTTGTTGTCTCGTAAATTTTTACTATTTAAAGAGCATTTGCTGCATAAATACTACTGAATTAGCCATCTGCAGAGATGTAATTATGGTTGACTTTAAAGCTTATTTAAACAGGGAACATGAAAATCTTTTCATTACACCTGCAAAAGCAGAAAACCACTATAATTAGGGATTATGTCATGGCTGGAAACCAGCTTTCTCACTTCCCTGATATAAATGGTAAACCTGGGTGCACATACCTTAATTTGTTTTCCCTGTATGTACTTCTCATTAATTTTCTCCTATCCTTTTAATTAGATTGATTTGTACACTTACAGACTTCTGTCTGTAGTATGCACCCATTATGTTCTTCATACAGTAAATATTATTATGTATATTTTAATTTAACACAGCATTGGTGGCCCTTAAGACGAGACTTCATCCAGGATGTACAGTTCCTCATGCTTTCCAGAAATGTGCATGGTCTTGACCTTGCAGATAATCTGGGGTTTTTTGTATAATGACATTTATTTGAATACGTGGCCTTATTAGATGTTTTAGCCCTTTTCACAGCAGTTGTTCTGCTAACTGTAAAAATCCTCTCACTGAGGGCTGTTCAGTGGGCTCAGTGCAGAGCTATCATGCCAATGCCTAGCAATTCTTCCGATTAGGATACAGCTTCCATTCATTTTCCTTTGTTGGCAGACCTCACTCAGGTCTGTGCTTGTGGTGCTAAATAGGCCAAGAATATTTGGTTTCAGAGAAAAATAGCCTATGATCTCAGAAAGTTATATAAAGTATTAGATTTTGAATTTATTAAATATGACAGAAACATAATATTTTATACATTACTTCATTTTTGTTATAAACAATAGAGTTGATCAGATTTTTTAGATCCAAAACTATATGGTTCCACATTTTTGGTCATAACAGTTAACAATCACTCATGAATGTTGAAATATTAGCCAGGAACATTTCTTGAATATAGTACAAAAATAAGTGGAATTCACTGGAAAAATTGCTAATATGCAGTACTCCCCCCACTAACATATTACCCAGGCAATAGGGCTTAGAAGTTTGGTGGTGAAATCATTAACAGGAAAATTGCCTTAACTGGGATAAAGAAGGTGTTAATTTTGTGCATGTGCATGCCATTGAAAGGTCGTAAAAATATAACTGTAGGCATTTCTTTAAAGAGCATATTATGACATAATTAATTTTTTATCCATAGTTAGCTCTTACGATAATGACCATTCTGATTTTGGCTATGATGATAAAGGTCTTACATCTCATGGTGTGGAGTTACTTAAGACGATAAACTAGTCAGGATCAGAACTGGACATCAAGGTCAAGCCAATTTACTGCATCAAACACTAGACACTGTTTGCTGCTTTGTTTAGAAATGGTATTCCTCCTTAGGAATCAGATGTTTTACATGATTTCTAAATAAAAATCCCTATGAAGCCTTCAGAACTTCAGCTGTGAGCCATTTGGAAATAATTTTATTAATTCACTTCCCTCAAGTCCTTCAAAATAGTAGCACATCTGCTTTGAATTTGAATATTTCAGACTGAGACATCCTTAAAAAAAATAGTTTCCTCCAAATTATTCAGCATAAGCATATGTTTCTTTCATTTGAAAAGCAAGTGCCATATAAATGAATCAAAGAACAGCATGTCTACATTTGTTACCAACGGCTACATTATTTGAAATTTAACAAAGTATATTTCATACCAGTTGCTGCCAGCAAATAACATTTTAAAATACAGTTATATTAACTTTTTTTAATGCATCATCACTCTTAATTATAGCTACAAGTCCTTGTTGCAAGAAATTACAAAAAAAAACCATTGAACGATTTTCAAGAAATTGTTACATTTCTATGGCGTATGTATCATTCTCTGATCAGCTCCATATAGGGTTTGAGAGCTCTATGGCAAAGAGTCTGATAGTGTGTTTTGTGGCTTCTTCAGGAATTTCTGGATAAAGTTGCTTAATTAATTTCTATAAAACCATAGTGAAAATCATGTCTAATTAATTAGAGGACTGCTCTTTAGCAGTGATAAATAACTGCTTGCAACTTCTGAAGAACAAATGCAACCTACTTTTTCTTTTTCTTTCCACTTCTGTTCTGTGAAGTCATTCTGTACTGTTGAGGCTGTAGAATTGATTCTTCTTACTGATCTTATTTACTCCAAAGAAAGAAAGAAGTTCCCTAAACTCGGCAAATTTTCAACAGGGGAAAAACCATGAGTCCAAGGTAATGTTGACATTCAGCCCTTGCAAAAAGGTATTTAATTGAAGCCTGATTTTGCTTAAAGTCAGTCTTTAAACTAGTCAGACTTCTTAGCTCCATTATTCTCATTTGAGGCTGTTCCAGAACAACAGTCCTCTTATGATTAGCAACTTGCATCAAGCTTCCAGCTTCCATTTGTTCATGACCATTTTATATTATACTAGAAGCTGTTTTGCTATCACAAGTGACAAAAATATAAAAAAATTGCAGGAAGTTAAGTAATTACTGTTTATTTAATGAAAGTGAAAAAGTTTAGCTACAGCTTGTCATAGATACAGTATCCCATTTGAAATCTTTTCCAAGCTATTGCAGAGCATTGTCCTTTTATCAGAAAATCAGGACTAACATTCAGTTAGCTTTATTTTGTGTCAGCCTTTTTTGTTGACAATAATTAATCAACTATCAAAACAATCAATTTCTCATATGTTTCAGAACAGAAAGTGAATGTTTTCTGTGAATGTAGAGATTTGGTCATAAAAATTCCCCAAACAACCTTTACTCAGCTTGATTTCTTTAATAGATCTTTCATTTTCTATTTAGGATTCTGAATGCTCATACATGCAAACTGGAATTTAGCAGATGAATCCTGTAATGATCACCAAGATAGGTTTAAAGGTGGGCAGGTCTGTAGTTAAGGTTAGGATGGGTGTTCATAGAGTCAAGTCTGATAGGGTCACCTGTTTAGGTGAAGTTTGTTGGGAGTGGTGAGAGCTGGCTGCTCCCTAAAGGAAGGGGAGCCAAGCAGGATACCATGGCCGGCAGGGCAGTAGCTGCTCCAGCCAGGCCTATAGTGCCCAAGCAATGCAAGCAGAGGAGGCCTGGGAGTGGCAGTCAGATTCAGCCAAGAACCTTGGTCATCAGGGAAGCCCATGGTGATGCAAGTCAAGCCAGGAAGTAGTCTGCAGATCGGGGTCTGGATCAACTGGCTGCATGGCAGCAACAGAGCTGGAGACAGGCATACCTACGATGTAGCTGAGGCCAGGACAGAAGACCCAGGGCTCAGGTGAAACAGGGCTCCTGGACCTGTGAGCAGGGGGTGTGGGTAGTGGCCCCAGGTAAGGCTGGTCTGGACCAGTAAGATGTATGAGGGCACTGAAGGCCTTGCCAAAGATCTAAGGCTGGCAAAGTGCATCAAGCTGAAATTTATGCTAGAGTTAGGGTTAGGCTTTAGTGATAAATCAGTAAGAGATTAGTGTGGTTTACAACAATGCATTCATTACCTTTAAAAAAGTACTATAATCAAAGATAACTGTAGGGAAATAAAAGATAATATATCTTGTAACCAGCTATCATTCCAGTTTGGCTTCTCTTTTTCCTTTGTTTATTTGGCAGGCAATCAAGCCAAACCAAGCCTCAAGACACTTCACAGAGCTGCCAAAATCAGGATTTATTTTTTTAACAAGACCTATTCTAAATTGGCCTCTCAGAAATTAATTCAGACTTAGAATAATTACCTCCTTGTAGTCCCAACAGGATTTTGTTAAATGCAGACTTACCATAACCTCCATTTGACTCAATTAGAGGTATCGTAACTCCTGTCTCTTATGCAAGATAAAGTTCTGTCTGACAGGGACAGAATTTCTCTGGTTTACCACTGCCATATAATGATGCCTCTGAAATGCCTTTCAGTTGGTTAGACTTTATTTAGGTTTGATATCTAGATTACCTGTAGCTTATCAACTGCTGAATACCATGCAAATACCTATCTTCTGTCAGACTTTCACCTTTGAGTGTACATGATTTAAATGTATCCCTCTCTGTAATATATACTGGTAGAATGATTTGCAGTTCTATAAAGGACAGCACTGTGTGAAAGCAGTTCATGGCTCTTAAAAAAGGATAGGATGTGTATCAAACAAAAGTTAGGAGCAACACATTACCAATAAAGGATTCTTAAATATGACCTGATGAGTTTGTGAACACTTAGGACAGTGAAGGAGTAGACTGACATTTACAGCTAAATTGCCTTAAAAGGTTGGCTGCCATATCCCCATCTTCCCTGGTCACCTGCATGTTGTTCGTTCACAGGGCCCCAGAGCCAGTGACTTCCACCGCTCGATCCAGCAAGAAATGAGCAATGCAGAAAAAAGTTTTTCCTCTGGATCAGCTATAATGACATGTAATGACAGTTTACCACTGCATAAATTTTGTCTTGATAAAAGTTAGTCTTGCATTGCTAGCAGCTCTAATTTTATAATTATAAACCTTCTGCCACAATAGCGCTGTGAAATAAAATAGGTAAGATAACTGTATGAGGGTGTCAAAAAAGTTTAAAAAAATAAAAAGAGAAGAAAAGAGAAACACTGTTGGAGATCAAAAGGATAAGGAGCCCAGAAGAAGAAGGGAAGCTTTCTGCACCCTCCCCATAAAACTTTCTGAGGTACAAACTAGCATAAATAAGTTAGCATAAATCAGCTCATGCACTTTCCAGGGAAGAAGAATTTCTAATATTTTTTATGTCCTACAATATTATAGTTTCCTTGCTTCGGTTTACCAAGGCTGATTATTTTCTTTGGAGGTATTTTACCTCCTTCAGTGGTACTACCTGAAGTTATTAATTAGCTTTCCTACTTCAGCATTACACTTTTCAGGTCATTGTGATGTGCCATTCAGACAACCCCATTAGGATGAATGATGTGTGTTGTAATTTCATTAGTGTCATCACGAATGTTTTGCACTTTTCTGTTTAGGTGTCTCTTTTTGTTTTGTGTGGGTCAGGCTGACTGTGTGAATTATATTTGTAAGATCAAAATAGTTAAAGATGAAGGTAGATACTTAAGCAATTAGGCCAGAGGCTGGAACTGTTGTTTTAGAGGTGTAGGCTACAAAACCAATTTGTATTAAGGAATGTTTAGGTAATTGAATTTCACAGTACAAATTAAAGTCTCTTGGTATCATTATGCATGTTGTGGTCACATAGTGCTATCTTGTGCCAAGGAAATGCCTGGGTTTTATTTTTCAGTCCATGTGTAATCTTTAATGAAAACACTTTTCTGACTTGTAAAGGCTTGGAAGTAATAAACTGGACTAGCCATTTTTTTTTCATTTGATGAAGCTTGGACAGAGATAAGAAGTAAAATTGTATAAATTGACTCTCATGAACATGCATAAAGAGAAAAATCATTTTATGCAACAAAGGGATGGCATGGCTTGCCAAGCAAAGATAAGTGAGTGGAAAATATAAGACCCTGGTGAGAATTCCTAGCAGGAAATCTGAAAAAAAAACCAGGGGCTGTCTAACGTTACTTATTATTATTTGCATACATAAGAAGAAAAAATAGGTTCTGTCATACTATGCAATCACCTATGCTGACAATCACAAAAGTTAAGATATTCTTTTAAATTATGACAGCAGACTGCTTGTCTCTTTCATTCATCAAACAACTAAGCTATTCTCACTAGACACTGATTTGTACTGTAGTCAGGTGGGATGGGCTAGGAATATTTGTCTTTTACAGTGGATCACCGGCCTGTGGATTTACAGTGGAATCACCTGTGATTCCAAAATCACAGCAGTAGAGTTACACCATATTAACATCTTTGTATGTCAAGCTAAACCATCTTTATAGCCTGTGTGCCATGTTTAGAGCACATTTGAAGATGGGATAGGGGAAGATCTGTTCCTATTCACCACAAACGTTTTCTCAGAAGTCCCTAAATGTTCCAGTCTTCAGGTGATCCTCTTTTTAGAGTGATTTCTAGCAGTCTAAGTTAGTGTTGCTCCACTGATGGTTATTGTCTTATGACATTTTTATTAGTTGACAATGCCCCAAATAAAGGAATAGAAGGATCCTAATATAGACCAAGATGTCAGTGTTGTAGGCATTTGGAGCAGAATTTTAACTCAGTGAAACTCTCCCAGTGACCAGCAACCAGATAGGACTGTCAAATGCCTCCTGAGAGTAGAAAGTAATGTGATTATCTCTAGCATTGCCCCTGCTGTTCAAGGGCTTTGAGGGGTTGTGAGCAGGCTTCTATCTCCCTGTGAACTATGGAAACTGTAGAGGAGAGTTCTTCAAAAGCCTGGTTCTGCTCACACTGATCTCAGCAGGAGTCCCTGAATTGATTTCAGAGGGAGCAAAATCAATCCTTACTTTGAAAACTACAGTATTTCCCATAGCACAGCCTATCCTTAAAATCCAACCAACCAAGATTTATCTGGTTCTCAACATACTCAGTGTTTATTTACTATGTGACAGAAATGCTTTAGGTATAGTCCATAATATAACTCCAGTCACCTTTGAGTGTAAGCTGCATCATAGTCTCAAGGAACAGCAGTATCATCTCAGAACTGAGGAAGTTGTCCTCCTCTGGCTGCCCCAGTGGAAGCTGAAGAAGTTAGTGCCACATCTCCTTGTTACTGTCCTCTTGACAGAGGTTTCTGTCCCCGCCAAGCTGTTCCTGCAAGTGCTCCTAACCTGTTTCAGTTTAAGTAGTCAGTGATGACCTACTATTTAAACTATGTATTCTTCTACTGCTGTATTGGTTTTAAACTGTTTCCTTCCTCTGTTTAAAACTATTATGTATTGCATTGCAGAACGCTTGAAATGGCTAGATGTATTATTGGTGTCAGGGGATAAAAAGCTTACCATTCCTATTGCATATTGCTGGGTTTGGATGTATACTCAATACAGGAAGGTAAAAACATAAAGACTGAAAAACTTTGTTATGCGGATAGGAGTTATTTCATATCTTCAAAAAACACTGCCCCTCATTCAAAGCATCTTTTCAAACTGAAAGCATGGCAGAAGATCACAGATGTTCTGTGGTGTCATTTATTGGGCTATTGCATTACCCTTCCCTCTTGTAGACTGGCAATTAGATGACTCATATAATAATAAAATACACTTTGGTGGTCATCTGTCTTGTAGGTACTCAGCAGTTTTATTATTAATTTGGAGTTGCCATTGGGCCTGTTCCATCATTAGGTTACTAACGGAGTATCTAAGTTGTCATGCTGTCTTGCTGGTTTTATTCTGTGAAACAACTTCTCCCATGCCCTGAACACCTGCCTTGTATTTAAGGATAAGGTCCTGCACCAAATCACATGTAGCTTTCCTGTTTCAAATTTCACTCACTTCTGTTTACAATCAAAGGAGCTCCTGGGTGGAGATTTATGATATTTACATGCTCTTCTAATTAGGATAATGATTACACCTGCTTTTAGATAACGTTTATAGCCTGCTTCAAAGAGTCTCATTGAAATCAGTAACTAGCTTTGAATTGTGAGCCTTCAACACCTCATACAGATAACATTTCCAAGGAACCAGACGTTATCTTTGCATGCGTTTTTATACAGGCCATTAAAAAGTCTTGCAGATATTATAGGAAAACACAGATTTTCTTTCATAAGGGTTTAGCTGTACATTCCATTTATTTCCTTCCTCAAGTACGTGACATTAAAGATGGGTTGCTCTTGTTCTGATGCCACAAAGGATTATTGATGAAATAAAGGCTCTGCTTAAGGCAATGAGAGTTTTACCATTGACTTCAATGCAGCTAGAATTTCACCTCTGAAGTGTGAAATAAATAACAGGAGCAGATAGGGAAAAAAAAAAAAAATCCATGCCTGGGGTCCACAGTAATAACCAAACTTTTTTTAGAGGGGAATAAATGGAATCCAGATGAGTTGTGAAATACTTCGAGGGGTGTGATAGGTCTAGGCTCATGATTTTGAATAAAATCTTGAATGGTCAAAGAAGGATGTGAGATTTCTTTGACATATTTTGTGAATGTTTCAATATACATACGCCTAGATCAATGAACAGGTGCAGTTTACAAAGGTGTAATAAATATGTAATTGTCTTTCAGTTTGCCATGGGTCAGCTTTCCTGTGTATAATATGTAAAGCGTGGCTCATACTTGCAGGCTTTCTTGATGATTTCTGATGAATTGTTTTGAATAAGAAGTTTACCATTCTCCATTGTTCTCTTTCAGAAATATTCTCTACAGACTAGATGAAAGGACAAGCCAGTTTTCAGTACTGCTAGAGGCACTGGAGCACTGCAAACTACATCAGTCAAATGAGACCATTCAAGCAGCCTTGTCAGAGGTGCTGAACAGCATCAATTCAGCTCAGGTTTACTTCAAAGCAGGACTTGATGTGTTTGAGACTACCTTAGCTGGAAAGAAATGAAAGGATTCTCTGCATTCTAAGACGTTTGTTTACAACTCACTAAACAAAAGTTCGACTTGGACCAGAATTTCTCTGAGGATGAAACCTTTCTCAACTTTTTTTTCAGTTGGCGCTTAAAGGTACCGCAATGCGTGTTTTTATAAATATAAAACAGTCTTTTGCACTGTTCACATTATATCTCAAATGTCTGTTTCTGAATGTATAAAACATAATGGGAGGGAATAACACTTAAGCTATGATTTTTAGAAGGAGATCTGCTGTATTTTTGTATGTTAAATATATTTTTAGGACTAAGAGCTCAATCTTGCAAAGTACTGAGCATGTCCTGCAATATGCTGAAGACCTGGTTCTGAGACACCCCAGATCTATACCCAGGTGAATTTTCCATGCCTGCTCTGTCAGAAAAATGTGACTTAAGTATACTCCTGTGTTTCTTAACTTCCTCAGCAATCTCATATTCTTCCTTACTCCTTTCAGAGTAAGTAGTTGAAGGATGTGGCATTTCCTTGGGTATCCAGTGCCGGAGTTAATCAGGAAATGCACAAAACACCCTTACTAGTGCAATCCAACACCTTTACTCCTGTGGAACAATAAATACCTCAATTCTGAGAATACAGATAAACTTTGATTATCCCATTTCTGTATGAAAAAGAGTTGTTTTCTCTAGTAATTCTTGGAGAGAAAATTTTTGTGATGATCTCAAATTATTTGAAAAGTAGTTACACTTGTACAAAGATACTTTGATTCTTTATGTTAAATAAAAGAACTGCCTAGTCTTTTAAGGCTACAGGCCTTACGAGCTTATATATCACCAAAACAGCCCACTTCAAGGTCTCCCTAAATTTTCAGAGAGCAGTAAATGAAAACAAGACCTCAAAATTCTAGGAACATTTTTGTGATTCCACCACTCAGCCACACCACCCACTGTTCCAGGCTGGATCATTCCATCAGTAGTGGCCAGCATAAAGGAACTGGATTGTTGTCAAAACAAGCACAAGGAAAACTTAATTCATTCTCTACCGCAGAACCAGGAATCACCTCTGAAGGCACAAGCTGATGAAGCATATTGCAGGGGTAAAACTTAAATCTGTTTTGCATTGGTGGAAGCCCTGTACAAAGACTGTAATCACACCATTACCTTGTTGGCCTCAAGTAATCTGTGAATGAAAGGATCAGGATGTTCAGTGTCCTAACCTCTAAGGGGATAATATACACACTTGAGAATTGCAGGTCTTAAAAATATAAACAATTGAAATTGTTAAGCCCTATTGGGTTTAGAGTTTTACAATCTTAGATGATTCTGGGGTTAGAGCTTAAAAAATTAATTTTATATAGATACTTAGAATTGAAGTATAATTTATTTGACGGAAACATTAAATGTATTGTTGCCCAGTTTGCCATGGAAACATTACAGAAACATTTCAGTTTACAATCAAAATGGAAAAAGTATCTGTATTAATGTAAAAAAATTGCCTTCTGGAAAATTTCAAAGTGCACAATTTGGTGAAAGACTTTTAAAAGTGTGTGTTCACATAGCAAGAAATGAGAGCTGCTTACAGATCTGGGTTTCTGTTTCCAAAAGTCCTTGGCAAACGGGCCTCTGTGAGCAATGACCTGGGACTAGGTACACACAGCTATGTTGTTGCTACATTTCTTTGCAAGTTATTATCATAACATGGGCAAAAGCATCCTGCGTCTGACCAGAGGTGGAGCTATGCAGTTGTACAGCTATAACCGAAGTGGGAATATGTTCAACATCAGTCGGCATGACTGCATGAACTTAGACATGGTTATCTCTTATCTTTACTTGGCATCTGATAAGCAAGAGTATATGATTGTTCTTTTGCTAATGCTGGTACCAATTCTGTTTATTGCAGAGAGAATTTGACTTCTGAAGAGTAACATTTTTATGATACTACAATATTGTTCATCTCCTTGTTTCCATGGTTTTTATTATTGTAATACTTAAATGGTTGAGTTGTATGTTTATTTTGTGATAGTATTTGGGGAGGTACTGTGCACACTATGTTTGAATTGTATTTTCTAATAGGGACCACTCTTCTAACAGTTCATTTATTAACATATTTTCTTTAGAGTGCTGACTCACTGTGGAGTCAACATCTATGGTCTTAAATGATACAGGGTTGGGTGCCATTAAGAGACCAAAAATAGAGACTAACATTTCCTTTAACTCTGCCAGGTGAATTTAATAACTGCTTCCTCAGTCTCAGTATGTACGTTCCACCAAAACCACCTCTAATGTAACCTAAAGTGTACTCATGCAAAATCAGTGAAATCTGTTGGGAAGAGTATCCCTCATGTATGATTTCTCAACCATGTAATTCCTCTCTAAAACATTTATCTTGTTTTCTCACTAATGTCCTTCTATAACCACTTTAAAACAGCAGACTTCAAAATACTCCACACAAAAAGCACTGCTGCTATAAATGCCTGTCTGTTCTAGAGACAATCATATGTTCTTGTTGGTGAGATGAATCAGATGACCTATTTAGGGACTTAAATGCATTGATTTCAATGTCATCTCACATTTCTAGATCTGTAGGCTTTTATTTCAAATGTTCAGATCTTACATATAAGTGAGTGCTGAGTGATAATATTTGCACCATTATAGCTTTGGAAAAGGCACTTTTGAGCCATATCCTTCCATTGATTTTTAAATCCTACCTATTGACTTCAAAGAATTTATAGCAAGTTGGGGTCCTAAATAGCTGGTATGTTTCTAACATAGAATTTTTGCCCAGCCAACTGTGGAACGTCAGCTAAAGGAAGGTGTTAGTAAATCATAGTAGCTTATCCATATTGAATTTATTCCTATATTGTGTTGAAATAAATGGAACACCCTTAAAGGCAGAAGTATGTTTGCAAATTGCATGAATGATACTAAAAATTTGTTACCTTTTCAGAAATATCAACTGCCAGAGACAAATGTAACAAATGCAGTGATTGCTAAGTAATCTAGAGTCATGCTCACAGTGACCAGAAAATCCCTGCAGCTTGAATATTTGTATGTTGAGACAGTTGATAATAAAAGGCTAATAAGATTTTATTAATGCATATTTTAAAGAGTCCATAAAGAAGCTAAAGTACAATCAACTCAGATGAATAATAAGTAAATGGGAGCTGGGTTTTGAGTACTAGCCTTAAAAAAGGCAGTGAATTGCTTTTATCATCCAAGAAAGCAGTATTTGGGTGAATACGCAAACACACAAATACACAAATGCCTTATATCTTCAAAACATTGTACAAACACTAATTTACTTGCGGTGATATGACACATCTACATAAATATAGATGAAAATAATGACTACATGAGAAAATTAGCAAACACTTTACACTGCTTCACATACCTTTTAGGAAAGTATTTCAGTCTAGAGGTGTAAAAGAAGGCACCTCAGCTGACCTCAGTTCTTGCAGCAGCAGGTGGAGACATCTACTATATTAAATCTCTCATGAATCACAGAAGGGACTTCTGGAGGTCATCTAGTTCAACCTCCCTGCTCAAGCAGGATCACCTGCAGCCAGTTGCCCAGGAGGGACTATGTTCAGATTACTTTTGAATATTTTGCAAGGACGTAGATTCCACAACCTCTCTGGGCAGCCTGTGTCAGTGCTTGGTCACTCTCCACAGAGAAAAAGTGTTTCCTTCTTCCGTAGATATAGTTTCTCCAAATCTCTTGCTATATTTCTTAGTTGTCAAATTATTGTAATTGGTTTACTTACAAACATTCAAAAGATAACCATCATTTCATTCAGTGAAAACTCTTGGCCAAGGTCTCTAGGATTTCACGGTTAATATGTTGGAAAGTTTGTATAAGGAGATTTGTCTTTCAAGCCATGGGGTTTATTTTTAAGTTGTAGAGACTGATGTCTTTATCTTTTGAGATCACAGGATTTCTATCTACATTAAGAGACTGATTGAGAACAAAAGATGCATTAGAAAATGCAGGGAGGAAAAATATCCATCAGCATACGCGTAGCTATGTGCTATGAATGTATCTGTTTTAACCAAACTTTGGGAGCTCAGTGCAATTCTATGGCTTGTGTTGTGCAGAAAGTCAGGCAAGATAATTGTATGGGTCATTCTGGCTTTCAAAGCTATTAAATACTATAAAAATAGTTATGTCTAGGCCTGTATTCCCAAGGGAGCAGTTAAGAGTTTCCTCAAAAGCCTTGTGTTGCAAGCTGTTATCTGTTACTCAGAAATGGATACCTCTGACATACATGACAGTTGCTATCTCAGGAAACAAGCATATGTGGAAGATGTGCTTTCCCTTTAGCACTCTATAACATTTTAGCAGTATTCTGCCAGTCACAGAAAGGTGAGTGATAGGAAACAAAGAATTTTAAGATGCTTGGGACCTGAATTTTGAAAACAGTTAGCCTTATGCAGAACTATAAAAGTTCAAAACATAGTAAGGTGTCTTCTGTTGGAGCTCTAAGTCTACAAAACTTGGGATAGAGACTCCAGTATGGCAAGTAAATGTCTCAGAAATGTAGAATACACAATTAATTATTGTCTATTAAAGGCTATATTAATGGTAAAAATTACTTGTCTACCAATGCAGGGATAGGACTTCATCACCCTGGACAGGTTTTGGTGGCTTTAAACATCAGACTGTCTTTTCTCCCCCTGCTACCATCCTCTCCAACCCCCTGCACTCAACTTCTTTCATATCCTCATGCCATGTGATGACTTTCCCCATTCCTCACCACCTTTTTCTCAATCATTCCCACTAATTTTCAGTCTCCATTTTGGTTCCTTATCACTTCTTACCAACTATCACTTCTTAGTCTCCCCTTTAATTCACCAAGCACCAAGTTAATCCCTCTCTTTTCTCCCTCTGCAGTCAGTCATGCCTTTTGTTCCCCATCTGGTTCCAGTTTCATTAGCCAGTCATTTCTGTTTTCCTGTTACATCAGGTCCCTGATTTTCTGCAACCTATCCTGTAGCTGAGACTTTTTCTAAATGTGCTTCATCTCTCCACCTCTAGACCTTGCCCCTGTGTTTGAATCTGTTCAGCTTCTTTGCCCATTCTGCTTGGGCATGGTGGAAAATTGCAGGGTGATAGATCAATTCACCTCCCTTAAGTTTAGATTCTTATTCCTGCTACAGCTGACCATAATAAAGAGCTGAAAGTGATGGAAAAGTCCTGCTCAGATCCAAATGGGTAAAACATAAGGAGACATCATCTGTTAAATTCAAAGTCATCTCTTCTGAGTGCGTGCAAACAGCAGTTTTTCAATTATAACTTGATTGAATGGAAGCAGATTTTCTTGGGGCCTGCAAAGGCTTTTTTCTTAGCTTCTTCCTCTCTAATGTTTGTACCAGGACATTCCTTCAAAAATATCAGTGTGGGCAGGTGATAATCTTGAAAGTTTTGAAATAAACTTTTTGAAGTTGGATGAATAAGAAATGATAGACAAACTTAATCAGAGTAGGTACTACCTACTACCTGCCTACAAAATAAAATAAGCAGTATGGAAGCACATAATTTTGCTGACCTTTGCATGCCATCCAGTACCTTTCATTACATGATGGCTACATACGAAAGTTATGCATGTAAATATCTGAGTACGAAAAGATGGTTAGAGCAGAAGCAAAACTTGGTTACTGTATTGCAAAGTTTAAGTGATTAAGGATGATAAAGACTCAAGCCATATGCACAAATCTGCACTTGAACATGCACACTTGAACCTAGGAAGTGCCTAAAAATAAAGAATACTCATTAGGAAGGAAATGATTTAAGAATATCTAAATTAGACTTTATGTTTACTAAAACTACGGTGCTATCAAACCAGACTTTTTTTTTTTCCTAATTTTAATCCTATTGCCCCCAGTTATTTACACTATTGCTCGTACACACTCATCATAATTGGAGAATATGTATACCTGCAGATTTAGATTTACTGAAAGATTATGTTCCCCCTCAGTTTTACTGACTTGGTCTGTTTTTTTCAGCAGAGTTGACTTTACTGTGACTGCTTATCAGAGTACTATTCCACATGAGCGAGGTCAGCAGAATTTGGCCACTATTGATGGAATTTCCCAAAAGATTTGGTATCAGGACATTGTTTGTTTGTGTTTAGTCTATTTAGTCTCTCAACATAGATTATTACAAGCAAGAGTATATTTTTCAAAAAATGGACAGGTGTCTCATGGTCAATGTTAAGTAAACCCATAGGGCAGAATATATATGTGTATGTACAAGTGTTGTACTATAATCTAGTGTTAACTTAATAGTTATTATAAATGTTGGCACGGATTAATGCACACATTCTCTTATGAGCTTCACAGATTGAAATTAATACAAGAGCTTAATTTAAGAAATGTAATCAGAATGTAGGCATGGAACAACTTTTTTGCTGTGTAAATGTATATGCTTACTTGTCAGCCTAACCCATTTGGTTAAAAAAGATTAGGGTTTTGTTTAAGCTACTTTTCTCTGATTTATTTTCCAACAAGCCTTTGAAAATGAAGTCTTGCTCTTTATTTTTCTTTTAAATGTGTGCTGCCTTTAGTGTTTATGGAAAGCTTATCATGTGTTAAGACAGCATAACGTCTTCTTGTCTGATCATTCCTAGATTATGTGATAGAATTAAAAGTGGTATTTCAAAGTGTGGTCTTTGGAAGAACGTCCTTTACTGACCAGTTAATGTATATGAGATTATATGCTTGAGTGGCTGTCTTTACCATGCAGCAGTATAGGTATGCAATATGATGCTTTGAGGCACTAATTTAATAGAATTATTTTTTTTTTATAGTATTGCAGACACCTGCTAATTTTCCCCCACTTGAAACTGTTCTCTCCTGAGCATACTGGTAATACAGCAATGTAATACCAAGTTCTGTTAGCACCTGCTACAAGCTCTTCCTACAGGTGGCATGTTAGGGGGTTGTCTGAGCTGTCAGTGTATTTCTGCAATTTTTAATTAGTGTCTCTTGTAGCCCCACTCAGCTTTTATGTAGCACAGTCCTGGTACTGGTCTGAACGACACCATGGTGAGTTGGATAGGTCTGATGAATGCGCTAGCTTGCGACAGAAACTGCTGTTGCCCCCAGTCCTTAAAAAGTTATATGTAATACCTGGTAAGTGCTTCCCAAACTTCTGGTGTTGTCAGGCTGTATGCTGAGGATCCTGAAAAAGTACTGGAACACTGGGGCTTTTTTCATGCAGTCTCATTTCCTGTTCTCAACAGCTGAAACATCTTGTAGTCTATGAATCCACTAGAGGAGAAATAAGGCGATGCTTAATATTTCATACTTAAAGCAGGTAAGATGAATACAAATTCTCTTCATTTTCCATTTGCAGTTTATGCAAGTTAATATGCAACATACTCTTATCATATATATTATGATTGGGTATTCTGAGACAAATAGAAAATGAAAGTGACTCTATATGCAGAGGAAGTATAATGAATTCAGGGAGCAGTTCACATTCAAGTATCTTAACTATTTGCATACAGTGAGAAAAAGCACAAGTGAAGATACTTGGAGCAGATATTTTGGGGGGGTTTAGTACAGGTCTGGAAAATAATATTCTTCTGCATAAGGCCAGATTTTAGCATTGCATTCATACCTAGCTGCATGGTAATGAATCGTACATCCTCATTGCTGTACCTTTGAGGATTAATGCTCAAATGCTGTTTCCAGTGATCGTGTTTGTCTCAATATGAACTATTATATGAACTATTACTTTTATATCATGTAACAACTTACAGAGTTTACCTAATTGGATGGAATATGCAAGTATTTCTGCCTTTTGTATGCAAAAGAGCAGCTGTCAAGTTGTGTTATCTTTGTCAAGCTTTGACATAGAATGTGAGATGCCTGAATGATGACTCCTTCATTCCATCTACTTCTAAATTTTCATGTAGTAAAATCAAGTTGCCACAATTGATAGCTAGTCAATTCAGAATATTAAGTAACTAGGTTTTTGACCACGCAGTAATATGAACTTGATGCAGTGATTCCTGGAAACCAATAAATACCATGTTATGTGGAAATGTGCAATGAAAGGTTGATTTTTATAACACATTATAGAATGTTCAGTCTGAATAAAACAGCTTATTTGCAAAATTAGTTTACTTTGTATCAATTTGTACTTTTATAACATAGTGTAATGAAAAAGTAACATTGGCCATTAATGTAAGTAGATTCTACTTTGATTAAGAAGCACATTTTACTTGTTTGTGCTATGAATATGATTTTTGCTGTCCAAGAGAGTGTTTGTACAGAAGGCACTGTGGACTGGAATTCAGTAATAGACATTTTGTGAAAGTGGTTGTGAATTAGACAATGTTTTTTCCAGAGTCACATTTTTACTAGAAATTAAACTGGAATATGAAGATGTGTATAATGTACATTGCACTGAATGATTTGGAATTATATTCATTTGGGTTTTGTTGGGTTTGCTTTCTTTTTTTAATTGGTTCTGCTAGTGAGCTGTAACGTATGCCTCTCAAGCTGCTGATTCAGTAACATGGATCCCAGGGCATTAAAACATAATGGGTGGAAGGAAAAAAGCAAGGAAGAAAAAAAAAAATAGGTAGGCAAAACCTCATAACTTGGGATGTGATAATTTACTGACAGGTAAATTCTGGATTATCCGCTTTTTTAGGTGCTGGTACATAGAAAGCCCAGATATTCAGATCATTGGTCTTTCAAGTAGAAGTAAATTGTCCTTGTATGCTTTTGAGAATCAAGAATTTGAAAAGTAGATAAACACTTTGAATCAAAGCATTCAAGATGAAACTCTTAAAAAAAAAAAAAAAAGCTACTGAACAGCCTTGACGCTATCTGAAGAAAGAGACCAGTCACTTCTGAAAATCTTGATGATATGTAATATTCAGATTATATGAAATTCAGATGATCAGGCTTTTTCCTGTAGTTCAGAGGTCCTGAAATCATAAGGTAGTTGTTATCTCATGAAAATATGAATTCCATGTTTTGTTTATAGTATATGAGAACTGGAAGGCTTTTCTGTACTTACAAAGCACTTGAGAGGTGTAATGAAATAGTTTCATTGCAAATGAATGTGTATTTCCAAATTTTATTTCCATTTCTTGTAGGTCTTTTTTGAAACTGCTCTGCTGTTCACCAGATTTAAAGGGGAAAAAAAAAAAAAAACAAAAACCAAACCCCCCCCCCCCAAAAAAAAAACAAAAACAAAAAACAAACCAAACCAAAACCAAGGATACCTTGTAATGTTTTTAATCATGGCTAGATCATAACCTACTTTGATACATTAGCTATTAGCTCCATAGAAAGTGCAGCTCTGACTAGAGTATCTCATGTAACGTTAAAGACTAACTTGTGAAACATATTCTGAAGGAATATGTTTCCTTTAAGCCATGTAAACTTGTGCCATGAAAATAAAAGCCAACCATACATCAACAGTTTTATACAAGTATCTGGTCTTCAATTCCTGCTGATAGATCTGTGGAAGTCATTATTACTGGAAAAATGTCATTGAAGCTAAACATTCTTTGCCTGGGTATCAAAATCTTCTTCTGTGGCTCTGCTTAGGAATAGAATCACAGGATCATAGAATCATTTTGGTTGGAAAATATTTTTAACATCATAAAGTCCAACCGTTAACCTAGCACTGCCAAGTCCACCAGCATACCATGTCTCTAAGTGCCACATCTATATGTGGCACAGGAGATTGGACCATTATCCTCTTTCACTGAGTATCTATCTAAGCAATAAATAAATGATGATGATGATAATAATAAATGTATATTTAACATAAGTATTCCAAGTAGCCATGCTTGGTATAGAACAGATTTGTCTAAGAGAATGGGAATATAACTGATCCTCTCCAGTTTCATTTAACCTTGAGATTGCTATGGCATTTCTTGCACCTGTATTTCTTTTCAAGTAGTAGCATAGAGATCGACATGGGAGTGGAATCTATAGGATCATAAAGGCATTAGCTTTTTATATGAAGGGTAGATTGGTAACAATGCAACCGAAGTAATGAATAATGTGAAACTGTCACAGTGAAGTGTTTATACACTAGGCTGATGAGCAGGATGGGAGTAGAAACAGGTTCTGGCCAGTGGTAGCTGCCTGATGGGGACAAGAGTGAGTTGAAAGCCCTAAGAGTGCCATAAGTGGGTACTGGGAATGGCAGGTGCTGGTAAGATGATGCTATTGCACCAGGTACCAGAATGCACACAGAGGAGAGCTGGCTCTTGCCCAAAGAACTGTGATGCCAGTTTAACCAGCTCTGAGTCGTTCTGAATGCACTGTAGACCAGTAAGAGCACTTTGGCCCCATGCTGATCTGTTTATTTTGGAAAAGGCAAGGTATAAAATAGGTAAGACATTTACCAGTAGAAACAGTAGCAAATCCTGTCTTTGAAAGAGAAACTCAGGGCCTTGTGAGTTTGTTTCTATATTCCATGAAAAGAGAATATAAAAGTGACTACGAGAGTGATGCTGTGAGCTGAATCGATTTTGAGATACTTAGTAACAACAATTGAATCACTATTTTCTCCCTAACAGGCAAAAAGTAGAATGAGTAATCCTAGGACTGGATAAGATAAGCTAGGCCTAAATATCTGAGTTTAAAAAGCTGTAAAGTCTTTGTTGAGGCACCAAAGCAAAGATTTCTTTCAGTAGTGACCTTGAACACTCCATTGACCTTATTTCTAACAAACTTCAATCTCTTTCCGCTTATAGTCCTCCTCTCAGCTGCAGAGGCTCTGGGCTGTATCTCAAGTGTTGTAAACCAAGATCACTCCTTTGAGGCTGTCAGCTTACATCAAGTGAAGATCTGATCTGCTGTTTGTAGCTCAGACTCAAACAAATGGAAGCACTTTCTGACATTGCTTGACTATCTCATTTCAAGAGAAACCTAGTAAGGTTTCTAGCCAATGCCTGCAATTCATCTTTGGGTATATTTGAGCTGAGGTCAGTGCTATGCCAGAGATGAATTATCCCATTGGTTAAGGTTACTTTTGCTGCACAAAAGAGAACACCCATTGGAAGTAATACCATGCAATATTTACTTCCTTTTAACATGTGGTGTTGGTTTAACAGCAAGTATCGTACTTAAAACTGAACCTCTCCCTTAAACAGTTACCTGCCATCTCTTTAAGAATAAGGTGCTTTTATACTGTAAAATACAAACCAGTTCCTGATGGTATCCTTCTGTATCCCTTAGCTGTGATTAGAGAGGATGATGATGAGCACAGTGCCCTATCAGAACTGTGTCCCTGTATCTTCTACAGGAAGAAGGGAAAATAATGGGCAGAGATGCACTTACTATAAGAGCTGAAAATACAGAAATATAAAATACAAAGCTTAAAACATTAGAAGTGCTGACATGGTGTTGGTTATGCAATTGAGAACTAGTTAAAGAACTAGTATCTAAAGTGAAACAAAATGGGTAATATTGGGTCAATATTGAAGAGACAAAATGGCTGAAAAATGCCTTTGCTTTGATACTATAAACCTGTGGAGATTGTTACAGAACACACAGGGAAAGCCTTCAGGTTAAAAAGTGGTCAAATTCCAAGTTACGTGGGTATGTGTAAGCTGTAATGTGAGAGAAGGTGTACTGCCGTATGACTAGTCAGACATTGAAATGTCTAATATCTACCAAAAAGGAACTGTTATATTCCAAACTGGAATACAGCATCCAGAGAAACAAGGAAAAAAAGAAATTGCCATGTGTATCCACCACAAACAAACACGTTGACGTTTCTAACTGTATTTCTGTGGTTTTCCTCTGAATAATAATAGAGCTCAGTGTAAGAATTCATAAAGATGGATTTGTCTCTACCCTGGGTGACAGGCAGGTGTTTGTCAGTGTGGGACTATATATGAAAGATGGTCAAATTAGCTGAGTAAGTTTCCACATATGTCATGTGTCACTGCATTTCCTAAAATGAAAGATCACTGCGTTATCTAAAATGAAGATGCAGAACTATGATGGGAGACCTTGATATGCAGGTGTTACTTATACAGTGAGCGTGAAAGATTGGATCATACCCCCACGCATGAAGTTCACATTTTCAAATTCTAGGAGAATGACCCTATAACGAACACTGACTGAGTTCACTTTCAGGACTGTGCCATTCATAAAGCACTTGTCACGCGCTCCTAGCACAACATAATCAGGGCCCTATGAGTGAGTAATAGCCTTGTATTCATAGCAAGGCAATTTATTATCCTATATGTAAAATGACAACTTCATTATTATTCACTATTATGAAATAGCAGGGAAAGTAGCAGTTGAAATAAAAAGGCAGTTTTTAAAATAATTCTTTTTACAGTATGAAAATCCAATACATAAATTTGCAGCATGTAACATTTTTATTAATCTGTGAAGAATTTAACTTGATGTTCCATGGCATACTTCACTGATGCTTCATCATTAGATCTAGAGAGAAAAATTTGTAGTGACTGGTTGCAGCATTGTGGGGGTTTTTCAACCAGCACCTCCTACCATGCATTTTTAGAATGACAGAATTCTGCCTCAGTTACTTTGGTGGCCATCCGAGGAATTGACTCTGGGCTGTGCAGTTTACCGCAGCTTTGTGAACTGACTGCAGATACTTAGTTCTGGCCACAATACAGTGCAAAATATTTGTCAGATGATTGGTCTTCTCATGGTTTTTGCTGTTATTTCCATGAGGCCTTCACCATCCGTATGCAATAAGCAACTGTTCATTTAGCTCCTGCTGGTAATACTGCCTTTCAGGATAAGGGGAACTCTTTCTTGTCAGAATAATTATATTTATCCAACTTTTCTGTCATCTATTAATATTTCTGTTATTTCTAATATTTCTTTCAGAATTCATTCATTTGCTTCAGATTACATGTGTTGATGCCCATCATTTTATAAATCTAGAATAAGTCAAAATGAATGATCAACCATGATAGGTAACTCATTAAGGAGACATAAAATAGATTACATACTAAGGTGTGATCCAGTTGGTGGTTTGAAGATCCTTGACAATATGACAAGGTATGACCTCTCCTGGGAAGGACAGGTAAGTCCATTGGGAGAGAGCAACCACAAACCATCAGATTTACAGGAGGAGGATGGGAGCAGCATGAAGTTGAAAGGGCTGATAGATC